>CM060945.1:815471775-816071775 GCA_030765085.1 Allium cepa
TCATCATTCATACATGCATTCAAATATTTTAAATCTAACTATTTAAAATAAAATCGAAATCTATTCGATTGAGTGAGAAGTTCTCACCTTGGTTTTAATTTCCGTTTTAGCGATTTATTTCGAATAAAATTAAACGCGCGTTTAATTTTACCTGAAATTCTCACTAACTCCAAACGACTCCAAACCAACTCCATCGCGTAGTGCTCGTCCATACGATTCCAACGCAACTGAGTTTGCATTTTTTCGACCTCGTATGAAAAAGTTATTGATTTTACAAGTTTACTCGAATTTAACTTATATAAATACAACAAACTTAACTATTTATAAACCTAGATTCAATCTGAGCCACAGGATCCCACCCTCATCAGATCATAGCCGCACCCCTCCATCTCCTTCATCACCACGCACGGCTACAGGAAGGAGCACGCAACAAACTAACCCATTACAAGAAATTAGGTTTAAACAATTCGATCTCCACACTCAATTTGAACTCGATCGGGAAGCTCCAGTGCTTAGCCCTTCTCCTCCACTACACTCGACCTCAATAGCATAGGGCTCGGCCCCTAGATAGCACGGAAATGCGTGCGCAGGCCATGACGAACGGCCACACCTATCTCACTCCCCGACGCTCCGTTTTACATCACAACCGTTGAACTTCAAGCTCTCGTCGTGCTCTACCTCTTTGTAGTTGAGCACTTTGGCTAATTCTTGATGGATTTGGAGAAATCAAGGGAGGAAGGAGAAGAAAAACTGGCCATTGAATAGTTAGGGCCGGCTATGCAGTTTTAGATTAGGGTTTTGTATATTTTTTTTTTATTTTCTTGAGTTATGGGGGTATTTATAAGGAACGAGCGACACTATTCATCCCGGAAATTCCGAACTCCGATTTAGGCGCCGTAACCAGCGTTTCTAAGGTTTACCCCGCGTTCCGGACACAATGGAACAGGTTTCGAAAGCTAATTCGGAAGTATGTGCGAGTTATGGCTGTAAACGCTCAATTTGAATTAAACCGATTTAAGTCGATTTCTAGGCGTTTTAATTTGTACTGGACAAACGGTAAATCCAATTGACTTGAAATTTGAAACCTTACAATAATATCACATTACGGATCCGATGAAACTGGTTTCGTCGAAATCTGAGACTTTTTGAAAAATGGCTATTTTGACTCGTCAAATTTAAATTAAAAACGATTCGATGCGTTTCGAGCTGCCACGATCAAACGATAACTCCGATTGACACGAAAATTGAAATCCGGTAATAACTAACTATTACGGATCCAATGGAACTGGTTTCGTTCAATTCTGAGACTGTTCAAAAATTGACTATTTTACTAGTCGATTTAAATATTAAAATATTCAATTTTCACAAATTAACTTTTAATTCGATTTTAAAAGTTCTAAAATATCGTTCTAACTTCAACATGATAAAATAAAATTTTACAAATCATTTACAATCATATTTAACTCAATTTTCAATTATTTCCATAATTTAACATATTAAATTATCGATTTAATAATCCAATTGAATCCAATAATTCAAATAAAAATTTATTTGACTTATAAATTCACTTATAAATATTTAAAATTAATTAAATATTCAAATTTTAATTTATAAAAATTCTGGGTCGTTACATAAAATAATTTCGGTGATGAGTGCATGCATCAACGACGTTCATTTTCGAGTTTCAAAGTGGGAAGACCACTGTAGTAGTTTTACTACACACTTATTTTGATAACCAAATCTTCATTTTAAATTTTCTAAATATGATTTGATATATATAAAAGATATAAGTATATATATTATTTTAAATGATTTGAAAGGAAAACTGGTATTTAGTTCTTAAGTTTTTATAAATTAGAGATTTTAATTATTATAATGAATGAAATCTTGAATATATTAACAATTGGAAACTTCTCAAATGAAAAAAAATAAGAAAATTGATGCTAAGTGATTAATGAAATACATAAAAAATTGAAAATTTGTAAATTGTAAATATGAAAATTTAGAAGATGTAATTATTGAACATTTTGTTAATTAAAATATAGAAGATAAACTTGTGCAATATTCAATTAAATTCTAAAAGAAATATTTTTAACTTACCAAAATTGTTTAAAAGTTGTAATGTTAAATAAGAATATGTAATAGAATATTATACAAGTAAAACTTAAGTAATGAAAGTGTTCAAATGGAATTATTTCTGTCAAAAGAATTTTGATGTTACAAAAATGTTATAAACTTAAGTTAATAATTTGAAATTCTACTAATTAAGTTTAATAGAAAAAAATGAATACTATAAGTAAATGATTTTAAACTTAAGTAATGTTGAAGACATTTATAGTTAAAGTAAAAAAGTAAAGTAAATGTGGATACTATATTAAGTAAATAATTACAACTTCAGATAATGTTGAAATGATTTAGAATTAGATTTAATACTCAATAATATTATATATGAAAGAAATAAATATGAAAAAAGGAAAAAATTTAAGTATGAGTTGCTTCACAAATGAATATTGATATAAACGGATATCAAAGTAAATAATAATGGTGAACTAGATTTGTAAAGAGACTTACACAGTATTTTAAGAACTGATTGGATGATCTAAATAATTGAATGGAAATAACTTATGTAAGTAAATGGATGTAAAGTAATAAAAAGGTGGCATTATATGAATAAATGGAAATAGATGAACAATAAATAATGTAAGAGGAGATTAATAAGAATAAACTTAAATGATATTTGAAATTCTTGGTTGTTTTGGCTTATAGGACATTTGGGAAAGGATATTTCTAATTGTACGTGGATGTATAAATAATCTATGAAGTTTTATCTAAGGATGTTGAACATAAGGTATATTTGGTAGCTATTTATCACCCTGGTATTATGAAAAGTGTCTTAACCTGAAAAAACCGTAGGTTTGGTTGCCATTGATTGTTTGGTAGATTTTTGGTTGTATATGATGGTTGTACTGTTTGTTTGCAAGTGACTATTGTTATATTGGGTTGATTTGTTTTGTTATTAATTGAAACAACTTAAATATTTCTCGTTTAAATAATTATTAACTTCTTTGGATTATATAACATTGGATTTGACATGGAAATTTATTTTAAAAGATTATAAATTATTAGGTAATCAAAAATGATAAAAATTGGCTAACTTTTGAATTTAAATTGAAAAGTGATTTAACCAATTCGATAATAATTTATTTAACTAACATAAAAATTAGCCATTTTAGCCACAGTCTCAGATTCGACAAAACCAGTTTCATCGGATCCGTAATGGTGAATTATCTTAGGATGTTAAGTTTCATAGCGACCAGACCTACTATTTGATTGTGCGGGCTCAAAACGCTTAGAAATCAATTTATTGAATACAAACGAATATAATTTGATTTTGAAAGCAAATTTACGTATACAATGGAATTTGGGTCTAAAACTAGTTCCATTGAGTTTATTTCTTATTTCGTTATCTCTGTACGAACATCTTCTTCCTCCTTCTCAAATGGCAGAACATCAAACCTAATTCTCAAATTTCAAAACATAATTTCAGTTTCAACAAAAATTGCGGATCTAGGCTTCAGTTCGCGTTTCGGGTTCCAAAGGCGAAAACCCTGCTGCGACTTCGGATCAGGAACCAAATGAATCGAATCTTGGCTTGTTTTGCAAAAACTTAGAGCAAGCATCGGGGATTTGAGGTGGCGGATCGAAGTGGGACATGAAGTCGACTCAGGGCCTAAATTTTCCAATCCTCTAACGTTAATAACTTTTGCATACGAACTCAGTTTAATGCGCGATTTTCTCCGTTGCAATCATATTGAAAGCCGAGCATTTTGCAACTGGTGTGGCTGTATTCTAATTCTGTTAGATTTTTAGGCTACTTTTGGATTTTAAAATCGTCGATAAATCAAAGATGGGTGTTTTAATCCACTCACGACTAGTAAACTATTTTGTGTTGGTTAAATTAGGTTTAGGATGTGATTAGAAAATGATTGATTGTTGTTTGATATATTTAAATTGTCATTCCAGTTAAATCTGACTTTTATTGAATTTTAAATTGACAGTTAAACACCTGTTAGTTAATTGTGGTTATATATTGGTTGGTTGATCGATGATTGTGATGGATGTTTAATTATTGATACCAGATGACTAAATGTTATGTGATTTGTATATATTGATATCACGCTGCAAGTTCTCTTAATTATCGATAGGAAAACCACTATGGGTTGAAATGATACATACCTGAACGATCTATAATTAGGGAAAAATTGTTATGGGTTGAAGTGATAAACTCGAGCAATTTAATGTAATTTGAATTTTAATTCGGGATTGCGGGTTGAAATGATATATTCCCGTAAATTTAAATTATTGTGGGTTGAAATGATAAATATCCATATCACTTGACAATAGGGTATAAAATTATATACGGACACTGGATTGGTTAAATTAAATGACTTTAAATTCTTAATTTTTGAACCTAGTTAAATGATATTATTTTAAATGAAATAAAAGTAGATTTGTATGAACTGAATTATTTTGAAAATCCATAATTTAAATGTTGAAATTGGAATTGAGTTAAAGTAATTGATTAAAGAATTTAAATTGAAAGATTATCACTTGTGATTGATTTGGTGGCCACCACTCGATTTGATTATGAGAGTGCGTTCCAATGTGGGCGGTAGTAGTTGCTATGCATTGCCACCGTCCAGATCCGCAAAAAGATTTCTAATGGTGATATAAATTCTATTTGAAAATTAGAATTGAGTTAGTGTGAATTTAAAACTGAGATTTCAAGTGATTTCGTAAATTTTTAAAATTAACGAGTTATAATAGCGATCCAGGGCACAGTCTCGAAATTCGACTAAAACCAGTCCCATTGGATCCATAATAGCATATTATTATCGAATTTGAATTTCCGTAGCGTTTGGATTTACCATTTGGTGATCTGAAAATGCCAAGAAATAATTTAATTGAATTTAATTTAAATGGTCGATTCCAAAAGCTATCTTCTCCATACGAGCAAATTAGGTCTCGAAACTTGTTCCATTGCATTCGGAGTAGTGGTATAACATTAGAAACGTCGGACGACATGCCTCAGTAGGAGTTCGGAATTTCACGGTATGAAATACGAGATATTTTCAATATTAAAATAAATAAAAATCAAATCACGAGCCATCCTACTGTGAGAAGCCGACCTACGAGCCGCCCTTACCCACATTTATACTTATTTAAATTGCATATTTCTTTCCTCTTGTTTCAAAACCAAAATTCAATTCATGAAATCAAACTCAAGTTTGAAATAAAAAATAAATAAATAACGCCTAGGCGATCGAATCGCGACCGCCACTTGCATGAGGGTGCTGAAAAGGGGGAGCGGCGAACAGCAGCTTTAGTTTTGGATTTGAGGCAGGCGCAAACATGGAGGCTGCGATCGTTGGTGCCGCATGTGGCGTCATAAGGTGGCTAGAGATTCTCTCCGTTCGTATGCAGCCTAGGTGATTTTTCGTTGATCGATGAAAGATGTAAGGGTTGTGGTTAGGATCGGGGAGGCAGGAGTATCTCGCGATAGGTTTTTTATTGATGAGGTCCGACATTGTAGTGGAACGCATTGATCATGAGGAGGGAGAATGACTTGGGTTGTAGGTTGGATGATATCTAGAAGCGGCAGCTTGGATTTGGGGAAGAAGACTTATTTTCTTAATAAAGTAATTATTTAACTGATAAGGATTAGTGAAATTAATATGTAAATAAATTCATAAATCTTATAAATGCTATTACTAATTCTTACGAGGTCGAAAATGAATGAGATAAGTTGCATTAGCTTCCTGTCAGCGAATTCTACGCAACAAAAAATTATTTGGAGATTTTTGGAGTCGGCTAGGATTTTAGATTAAATTGAACATCGGTTTAATTTAATTTTAAATTGGAATGGATTGCAAATAAAAGTCAAGTTGAGTAAATATCACTCAATTTGGATTTACTGGATTTAATTCACAATAATTAAATTAATTTTTGCATGATTGGATGAATTTATAGTTATTATTATCAGTTGGATATTTATTATATATATAGTAGTATATATATTAGTAGTTGGCTATTATTCCCTCCTATTAGAGCGGATGAGACCCTATGCTCCCCGGATAATAGTGGATGATAATATATTACGTGATATCCTGTCTTGAAGCGGGATTGGTATTTTTGTGTTATCTAACATCTGTGGATTGTAACGACCCATAATTTTCGATAATTAAAATAGTTAATTTAATAAGGTTTGGTGATTTAATGTTGGAAGAAATAAAAAATTTATGGTTTAATAATAAAAATATAACTGGAATGAAACGTAATAGTATTAATTTAAGGAAATTGATAACTGATTTAAATTGATTAAAAAGTTATAGATTGTTAATTAATTATAATAATGTGTGTGTTAATTTATAATTGGATTTATAGAGTGATTAACAATTTAAATGTTGATTTATTTTTAAAATAAATTGTAATTGGATAGAATTATTATAGTATAAGTTGTTAAAACATTTGTTTGTAAATAATAAACTTACAAATGTTATTAAATGTAGAAATGGTGACAATAGTTATTTGTCACCAATTTAATTAATCAATTACAAATAAATGTTACATTAATGTGAGTTAATACAATAACTACAATTTGGGAATGTAATACAATGTACATGTCACGACCTGAAATCCAGCGTTCGTAAATCGACATCAAATACCTCACTTGTATTCAACTGCCGGAGATTCAAACGTCGAACTCCAGTTTGGATGGAGCTTATAATAACATTAGATGAATATAAACAGCGGAAACAAAATGAATATCATCTATCAACACCACAGATACACCATCAGATACAATATTCATTACAATATTTATCATCAATATCAGAGTACTGCACATAGGATAATAACTCTATAGCGGAACAATAGAGTTATCACAGCTTCAAAAGAGTCTTCAAAGAAATAAAGTGATAGCGAGATTCCAAACTAAGCACCTTCTTCTAACTTCAAAATCTTCCAAAAGATCTCCCAGGCCAAAAGCTGCTAAAATCCGATAGCTTCCAAACAAAAGACTTCAAAATCCAAGCTAGCTCCAAAACACGGATAACCTGTTTCTAGGCTGCCCATGTGGAAAATTATGAGCACCCGGAGTTTAGAAAGGGAACAATAAACTCCGGGCCAGTCACATGACTGGTATGAGTAAACAAAAAAAAACAGTTGTTTGTACAAAAACAGTTTATTAAAGAAATCCTTTTATGCTTTTGAAAAATGAAACTACCATTAGGCCTCCCCGCACACACAACGCAATCACATAATTGGAGGAGATTTCTCCTTATGATAGTCAAATATGCTTGATACGAGAAAAACTCCTTTGATATTATTATTATTAGTGCATAGTGTGAAAACATTTCGAAAGTATAATATTAATCTTAGCCGGCATAGATACCATTATACTATGCCTACTATAGCTATCACCTGAGGTGGCAGGTTATACAAATTGCAATCGTAAAAGGCTCGTATTGTTTCTTTGGATTTCCAACAAGTGGTCAAGCTAAGGAACTTCATATGCCACATGGATACGGAGGAACGTCCCGAGAACCTACCTGGATGTCTGCCAACACAAGGTCGGTTTACCTCTGTAACTAAGTAACTACTACTCGAGTATGCCATCCCCCAATCGTTTGCGACCTTTATCCGAGGGCCCTCAACCACAAAACAACAACCACACAGTAGTGAATTTGCAGCAACCACATAGGTCAAGTATCTGGGCTCCATACCATGATAGCACCTTTTTCCAGTAGGAAATGACATACCCTAAAGGGCGCGACCCTCATAACCTTGCCACATCTTTCCTGGTTCGACCATTTTTGGGGTGTGAGGTCCGACGAGGTCTCGTCCACAAAGCTACGCTTTACACAAAATCCTTGCTTTGATCAACAAATGATCAACAAATGATCAGCAACACAAAGTAGCACTCAACATGCCACATTACCAAATTTAGAGTATATCACTGATAACCTTCAACTACATAACCTCTGAGCTCGTACATCTCAGAGAAGGGTGTTAAGCTAAAACAATAAATTCTCCGCTACTAACAGAAATGTATTTGAAAGAAATCTGCTTAGTGTCAGACATACAACCATACAAGTCTGTTTCGGGTTCGAACAAAACCGAAGGCACTTCCGAAGAAGCCCTTGAAATCTGGGTAACCATAATCCCGATTGGACTCCTCATCACATATAAAGATCTCTTTACCGGAGCAACTCAGTGCAGAGTCATTCGGTAGGTTATCCTATCGTTCTCGTAAACACCCGGTCTTCACCACCATCTTTAAGTGCCATCCATTTCGTCGTATCACTATTCGGAATGGGTTATATGACACAAAGTCCTCTCCCGGCTAAACCGAATAGTGAGCGCTTAATTTTTAAAACACGTGGATGTATCATTCACAAAGATTCAATATCAAGGTTCGATGTGGGTTTCGGATAACCAACTAGAATCGGACTCTCTATCGCATCGAAATTTAAATTCCGTTTTACGGCCAATGGTTTTCACATTCACAGAAACAAATCACATATATCACAGTTCAGCACAAAGTAATTCACATTACATAGCATCACAATCACATATCAAAAATATCAATCCAATACACAACATTCGATAATAATCAATCATCTTTAATTAAGATGAATTGATTGTGTGATTTAAATTAATTAATCACATAATTACTTTCATTAATTATCTTTGATCAATGATTGGTTATTCTTAATTATAAATTAACTAAATCTTAATCACCTTTATTAATTAACCATTCCTTAATTAATTATCTTAATTAATTAATCCTTAATTTTTAATTAATTAAATCTTAATTATTTTTATTAATTAATTATCCTTAATTAATAATCATTAATTACAAATCAATTAACCTTAATGATTTACTTAATATATCTTTAATATTAATTAATTAAATAGTTATTCTTTAAATAATTTATCAACAAATCATTAATTACTTAACAAGTTTAAAAGATAAATCTCTTTACCTTTGTTAATCATTTTGATTATCTATTAAACCTTGTTTAATAAATAATCCTTACAAATTAACTTAAAGGATTAAGATTTAGTTTAAATAACATTTTATCTTAATTATCCCCCTTAATTCCATTATTCAATTAATTTAAATAATCTTATTAAATAATGTAACATAAATTAAGTTTAATTACTTTAAAAATGTCTTACTTAAACCTTACTTAGTTTAAACATAAATCAAAATTATCTTTTAAAAAACATGGATTGAAAATTGTTTAAAAGTTTACTATTTTAAGTAAAACTGTTTTGTACGTCAACCCCTAAGACTACTTTGGGTTTTTCCCGCATAGATACGCTACTCGCTTTGAGTTTCACCACAAAACCAACCGGTATGACCTATTTTCTTTAAACTTAAATTTTGTTTAAGTACAAACCCGTGCAATCCAGAAATCACTTCGAGTTCAACATCGAGCTATCACCTAAATTTCCTGAGAGCAGCTTTGAATCCCAAGGCCTTCTTCCCAAAAACACTTTCACTGATACACTCAGGAGCTCGTGCACGTTGCACAACGTTTCATCGCCACTGGTCGACGCTACGACCATCATCCAATCGACAATTACCCCCTCGACCCTACAAACCACCCAAATCCCCCGATCGACGACGAACACTCGATCGAGCTATACGACCAAATCTGGAACAAAAGTGATCGCTAAAGAAACGCCTCGCTCTGAATCCCCAAGCCATCAGAGACCATGCATCTACGGTGAAAGCTTTGCCTTTCTTCAATGCTTCGATCGCCACCAGTGCGATCAGCTCCGGTGCGATGATGAAGCTACAACAACCTGGATTCTCGACCTTGTTCAAGTATGGGTTTAAACCCTAAACCATTGTCGTGCGATCGCCACAACGATGTAAAAAATTATCGAACATTTTTCTTACGAACTACGACCTCCCAGCAAGCCATGACCAGGATCTCGAGGACCGAAGCCCCATCGATCACTAGAATTTGGTGAAAATGACAATTCTGTTCAACCTCATATTTCACAGAGGATACGATATTAAAAATTTTGATTTTGCTTTTAAAAATCATTGATTTCATCGTATCACTATTCGGAATGGGTTATATGACACAAAGTCCTTTCCCGGCTAAACCGAATAGTGAGCGCTTAATTTTTAAAACACGTGGATGTATCATTTACAAAGATTCAATTTTAAGGTTCGATGCAAGTTTCGAATAACCAACTGGAATCCGACTCCCTATCGCATCGAAATTTAAATGCCGTCTTACGGCCATTGGGGTTTCACATTCATAGAAATAAATCACAGACATCACAGCTCGGCACAAAGCATTTGCATTACATAGCATCACAGTCACATATCAGAAATATCAATCCAATACACAGCATTCGATAATAATCAATCATCTTTAATTAAGATGAATTAATTGTGTGATTTAAATTAATTAACCACATAATTAATTTCATTAATTATCTTTAATCAATGATTAATTATTCTTAATTATAAATTAATTAAATCTTCATCACCTTTATTAATTAATTATCTTAATTAATTAATCCTTAATTTTTAATTAATTAAATCCTAATTACTTTTATTAATTAATTATTCCTTAATTAATTAATCATTAATTACAAATCAGTTTACCTTAATGATTTACTTAATTAATCTTTAATATTAAGTAATTAATTAAATAGTTATTCTTTAAATAATTTATCAACCAAACATTAATTACTTAATAAGTTTAAAAGATAAATCTCTTTACCTTTGTTAATCATTTTGATTATCTTGTAAACCATGTTTAATAAATCATCCTTATAAATTAACTTAAAGGATTAAGATTTAGTTTAAATAGCATTTTATCTTAATTATCCCCTTTAATTCCATTATTCAATTAATATAAATAATCTTATAAAATAATGTAACAAAATTTAAATTAAGTTAATTTACTTTGAAAATGTCTTGCTTAAACCTTAATTAGTTTAAACTTAAATCAAAATTATCTTTTAAAAAACATGGATTTAAAATTGTTTAAAAGTTTGAATTGTATTTTTAAGTAAAAACTATTTTGTATGTCAACCCCTAAGACTACTTCTGGTCTTCCCTGCATAGGTACGCTACTCGCTTCGAGTTTCACCACAAACCAACCCATATGACCTATTTTCTTTAAACTTAAATTTTGTTTAAGTACAAACCCGTGCAACCCAGAAATCACTTCGAGTTCAACATCGAGCTGTAACGTCTTGCCTTTTCGTACGCTTTAAATCGACGATAAACCACACACGTCAGACTTAAACCATACAGAAGGGCGGATTGTTATGGGGTAAATAAGAAAAGCAAGGAAAAAACAAAATAGAATCTTGCAGCGGAACGATAAAATATAATAATCAAATAAATAGTTTATGAAGCTATTTTACAAAACATTTGATTATATTTATACAATACATATATCAGAGTTACACATACCAGAGAATATTAATAATGCAGTGGAATACAATAGTGTAGTGGAATAATATAATAGATAATAGTAATACACTCTTCGTCTTCGTCCTCCAGAAATAAAGTCTTCGAATTCTGAAATGCTCGGGCTGACCCGAGCGAATTGAAAAGACAAAACACTCGAGTCAAAACTAAAAGATCTTATTTAAGTTAAATCAATGATAAATAATATGAGTGGAACGGCGTCAGAGATGTTTACGGGATTTGACATCTCCTATCCAGTGTCTAACGTGAGTGCAGTAACTCAAGAGTGCTCGGGATTCACATCTCCTAGGGATCCGTTAAACTATTTACTATGTAGTAATATTTTGCTATTATAATAGTGTCTAATAGTAAAATAAACTTACTTTTAAATAGTGTTAAGGAGTGTCCCAATATTCCCCTTAACACGTAATAGTTCCAATAGTCTATAGAGTACCGTAATACCTCCTGATCGGGAGGCTACTAGAGGATACTCCATAGGTACGATACAAATCAAACTCGTACAAGACGCGCTAGGGTAGTTGACACGGCACAACTAGGCAATGCCAGGGTAGATATACCAATTACGCTTCCGGGTCGGTGGTAACGCGTAGCGCGCAGCTACCACCCACCTCGAGCCACACCCTCAAATCAAAAATCAGAATTGGCCACCGAATCATCCAAAAGTCAGAGTATAATATCGAAGAGATGTGTCTGATAAAAGGTGCTACCTTCTTAACCCGTCAATCGCTCCTGTTTTAGCCACCTTATTCCAACTCACGGGAGTCGGGTCCACGTATTTACCTCAAAGGAAATGCCGCCACCATCCTACTTCATTTTGGAATCTCCACCGCATACACGGTTGTTGAAGTGGTTTTCGGAGTTGGCAGAGAGTATGACAACTTCTGATCCTTGTCTCTTCAACAACCAAACGTTATTATAATACCGCGGTCTTTCAAAATAGTTTACACTATTAAAACCAGAATATAGTATTCATTTCAAAGCCATATAAATACAATATCATTTCTGTTTTAAAACCCAAATCAATATGATATCATTTTTATTTCAAAATATATCCGTTTTCCAAAATCATAGCACTTTCAAATCTATATACCTTGAAACTCATAGCTTTGAAACATAACTTCTAATACTTCAATGATTTAATTATTAAATTACTTTATATAATAAAATAGCTTTTTAAATTTCACCAATAAATTCCAAATTCCGATTTGAACCTCCAAATGAACCATTTCAAATTTCCATATATTTCCAAGCTTTAAATATTCCACCATTTCAAAACTAATTCTTTGATAATTCCATATATATTAGTTTCAATTACTATTATTTAGATTTGAAATGTTTACTAAATAAATCCAATATCATTTAAGTAAAACCTTCAACTTCAAACAACTGGATATTCTTTCAATTTAATTAGCCTGATATATTCATTTAAATCACTCTAAGCCTAATCAAGTTATTCCCTTTATATCTCAATTTTATTTAAATTTCAACTCAAATTTATTCGAGTAAAAATCTTAATTAATTCAAATTAAACCGATTTAATATTTATCTTCCAACTTAATTTTTATCTAAGTCACTAAAACTCTATATATACAATATCTTAAACATGTACTTAACCATATAATGTAAAACAATCAAACTCCATGAATAAACTTATTTTTATTACACAAATTTGTACATAGCTTAAATTCAAGAATTTAACTATATATATAAAAGTAATATTTATATAATATCGAAATTTAATTATTATTAAACCGTATATTTCTTTCCAAAACCATAGAAATCATTTTCAAAATATTTATATATATGTATACCGACGGTGTCTGTTTATAATTTTCTATCCTATGGTCAAGTGATACGGATATTTATCATTTCAATCCGTAATTTAAAATAAAAGTACGGTTGTATATCATTTCAAACCACAATTCCGAATGAAATAAAGTGCATAACAATTTGCAGTTTATAATGATATAAATTACAATATCCATTTATGCAATATCAATCATCAACTATTAATCACAATCATCATCCAATTTAATCAATGACATCAATATATAACGGATAATAAACAACATGTATCAACTAGTAGTTTATATTCAATAATAAATTAAATGAAAATTTAACTGGTAGTTTATATGCAATAAATAAATTAAATAACAATTTAATTCAATTAAATTCAATTTTACTGGGATGATGATTAAGAATACGCCAAACAGTCATAAATAAATTTCTAATCACATCCTAAATAAATTTAACAAACATAAGAAATTTTAGAAGTTGTGAGTGGGTTAAAACACTCACCTTTTGAATTTAAATTGAATTTAAATCTAATTTAAACCCAAAAATTGGACAGTCTCAGAATCCTTTCAAACTAGTGCTAAAATGTCCGGAATTTGAAAACGATCCTAACAAAAGAAACTGCGCATAAATAGGATATCGTATGCGAAAGTTATTAAGTTTTGAAGTTACACGATTTTTAAAATTATAAAATAATAAAAAAACGTTACCTCCATGTCTCTCACACGCACAAACTTCTGAAACCCTAGCATGATCCAGGAAAAAATCGTTCCGCCACCTTACATCAATTTTCGCTGCCTCCACAAGCGACGCGACCACGAACGGTAATCGGCGTCGCCATCCTCAGGCCGAGGCGCACATCCTAGTAACCCCCACGACCACTCCACCTCCCAAATTGACAGCCGCCGCCACCTATCTCAAACCCTAATCCAATTTTTTCTCGACAATCTAGCCGTTAACTCATCAAACAAACACCAGTGATGAGAAGCACTCGTTGATCTCTACGCGATGGAATCAACGATTTGTCAATCAGCTGCAGTTGATCGCGACACAAAAGAACGGCCGAAAATAAACCTTCAATTTCTGGACAATTGGTGACTCCAATCAAAAAATGAATCATACATCTGAGATGCGCTCTTCAAGAGCTTCAAATCCATATAAATTTTGCTATATTTTATGGAGTTTGAAATTTCACTTTGATTTTTGAACTGCAATTGGATTTGGAATTGTCTGCCATTGAAATGAGGAGGTGAAGCGGAATTGTACGCACAGACAAATGAGAAATAGAAGTAGGTTAGGGTTTATAACAAGGTATAAATAGGCAAGCTGAAAATAGAATAGATGAATTGGATTGATAAACGCGCTGAACAATATATGGCCCGAAAAGCCTATTTCGACTCCGGAACGAAATTGGGTCAACCCATATATCAAAATAGATGTTTTAAAATATTTTAAACACGATCAAATAGGTTCAGGTCCAAATTCAATTGTATGAAGAAGTTATGCAAAAATCAATTTATTTCAAACTGATTTCAATTGATTTCAATTTTATTGATTTCAAGGCGTTTCGAGTCCGTACGATCAAACAACAAGTCCAATCGCTATGAAACTTGAAATCCTATAATAATTCACCGTTACGGATCCGATGAAACTGGTTTCATCGAAATCCGAATCAGTGGCCAAAATGGCTATTTTTACATTAATTAAATAAATTAATAATTTATTAATTAAATCAATTTTAAATTTAAATTCTAAAATTGACTATTCTTATCATTTTTAATTTCTCAATCATTTACAATGGTTTTAAACAAATCTAAATCAATTTAGAGATGATAAATTTATAAATTCCAATATTTACCTCAATTTCATTAAATTCACAAATTATAAATAGAATTCCCAAAATTCCATTTAATTACATAAATTAATTATTATTTCATTCATTATTGTCAAATAGATGGATTAAACATTGGATTCAAAACTATTACATAAATTTCCTCATGTTATCTTTATTTCAAATTGCATAACTTTTAATTTCAATTGCTACAATAATTAGAGTTATTAAAATTTGGATTTCAATGGATTGATTTGTTTCAATTCAAATCTTTTATTAAGTTCATTATTATTCTATATAAACTTAGTTCCCTTGTTTTCTTTCCATTCATTACCTTAATATACCAAATTTGACAACCCCTAACCATTATATTACATTTCATATTAATGTAACATTTATTAAAATTTATTTCCAATTAATATACTACTTACTTTCCTTTAATTGCAATTTGATTTCCAAATTTTATTTACATACTAAATAAATAAATAATATATATTAATCATCGCCTATTTTCCATTACTTACATTAACAAGTTTATTACTTACCAACATAGGTTAAAATTCCATATATAACACAAATTTTAATTATTTGTCATTGGCACTGTATTATTTCATCAATTAATTCATTACTTACATTTGTTTTTCTTCTATTTGTTTTATAAACAAGCTATAATATTTTCACTCGCTTATCTTATATTGAATTCATACCCATGTTGTAACAAATATAAATTTCAAATCAACATGGGAGTCCATTCAAATTGTTACAATTTACTTATATTAACACTATTTCACTTATTTTGGCTATTATTCAATTACACTAATATACGCATATTTACATCTTAATTTGAATAAATATTACATTTCTAAATGTGTACTTCTATCAATTGTACACATTAATTAAGGTTAAAACCAATTAGTGAATTTACCTTAATTCCATTTTTTTTTTACCAATTTATTACCTTATCAATAAATTTTCGTTTCTATTTAATTTACATTCACACTTCCGTTATTTTATTAATTACCATTGAAGTAACGTTTATTATCAACAACAAAATTATAATTACTTATCTACATTGATTGTATAAATTTTCAATTTATTACGTATTACTTCATCGGTTAATATAACTTTCTATTCATTCAATCACCGCAAATTATATCATTTCATTAGTTACAGTATTCCCATTTGTTTTCTTATATTTAATTGTTAGCCTAGTATAACAATTCTCATTACTTCAATTTAACGTAGTTTCATTTCAATTGTTAATACTTAGCTTTAATTTCCATGGTTGCATTTCATTTTTAACATTTACTTCAATATAAATTATAAAAATTTTATTTCTTTCTAAATTTAATTACAAAGATCAAATTAAATTAACCAATTTATTTATCAAAATTTACGGATCGTTACACGAGCTATCACCTAAATTTCCCAAGAGCGGCTTCGAGTCCCAAGGCCTTCTTCCTAAAAAATCTTTCACCGATACACTCAGGAGCTCGTGCACGTTGCATAATGTTTCGATCGCCACTGGTCGATGCTATGACCATCATCCAGTCGACAATTACCCCCTCGACCCTACAAACCACCCAGATCCCCCGATCAACGACGAACACTCGATCGAGCTATACGACCAAATCTGGAACAAAAGTGATCGCCACAGAAACGCCTCGCTTTAACTCCCAAAGCCATCAGAGACCACGCATCTATGGTGAAAGCTTCGCCTGTCTTCAATGCATCGATCACCACCGATGTGATCCGCTCCAGTGCGACGATAAAGCTACAACAACCTAAATTCTTGACTTCATTCAAGTATAGGTTTAAACCCTAAACCCTTGCCGTGCAATTGCCACAGCAATGTAAAAAAATATCAAATGTTTTTCTGACGAACTGCGGCCTTCCAACAAGCCATGACGACGATCTCGAGGACCAAAGCCCCATCGATCACCAGAATTTTTGAAAATGACAATTCTGTTCAACCTCGTATTTCACAGAGGATACGATATTAAAAAAATTGATATTTCTGTTAAAAATCATTGATTTCGAAATCGCTTCGAAACATATACTGGAAATCAAGAATTATGATGGTTAAATTTTCAGCATAATTTGGGTTTAACCGTGTTTTTAAAATTTCCAGAAACACTTAAGTTAAATGTTCTTACATTTATTTTTTAAATCTTAAATCCTGAACATACAAACATGTTCTACTTGAATTTCAAAGCTTAAAAATAATCTAAGATAGAGCTTTTGAATTTTGAGACAGGTTTTGGAACCTATAGGCCTAGAACAGAGTTCATATTAGTGAGTACAGACATGCATCCTCATTTTTCATGTATACATACATACATACATACATACATACATACATACATACATACATACATACATACATACATACATACATATATATATATATATATATATGCAAACACACATTTGCAATTAAAGCTTCACTACAACAAGTTCTAGATCAAATCAAAAAGTTTACTCACCTGTGGAGTTTGAATAGAGAGCTTTCTGTCTGGGTTTTAAAAATTGAAAATCTGGCAGCTGATTTTATCTTGATCTTGAATTCTTTTCTGCAGCTCATTGATATAAATTTTTTTCTTAGTTTTCTGATGGATTTACTTAATCTCTCAACAACAAACTCAAATTCAAACTCTTTAAAAGGTTTACTTACAGTTTTGAATTTTTTATGAAAACAGAGAAAAACTTTGGTCTGCAACTTTGTAAATGGAATTTGCTAGCTTGATTTGATCCTGATCCTTGTTGTTTATGTGATGATCCTAGCTTTTTTTAATTGTTGAAGTTGAATTCTTCTTTGATGTTGAACTATTTATTGAAGAACCAAAGTTGTTTTTGTTGGAATTTCTTTTCTGGCTTGAGATTTTGAGAAGGTGATCACAGATTTTTGTTTACTATGGTTTTAATTTAAATGTTGAGGAAGCTATTGGTTTGATTACTTGTTACTGGTGATTTTTCTTTTCTACATTAAAGATTTGTACAGGCTTAAGAAACGAATAAAAGAGATAAGAGGAAGGAGATAAAATGGCTTATATAACTTTATTTTCTTTTCTATGAATTAAAAAAAATGAAAATAATGTAACGACCCTTGTTAATTTCTTCCTACATGAATTACACTTGTTAGTTCATTTCTTAAAATTCAAACACTTGTTAATTAATATGTTACAAATCCTCCATGTGTCCCTTGCAGGAGAAAAATGATACATATATATAATTTTTAATTATTTCTCTTAATTTAAAAAGGCATTTCTCTTTTATTTGAATATATATAATTTAAAAGAAAATATTTTTAAACCAATTATGCATTAAATAAATTGCCTATATAAATTATTTTAAAATCCAAATTATTGGACTAAGGCTTTTATTTTAATTTAAATTTAAATTCAAACTCAAATTCAAATCTACTCATATGTACACACAAATATGTGTATATTCATATATATATATATATATATAAATTTTTAATTCAAATGATTTTAAAAACATTTATTATTTCAAATTTTTAAACTCAAAAGAAATTGAAATCTTATTCATATAAATTAACACTTATTTTATTTGTTTTGAAACTTTTCAAATTATTTTCAAACTAAATCCAAAATTCAAATAAATTACCAATCTAAATTGATAAAATTCGGGATGTTATAGATTTCCCCCTTAAGAAAATTTCATCCTCGAAATTTGAAAGAAAGAGAAAGATAACAAAGAATATATGAATTCGGAAAAAAATAGAGAAATGGCTTACCAGATTAAGTCGGAATATCCACTCTGCAATTGGGATAGGACTTTTGCATGTTGTCCTCTGTTTCCCGAGTACAGTTCTTTAGATCACCGCTCCATTGCACTTTAACTAATTTCACAACTTTATTCCTTAATTGCTTTTCATCATGATCGATTATTTTCAGTGGCTCTCTTTTAACTGCTAGGTTGGTAGTGATTTCAAGATCCTGCTGAGCAGCCTCTTCAGTGATACTGTCTGGATCGTGCACATATTTCTGAAGATGTGAAACGTGAAATACATCGTGTACGCCAGATAGCCAGCTAGGTAGCTGCACTCGATATGCCAGAGGACCCATCCTTTCAAGTATAGGAAAAGGACCAATGTATCGTGGTGCCAGCTTACCAGTCTTTCCGAATCTTAACACACCATGCATTGGAGACACTTTCAAGAAAACAGAATCTCCAACTTGAAATTCTAATGCACTTCTCCTACGGTCGTAATAACTCTTCTGGTGACTTTGAGCAGTTACTAACTTCTTTCGAATAAAATCAACTTTTTCAGTGGCTTCTTTAATCATATCTGGTCCAAGAACGAGTCTATCACTAGACTCAATCCAGCATGCTGGTGATCGACATGGGCGACCATATAAAGCTTCAAAAGGAGCCATTTCGATACTGTCTTGATAGCTATTGTTATATGAAAATTCGACCAGCCACCAAAGTCGAGAATACAAGCTCGCAAAAAAGGTCTTCTAATATTCGATTTATCCTTTCAGTTTGCCCATCAGACTATGCGTGATAAGTAGTGCTAAAGTTCAGTTTTGTTCCCAATGCGGCTTGAAATGCCTCCTAAAATCTACTAGCGAAGATCGGATCACGATCGTTCACTATACTGCTCGGTATACCGTGGAGGTGAACAATCTCTTTTATATACAATTTTTCCAGACTTGCTGTCGTTCGAGTAAACTTTATCGGGATGAAGTGGGCAGTCTTGGTTAGACGACCCACGATAACCCAAATCGCCTCATTCCCTTTTTGAGTTCTTTGCAAACCGTCTACGAAATCCATAGACACCTGATCTCACTTCCATTTAGGTACTTCCAACGGCTGAAGTAAACCCGCCATCTACTTTTGATTGTTTTGATTTGTTGACAAGTAGCATAACTCACATATATGGATATATTCCTTTTCATTGTCTTCCACTAGAAAGTTCTTTTTATATCTCTATACATCTTATTAACTCCTAGATGGATGCTTAGTTTAGACTTGTGACACTCGTCCAAAACTTCCCGCTTAAGGTCAGGGATGTTTGGAACACACATTCTGCCTTTCAGTCTTATAAATTTATTATCATCGACTTCAAAACTGGTATTTTCACCATGACGTATTCTCTCATAAATTTGATGAAGGAACTCATCTTCTTTCGCTTATTAACGATCTTTTCAAGAAGAGTAGGAGTGATAACAAGATGGGCAAGAATAACATGCTTTCTGCTTAAGGCATCGACCACCACATTGGCTTTTTCAGGTGTATACAGAATATCTAGGTTATAGGACGCTAGAAATTCTAACCAGCGTTGTTGTCGTAGATTTAAATCTTTCTGGGTGAAGAGATATTTCAGAGATTTGTGGTCGGTGAATAATTCAAAATTTTCACCTAGAACAAGAAAGAGTTGTTAAGTATATATTTTAAATTAAATTAAACTTTTAAATTTTAACAAAGCTGAAAAAGATTCTTACCTAGAAGATAGTGTTGTTTGAAAGCGAAAATAACAGCTAGAAGCTCGAGATCGTGAGTTGGGTAATTTTTGTCATGCGGACGCAATTGTCTACTCGCGCAGGAAATTACCTTGACATTCTGCATTAGCACCGCACCTAAACCATCACCACAAGCGTCAGTATAGACAGATAAACCCTGGTTTCCGTTAATGATAGCGAGAATAGGAGCAATAGTCAATCTCCTTTTCAACTCCTGGAAAGCTTCATCACATTTCAGAGTCCAATCGAATTTAGCATTCTTCATCGTTAGCTTAATCAATGGACTGGCCAACTTGGAAAAATCTTGGGCAAACTTTCTATAATATCCCGCTAAACCCAGAAAACTTCGAACTTCTTTTAGAGTAGTGGGTTTCCTCCAGTCAACAATAGTGGAAATCTTTCCTGGCTCAACAGAGATTTCTTCTTCATTAATATGTGCCCGAGAAATTTAACTTCTTTGACCCAAAATGGCATTTGAAAAATTTGGCGAATAGAGTATTCTTCCTCAATATCTCCAAAACAATTCTCAAATGTTCAGCGTGCTCCTCTTCGGTCTTGAAATAGACCAAAATATCGTCAATAAACACAATAACAAATTTATTTAATACCTCTCGAAACACACGGGTCATTAAATCTATGAAGTATGATGGAGCATTGGTTAGTCTGAAAGGCATGACTAAGCATTCATAGAACATGTTAGAACCCCTGAAGGCAGTCAAGTGAACACAATCTTCGGTAATTCCCAACTGATGGAATCCCTGAGCCAGGTCCATTTTAGAAAAGAAACGAGCACCGTGCAGTTGATCAAACAGATCATCAATTCTAGGTAAAGGAAATTTGTTCTGGAGAGTTAGTTTGTTGAGATCGCGGTAGTCCACGCACAATCTCAAGGATCCTTCCGATTTGGCTATGAATACCACAGCTGAAACCCATACGAAAACACTAGGACGTATCAATCCTTTATCTTGCAAATCACTGATTTGCTTTACTAATTCAATCCTTTCCCTGGGTGCTGTCCTGCGGCTTACGTGAACAACAGGACGAGCCTTGGGTACTAAGCCAATTCTGAATTCTATTTCTCTGCGCGGAGGTAAGGATTTTACTACTTCGAACACATCTGGAAATTCCCGGACAATGGGTATGGACTCCAGACTAGGATCGGGATATCCCAAATTATACATCAACTCATCTCTTTTACGACTCGGGTCCATACAAGATATCTCAATGAAGTCTCCAAATTTGGTTTTGATCGAAATCAATCGATTGTTACAATCTAATTGGCTTCGAATTTTGTTAGCCAATCCATTCCGAGTAAGATTTCGAATTCATCAAAATCAAGGACAAAGAGACCGATAGAGAATTAGTAACAAGAATATGAGATAGGAACGTCTCTACATCGTAGGCAAAGGTTCACGGGCCCACCAACTGGAATCTTCACGCAAATGGGATCATCAACAAATTCAGGTTCAAGACTTAATTCATTTACGGCTTGTTGAGAGATAAAACTATGTGTAACTCCCATGTCAAACAAAACTCTAGCAATTCTATCATAAATAGTAAGGTTACCTTCCAGAAGTCCTTTCCCTTTATTTGCTTTGGAGGTTGCAGGTTTATCTTTGACTGCTGACACCATTTCTGTCTGAGCTTGCTTCATTGTTGGGCAGTCTTTAACTTCATGTCCCGATTTCTGATAATAATAGCATTTCTTGGGTTTTTCTTATACAGATTGATCCCTTTTTGGCTTCTTGCAACTGTTTGAATAATGGCCTTTTTTTAGACAATTGAAATAAGTAATACCTCTTTCCTTATCCTCTTGATTGTTCTTCTTCTTCTCCTTTCCCCGCCATGGTTCTTGCCTTCGAATTTTCTTTTTTTCCAATTTGGATTGCTCGTATTTCCTTTTTCCCCGAGGCTTCTTGCATATCTATGGTAGCATATCTGTACCTCATATCAATCAGATCTGAAAAGGACTCTTTAACGTGGCCAGTTATCTTTTCGTGGAACTTCTTATCCATTCCACGAATAGACCTTTCATTTTTCTTTAGAGGTGTGTTTACCAACTAGGGACTGAAACAAGACACTTCGTTGAATTTGTTCACATACTCCTTAAATGATAAACTCCCCTGCTTCAAATCCAAGATAAATGAAGTTGTGGGATTTTAAATTATAATTAATGTCAAAGTCAATAAAGGTACAATATTATTGGAATATTGCGACTAATATGGTAAGGATGATAATTGTAGAATTTAGTGTAAGAAAATGTAAAACAATGTTAACTATGCCCATAGAGTAAGGATTGATTGAATAAAAAAGAGTGAAACTAAATTTGGTCGATTTATTGGAATTAAATTTTATTAATTGAATTCAATGTCAATTGAAAATTTAACACTGTAATTGGTAAATAATCAACATTGAACTGACAAGTAAACTTGTTTTAAATTATTGTAAATATCCCAGTAATAAAAATGATAAAAATTGTTAGTTAATAAACTTGAAAATAAAAGTGATCTAATTAATTTAATATTAATTTATTTAATTAACGTGAAGATAGCCATTTTGGCCACTGTCTTGGATTTCGATGAAACAAGTTTCAACAGATCCATAATGGTGAATTATTGTAGAATTTCAGGTTTCGTACCAATCGAATTTATCTTCGATCATATAGACTTGAAAAGCCTAGTAATTAATTTAATTGAAATCAATTTGAAATAAGCTGAATTTTAAGCTAACTTCTTGATACGATGGAATTAGGACTTGAAACCTTTTCCATTGAGATTAATAATATGGAAAACGTCTATTCTGATATATGGGATGACCCGTTTTTGTTTTAGGAATGAAATGGGCTTTTCAGGTCGTTTATCGTTCCAATCCAAATCGATCTGGTCCATTCTTTCTACATTCGGATCTTCCTATAAATTGTTCTATTCGAAATCTAACAGTCTTTCTATTTCTTATTCTTGTACATGCAATTCTATCCGCTTTTCTCTTTCCATTAACAAAAAAACCAAAACCTAATTCCCAATTCCAAATGCAATTGCAAATCAAAATCAAATCGAGAAAAATTAAACCTACTCAAACTATACCGAATTTTATGTCGTTCGAAAGGTATAGACGAATGGAACATACTTCTTATGTTCGTTCTTCGACGCAGTGCATGAATCAACCTCAAATCATGGTCAAAGCCAGATTGGGCGTTTTTGATTGGGCCAACAATCAGGGAAACGATTTCTAGGTTTGATAGAGATCGTGGAGGGGAAGCTAATGGTGGTGGTCGCTTGAGTTGAATCGACCTACGACGGCGGGAACTGGTAGATTAGGGTTTAAAAACCCTAACCTTTGAGGCGGCGGTGGTGGCGAAGGGAGGACCAGACCTAGCGCCTTCAAGGAGTGGGTGCATGAAGCGAAGGCAAGTCGAATGGAGGTGGCGGCATTAGCTAAGATGGTCGGAGCATGGTGTATTTGGGTGGTCAATGCACGGCTCTGGTCGTGATGCATGGGTTCGAATGCGTCGGGATGCAGACTCTGTGTGGTGATGTGTTAGTTTCTGGGAGGTGGCTCTTTTTTTGTTTATTTTATCTAAATTTCAAATTTCAAACCATCTAACTACTATATCTTTTGCATACGAGCTCGGATTCACACATGGTTTTATCCACTGTGATCGTATTGAAAATCTAGACATTTTGATGCTAGTTTGGACGAATTCAGAGACCATTTGAATTTTGGGCCTAAATTGGATTTTAATTCGATTTAAAATCAAAGATGAGTGTTTTAACCCACCCACAATTACTAAACTATCTTACATTAGTTAAATTAAATTTATGATGTGATCAAAAATTAACTGATTGATGTTTGGTATGTTTAAATTATCATTCTGGGTAAATTCGACTTTTATCGCGTTTAATCATCGTTTAAGTTAATCGTCAATAGTAAACTGTCAATTTAATACCGGTTATTGATTATCAGTTGCCTATTGATGTTTATTGGTTGATTTGGATGACGATTGTGATGGACATTTGAATTTTGATATTGGATGACTGGATGTTGTATTTTTATATGGGTATAATACTGGAAGTTTCCTATGGGTTGAAATGATCCATACCCGAACGATCTATATATTAGGGAAGAATCGTTATGGGTTGAAATGATAGACTCGAGCGATTTTATGGATTTTTATTTAATTCAGGATTACAATTTGAAATGATATATAACCGTAAAAATTTAAATTATGGACTGAAATGATAAATATCTGTATCACTTGACCATAGGATAGAAAATTATATACGAACACCAGATTGGTTAAGTCAAATGATTTTAATTCTTTGAATTTTGAATTCAGTTAACTGGCATTTTTGAAATAGAAAAGTATTTATATAAACTGAATTATTTTCGATAATCCAAGCGTTAATGCTGAAATTAGAATTGATTTAATGAATTGTTCAAAGTATTCAATTGGAATTTTAAAGTTGAAGTGTCAAATATAAATAAATTTGTTGGAATTGAGTTATTGGAATGTTTGAGTATAACTTTGGAATCTGTTTAAACTAATTAAACTAATTTAATTAAGTATTTTTTATCAATTTATAACTATTTTTATTTATTTTAATCTATTATAACCTATTTAATCCAATTTAATCTATTTTACCAATTTTAAACCAATTAAATTTATTTAATCTATTTTAAATCTATGCAATATAATTTAAATCTATTTAATCTATTTTAAATTTATTTAATCTTTTTAAGATAATTTAAATCCATTAAATCTATTTTACATTTATATAAATCATTTTAAATCTAACTAAATCAAGTTTAAATCTATTTAAACTATTTTTTTATTAAAAGTATTTATAACTATCTAAACTATTTTCTAAAATTTCAGAATGTGTAAATTTGTAGTTATTATATTTAAGTCCTTGATGATGATTTATAGCCTAAGTTGGAATTTGGATAATACTTTTTGTGAAATGACATATTTGATTAAATAATGATGATTTTGGAAGAAGAATTTAATTAGCCTATCTTATCAATAATTTCAAAAGCGAATATGATTTTTGAATTGAATATGGTTTTGAAAGTAAATATGATTTCAAAAGTGATATGATTTAAAATCAAATATGATATTCTGATATTAATTATGAATTGGTTTTAGGAAATGCAAAAGAACCATCCGGTGTGAAATAAGCGTTGGTTGTTAAAGAGCCCAGAATCGGATATTGTCATACTCTCTGCAATACCGAAACCACTTTAACAACTGTGTACATGATTGAGATCCCAGAGATGAAGTAGGATGGTTTGGCGAATGATTCTGTATGAAAAATTTATGCGGCCCCGATTTGATTTTTAACAACCAAAAATTTTTAACAACCAAATCAAAAATGTATGACTCTTTAGAAATACGTTATTAATACCCTAGAAGAGTCGCTGTGTGTGTGTGTGTGTATATATATATAAGAGGGCGTATTTGTTAGTATTATAAAAGGGTTTTTATATTGTGTTAATTTGTTCTGTTTCGTATTTACAAATTCTGGTTGGTGCATAGGACGCAATGACATCGACAGAGATTTCTAAACACTTAATAGAACAGGCCGACACAATATTGTTTTGAAATATAGGTAAATGAAATAATTTTACCTATTATATATTTTGCATATAAAATAATAAATTTTATAAATGATATAATTGGATGTAATATTTTTTTTGTTAGGTAGTGAAATTTTATAAACATTGATTGTTAAATAGGATTTACAAGTAAAGTAAATATAATTGGAAATTTAAGAACTTAAGTTTTGGGATTTTGAAATTTTTTTCAAAAGATTTTGGAATATAATATTAGTAGTATTTAGAAGTATTTTCTGGTATAAATATTTCAATATGATTTGAAAGTTAAGAGAAAATTCTTAAAGGAAAAAAGTTTTGTACTCTCCTCTTTGTCGCTAGAAAATTATTTCGATGATGAGTGCATGCATCACCGACGTTCATTTTTGAGTTTCAAAGTGGGAAGACCGTTGTAGTAATTTTACTAAATTATTTTGATGAAATTAATATTGATTTTTGAATTCCAAATATGATTTGATATGATTATATATTATTGTAGAATAATTGAAATGAAACCCGGTTGTTTAGTTCTTAAGTTTCTGTAAATTAGAAATTGGAATTATTGTAATGAATGGAATCTTGACTATATTAAAAATTGGAAACTTCTAAAATGAAAATAAGAAATTTGATGTTAAAATGATTATGAAATAAATAAGAAACTGAAAATTTGAAAACTGTAAATAAAAGGAAATGAAAATAAGAAACGGTAACCATTGAACATTTTGTTAACTAAATAAATAAGAGAAACTTGGGTAATATTCAATTGTATTCTTAATATATATATATATATATATATATAACTTACCAAAATGTTAAAAGTTGAAATGTTAATAAGAATATGTAATAGAAGATTATATAAGTAAAACTTGGAAAAATGAAAGTGTTTAATGAAATTACTTCTATAAATTAGAATTCTGATTTTATAAATTGTTATAAACTTAAGTTAATAATTTGAAATGCTACAAATAAAATGTAATAGAAGTGAATAATGTAAGAAAAATGATTACAAACTTAAGTTAACATTTTAAGCTATTTATAATCAGATTGAATGGAAAAAGTTAATATTGTAAGTAAATAACTATAAACTTGAATTAATGTAAAAGCCATTTATAATTAAAATGAGTACTATATTTAAATTGAATGATTATAACTTCAGAGACATTGGAAATAACTTTGAAATGGAGTTAACCTTCAATAATACTATATATATGGAAGAATGAATATAAAAAAGAAATAATCTATAAATGGTGAATTAAATTGTAAAGAAACTTACCTAACAATGTATAATCTAAATAGGTGAAATAAAAATAACTTATTTAAGCGATGAATGTAAAGTAATAAAATGAAAGAAAAGGCACTATATGAATAAAGGAGAAATGAACTTTTGTAAGTAATAACGAATGTAAATTAATGAAAATAAACATTACATGAATGAGAAAAGAAAACTAAAAGATGAAAAAAAGGAAAGTCAAACTAAATTGTAAATGTGAAGTAAAATGAAATAAAATATATACAATACTTCAATAATGAATTCATTTATGATCCAAGTAATTGAAATGAATATAACTTATGTAAGTAAATAAGCCTTATATGAATGAATGAAAATTTTAAATTTTGTAAGTAATGAATGTGAATTAAATAAAATCATTGTATGAAAAAAAAGAACAATAAATGATGTGAAAAAAAAGATTAATATAATAATCTTAAAATATGTGTTGAATTATTTGTTGGTTGGCTTATGGATTGGTTGGAAAAAGATACTTATACTTTGTATAGAGATGGATAAATAAACTATAAAAAATTATCGTATGAGTTACTCTATAGTTTATTTGTAATATCCTGGTATTTCGTGTCATTCGCATCCACACATGTCCGACTTGAATTGCTCAAAATATCAGATTGTTAATTTACATTTGGCGAAACTCAACATATATAGTAAATAAATAAATAATAGAATCATAGACACAGAGTATTACAACAATAAGCAGCGGAATAGATAAAAGATAAATAGTAGTTCATGAAGGTACTATAAAGCAACAGAGTTTGAAATAAAATACAACAGAATATCTCAAATACAATGTAGTCTCGAATACAAACAGATGACCAATCTGAACAAACCACTAGATAGCTGAAAGCTGAATAGATACAGACGGATCCTCAAGTGAAGCTCCAACTCCAAAGGTGAGTCTCAAATGATGTGACACTCAGTCTGAACCGAGTGTAAAGCAAAACACAAAACACTCGAGTCAGGATTAACATTCTTATATCAATAAATCCAACTCAAGTGAAATATCAATTGAAATACAAGTAACTTAAAGGATGTTTGGGAAACCCATCCTCTAAGGATTCGTTGAACTATCTACTATGTAGTAATATACGCTATTATAATAATGTCTATAGTAAAGTAAACTATAAAAATAGCATTAAGGCGTTACCCTTATCCCCCTTAATACATTATTATAATGTCGTAGTCTATACAGATATTGTAAACTTCACTCGCAAGTGGGCTATCAGGGAGCACTCCATAGGTACGACACAAAACAAACTCATAGAAGGCGCAATAGGGCATGCGACAAGGCACTCGAGGCAATGTCAGGGTAGATATACCATTTGCGGATTCGGACTGGTGGAAACGCATAGCAGCTACTACCACCCACCTCATGAGACACTCCCAAATCAAAGGGTGCACCAAATCAAATCATAAAAGCAATAGAATGGTATCGAAGGAATGTGTCCGATAGGAGGAATGACCTCATTTGGTTCAGCATGGCTCCTGTTTTAGTCGCAGCAAGCTGATTCACGTGAGTCATGGCTACGTAAATACCATATAGAATCATCATCGCACCATTTTACTTCATTCTGGAATCTCCATCACGTTCATAGTTGTTAAAGTGGTTTTCGGTATTGGCAGAGAGTATGAAAATAACCGATCGTGGTCTCTTCAACAACCAATCGTTATTATAACATCGTAATCATTTCAAAATATCATACTTGAAAACCAAAATATCATACATGAAAACCAAAATATCATATCCATTTCAAAACCATATCAAATTTGATATCATTACTCCCTTAAAATATATTCATTTCAAAATCATCGTAGTTTCCAAATTATAGCCCTTTCGAAATTATAACACTTTGAAATTATAACACTTTGGAAATATAACTTTTGGAATCATAATAATTTGAAATCCATAACACTTTCCAGAGTTTAGATATAGAAAATAGTATTTATAGTAAAATAGTTTATATAATAAAATAATCGGTATATTAAAATAATTTGTATAAAATAATTAAAAATTAAAAATAGTTTATATAAAAATAATTTATAAAGTAAAATATTAAAAATAGTTTTAAATATATTTAAAAATACTTTATATAATAAAAAACAGTTTCCTCGAATTCACAAATCGATTCAAATCAACTCAAATTCCAAAATCCCATTTAAATCAAATCTCAGTTCTTCCATTTCAATTCAAATCTCAATAAACCAATTTATATCGTTTTCAAATATGTAGATACAACTACAAATTTAACCATTTCAACTTCAATAAATTCCAAAGTTTAAATATTCAAACATTTACAAAACTAAATTTGACAATTTCAAATATATATCAAATTCATTTTACTATTATTTAGTTTTGAATTATTTAATCATTCTAATAATATTTAAATAACTTCAATTTCAAATTTAATTAAACTAAACATCCCATTTCGATTTATGCCAATTTGAAATTATTCATTTAAATCACTTCTAATAAAAAAATCATGTTATAAAATCATGTCTTTAAATTTTAAATTTAATAAATTTCAAATCAAACTTATTTGAGTAAAATTCTGTAATAAATACAATTTCTATTTCTCTTTCCAACCTTAATTTATTAAAAATTATTATAAACTCTATATTTGAAAATATAATTTTAAATAAAAACTTAAACATATTATATATTAATTAAATCAATATTAAATTAGATCAGACTTTATTAAATTAAATCTTATTGTTTAAACTTATTTTATATTAAAACTAAATTTATATATTTTAAAAATAGCAAAGTTATAAATAATTTTAAAATTTTAAAATTTCAAAACTAACTTATAAATTTAAAATTTTCAAACAAATAACTTTAAAAATCAAGAATTTTAAACATATATATAATAACATTTATATGTATAATATTTTAAAAATCAATATTTATATAAAACCATATATATATATATATATATTTCCCTTCAAAACTATGGAAATCATTTCAAATTATATATATAGACCAACGGTGTCTGTATATGATTTTCTATCCTATGGTTAAGTGATAAAGATATTTATCATTTTATTCCGCAATCTAAATATATATGGGTATATATATTTTCTACCCGAAATCCCAAGTTAATGTCAGTGAAAATCGCTTGGGTTTATCATTTTAAGCCATAACGATATTCTACTATTCTACAAGATCTTTCGGGTTATCATTTCGACCAATAGGGAATTCTATACTAACATGGAACTTGTAGAGTGAGAACAGGGAACTCTATACTAACAGGCATATATCATAAATGATAAATAACAGATAATGGTGTCAGATGTCACAGGTGAACAAATATAGATAACAGCATATACAACAATGTAAATAACTAACAGCAGCATATTTTAATTGTCGCTTCAATTGAAATTAAATTTAATAAATATAAGAACGTTAATCGTGAGTGATTTCTCACCTTTCGAGGCTAGAGATGAACGAGAAAGAGATGAGTTACAAATCCAAGCATGAATTCCAAAGCAAAGCAAGATTGGCACAAACTCGACGAATAAAACTGATAACAGGAATCAATGAGAACAAATCAGGGCAGGCTTGAATAAAGAGATGAATATAGTAAATTTCTATTCAAATAAATATTCTTTAAACACATATCTAATTATGGAAAGATATATATATTTTATTCAATTTCAAAAGAAAATCTTTACATAAATATTATGTTGAAAAATCATTAAAACGTATATATAATTTAAACTATTACAAAGTGTTAACATATAGAGAAAAATTATGAAGCTAAGGGATAACATATAGGTATAGACCAAAATATATATGTAGACACTAATATACATATGCAGGCCAAAATATAGGTGAACAAACTTAATATGTATAAAACGTGTAGACACGGTTTATAACATATACAATAAAATATACATACCTCGGTTAATATAAACATGCATGTGTGCAGACTGACCTATATATGTATAAATATATACAAATACATTATCTAACAGATTATATAAAGTATTGACATATCTGTATAAACTAACATATGTAGTTGATATATAACTAACATAACATAATATAATATTATATACGTATAAAGTTTACATATGCTAGATATAATTATATTTCAATAAATTCTCTGATGCACTATATATATACATTATATTCCATAACTTCATACATATACATGTTTATATATATGAAATTTGAAAGCACAATAGATTAATAGACATAAGCTAATATATATATAACCAATATTTTATACGAAACTTATAATATATATATATAATTGATATAAACTAACCTATAACTTCAAATATATATAATATATGCTGACATTCATATAATCCTCTCTGATCAAAACTATATATAACTTAGACAAGAATGTATATATGCACCGACACACATATACAGACCTATACATGCTAATATATATGCACTGATACACACACACACACACTGACCTATGTGATAAAATAAAAGAAGAGAAGGTGGTCCAGGATAGTTGAATGCTGAGACATGGCCAGGTGGAAGGCGAAGGCTGCACTATTCGCTGCGGGTTGGAGGGGAACTTGCTAGTGGAGGAGAGTATGAGCATTGAGGCTGCGACTATAGGGTTGGATGTTAGTCGAGTTCGTTCAGTCAGAGTAGGAGTTTGGGATAAGGACGGAGGAGATATTGAGGAGATGGTGTCACGGTTGGTTGAAGACATTGTCAGGGAGGAGGCGAAGCCGGCTGACGTGGCACGGTAGGGAGGATTTGCATGCATGGGATGGTTGCTTCAAGATCGGAGGAAACAAAATGGAACAAGCAGGCACATTTTTTAGTATATACCGTATATATAATGCTTTAGTGGGAGATAAAAGGTTAGCCATGTGAACAACATCAGAGGTTAAAGAAATGTGAAAGGTCAATAGGTGACAGTGCCAAAAATATGTAAAGCTTTGCAATACAACTTCTCACTTTATATTTACATTATAGTAAAATGAACATAGGGAAGAACAAAAGAATTGCGTGACCAGAATATATATTGAAATAGGGGATGGCAAAGGACAACAGTTGAATCAGAAAATATTAATAGCCAACGGCTGTTTGGTTTACACGTTGGAAATGAAAAGACAAAACCAAAAGAGTTCAAAACAGGTACCGATACGGCTAACCATTTTATGGTAACCATTTTATGGTTTTCACCACATACCAGACACCGAATTACACAAATGAATATACTACAATGATCAGCACGACGAAGCGATCAAAACGGTACATAGATATCAGTGATATGACCATCCTATCAAAAGTTGATATTAGGTACCAAAATGCTGCAAATTCATTGAAAATAAGATAACCGGGGTTATAGCGGTCCAAATTGGACGAAAGAAATGTGACGTCTCACTCAGAAGATGATCTAAAAATTTATTATATAAAAATATTCATGTTGGGAAAACATTTTATTATCGTCCAATATTAACTGATTTAAATTGAAATAAAATTACATAATAAAATAAACTTGCATATTATCAAATGAGAATTTATCATTTGCTATGTTTAAATAAATGTATTCCAAATATCAAATTTTTATTTATAAATTTAATTATGTAAAATTTCATAAATTTTCAGCTAATTACGTATAAAAAATCTTTAAAGTTTACGGGTCGTTACATTATTTATCATTTTATATGATTTGAAGTTCTAAACCTGAACAAACCATTTGTTTTGGTTGCTATGGGTGGATGATTGATTTCTTGGTTGAAATGATGTTTGTACTGTTTGTTTGCAAGTAATTGTCGCTATGTTGTATTGATTAATTTTGTTATTAGTTGGAAACAACTTAAAATATTTTCTTATTTACTTAATTGTTAACCTCTTTGGATTATATAAGTGAAATACAAGTATGGAAGCAATAGCTACTGCTTTTGGTTTCATAAAATAAACGTTGGTTGCCCGACGAATAGGCACTCTCTCGGATTACGGTTTTTTAGCGGTATTATATTGTTTTTCCCATAGTTTGGGATATTTTATTTAAAAAAATATGATATATTGTTATTATTTATATTACTATTTCTCCCAGACCTCTCTGCATAAATGAGACTCTGTCGAAATTTTCTATGAATTTTGGACTTAGAAAAATTTGATAAAATGTTTTTCAAACTTTTGTTAACTTGAATGTAAAGGATTTGATTGTTATAAATTGATATATTTTATTTAAATTATTTAATTATGTAAATTGATTGTTTTTAAATTTAATATTTTGAATAAGATATATTATTTCCATAATCCTCATTTTTTCCTTTCGAGGACCAAAAGTTTTGAGTGGAAGAGAGTGTAAAGATCCGTAATTTTCGATAATTAAAATATTTAATTTAATAAGGTTTTGTGATTTAATGTTGGAAGAAATAAAAAATTTGTGGTTTAATAATAAGAATAAAAATAGATTGAAATGTAATAATATTAATTGAAGAAAGCCGATAACTGATTTAAATTGATTAAAAAAGTTAAAATTGCTTATAGATCGTAAATTGATCATAATAATGTGTGTGTTAATTTATAATTGGATTTAAAGAGTATTTGACAATTTAAATGTTGATTTATTTTTGAAATAATGTTTAATAAATTGTAATTGGATAGAATTAGTATAGTGTAAGTTGTTACAACATTTGTTTGTAAATAATAAACTCACAAATGTTATTAAATGTTGAAATGGTGACAAATGTTATTTGTTACCAATGTAATTAATCAATTACAAATAATTGTTACATTAATATGAGTTAATACAATAACTATAATTTTGGGAATGTAATAAAATGTACAAAATATCAATTACACTCATAAGGCAATAAATTGGTTTAATAATAAAAATGAAACCAAGATAATGAAGTTGTGGGATTTTAAATTATAATTAATGTCAATATCAACAAAGGTTCAATATTACTGGAATATTGCAACTAATATGGTAAGAATGATAATTGTAGAATGTTAGTGTAATAAAATGTAAAACAATGTTAACTATGCCCATAGAGTAAGGATTGATTGAATAAAAAAGATTGAAACCAAATTTGATCAATTTATTGGAATTAAATTTTATTAATTGAATTTAATGTCAACTGAAAATTTGACACCGTAATTGGTAAATTATCAACATTGAATTGACATGTAAATTTGTTTTAAATTATTGTAAATATCCGAGTAATCAAAAACGATAAAAATTGTTAGTTATTAAACTAAAAATTAAAAGTGATTTAATTAATTTATTTAATTAGCATGAAAACAGCCATTTTGGCCACTGTCTCGAATATCGATGAAACCAGTTTCCTTACATCCGTAACGGTGAATTATTGTAGGATTTCAATTTTCGTAGCGATCGGATTTGTCATTCGATCATACGGACTCGAAACGCCTAGAAATCAATTTAATTGAAATCAATTTGAAATGAGCTAATTTTTAAGATAACTTATATATACGATGGAATTAGGACTTGAAACCTATTCCATTGACTTTAAAAATATCAAAAACAACTATTTTGATATATGGGATGAGCTTTTTTCGTTCCGGCAACGAAATGGGCTTTTCGGATCGTCTATCGTTCCAATCCAAATCGATCTGGCCCATTCTTTCTACATTTAGATCTGCTTATAGATTGTTCTGTTCTAACCCTAAACAGCCTTTCTATTTCTTATTCATGTACATAAAATTCTATCTGCTTCTCTCTTTTTAATGACAAACAAACCAAAACCTAATTTCCAATTCCAGACGCAATTGCAAATCAAAATAAAACCCGGAAAAAATAAATCTCCACAAACTATATCGAATTTTATATCATTGGGAAGGTATCGATGAATGGAACCTACGTCTTGTTTTCGTTCTTTGTAGCAGTGTACGAATCAACCTCAAATCATGGTCAAAGCCAAATTCGGCATTTTTGATTGGGGCAACAATTAGGAAAACGATTTCTGGGTTTGATAGAGATCGTGGAGGGGAAGGTAATGGTGGCGGTCACCTGAGTTGAATCGACCTACAGTGATAGGCATTGGTAGATTAGGGTTCGAAAACCCTAACCTTTGAGGGGGCGGCGTCGAAGGGGGGAACCGAACGTGGCAGCCTTTAGGGCGTGGGCGCCTGAGATAGAGGCGAGTGGAATGGAGGTGGCGGCGTTGGCTAAGATGGTCGAAGCAAGTGTACTTGGGCACGGCTCTGGTTGTGATGCATGGGTTCTAACGCATAAGGATGCAGACTCTGTGCGGTGACGTGTTAGTTTCTGAGAGGTGACTCATTTTTTGTTTATTTTAATTTCAAATTTCAACCGTCTAACTACTATATCTTTTTCATATGAGCTTGGATTCATGCGTAGTTTTCTCTGCTGCGATCGTATTGAAATTCCGGACATTATGACATAGGTTTAGACGAATTATAAGACAATTTGAATTTTGTACCTAAATTGGATTTTAATTCGATTTAAGATTGAAGGTGAGTGTTTTAACCCACTCACAATTACTAAACTATCTTATATTAGTTAAATTATGATGTGATTGGAAATTAATTGATTGATGTTTGGTATGTTTAGATTTCCCTTCTGGGTAAATTTGACTTTCATTGCATTTAATCATCATTTAATTTAATCTTGAATTGTAAATTGTCCATTTAATACCGATTATTGATTATCAATTATCTATTGATGTTTATTGGTTGATTTGGATGATGATTGTGATGGATGTTTGATTGTTGACATTAGATGACTGGATGTTGTATTTTTATATGGTTACAACAATACAAATTCCCTACAAGTTGAAATGATACATACCCTTACAATCTATATATTAGAGAAGAATCGTTATGGGTTGAAATGATAGACTCAAATGATCTAATGGATTTTTGTTTAATTCGGGATTGCGGTTTGAAATGATATATAACCATAAAAATTTAAATTGTGAATTGAAATGATAAATATCCATATCACTTGACCATAGGGTAGAAAGTTATATACGGACACCGGATTGTTAAATCGAATGATTTTAATTCTTTGAATTTTGAATTCAGTTAACTGGCTTTGTGAAATAGAAATGTATTTATATAAAATGAATTATTTTCGATAATCCAAGCGTTAATGATGAAATTGGAATTAATTTAACGAATTGCTCAAAGAATTTAAATTGGAATTTCAAAGTTGAAATGTCAAATGTAAATAAATATGTCGGTTATTGGATGTTTGGGTATAACTTTGAAATCTGTTAAACTAAAGTAAATTATTTTAATTAAATTAACATTTTTTTAATCAATGTAAGATTATTTTAATTTATTTTAATCTATTATAACCTATTTAATCTATTTTACTAATTTTAAACCAATTGAATTTATTTAATTTATTTTAAATCTACTTAATATAATTTAAATCTTTTTAATCTGTTTTAAATTTATTTAATCTATTTAAGATAATTTAAATCCATTTAATTTATTTTAAATTTATATAAATCATTTTTAATATAGTTAAATCAAATTTAAATCTATTTAAACTATTTTTTTTAATTAAAACTATTTATGACTATCTACACTATTTTCTAACATTTCAGACTGTGTAAAGCTAAAGTAATTATATTTAGATCCTTGATGATGATTTACAACCTAAGTTGGAATTTGGAATTGATACTTTATGTGAAATGACATATTCGAGAAATAATGATGATTTTTTAAGAAGAATTTAATAAGCCTATTTTATCGATAAATTCAAAAGCGAATATGATTTTTGAAGTGAATATGATCTGAAATCTAATACGATATTTTGATATCAATTATGAATTGGTTTTGGGAAATGTAAAAGAACCATTCAGTGTGAAATAAGCGTTGGTTGTTAAATAGACCGGGAACGGAAATTGTCATACTCTTTGCCAATACCGAAACAACTTTAATAACCGTGTACGTGGTGGAGATTCCAGAAATGAAGTAGGATGGTTTGGTGAACGATTTAGTGTGAGGTATTTACATGATCCTGACTCTCGTAAGTCAGTTACGTGATCCTGACTCTCGTGAGTCAGCTTAGATGTGACTAAAATATGAGCTATACCTGGGCCAAGTGAGGTCATTCCTCCGACCTGACATGCTTTTTCGACACCATATTATGATTTTGTGATGATTTGGTAGCCAACCCTCGATTTGATTTTGAGAGTGTGTTCCAAGGTGGGCGATAGTAGCTGCTATACGTTACCACCAGCCGGTTCTGCAATTAGTATATCTACCCTGGCATTGCCTCGAGTGCCGTGTTCACATGCCCTAGAGCGCCTTCTACGAGTTTGATTTGTACCATACCTATGGAGTGCCCTCGGATAGCCCTCAAGTTTACGGAGGAATTATGATACTATATAGACTATGTGGATACATAAATTGTGTTAAGGGGGATACGGGTAACGCCTTAATGCTATTTTAATACTTTACTTTACTGTAGACATATTATAATAGCGTATTGTAGTACATAGTAGATAGTTTAACGGATCCTTAGGAGATGGAAATCCTGAACATCTCTTAAGTTATTGCACTCACATTTACACTGGATAGGAGATGTCAAACCCCGTAAATATTTCTGATGCCGTCATACTCATATTTATTTGCTGCTGATTTAACTTACGTAAGATCTTTTAGTTTTGACTCGATTGTTTTGTCTTTTCAATTTGCTCGGGTAGGTCAGAGCTTTTTAGTTTTTCGGAGACTGCTTTCTGGAGATAAAGATGAAGATTTTGTACTATTATTGCTTATTATATGTATTCCATTGCATCATGTTGTTCCGCTGCATTTATTTATTTATTCATGTTATATGTAACTCTGATTTTGTGTTTAAAATAATAATCAAATGTATTTGTAAGACAACTTTGTGATGACCAGAATTTTAAGCAATATAAATTTAATAATCTTTGTTAATAATTAAATTGATTTGATCATTTTATATTATAAATTGACAAGTTAAAATTCTTTTAAAGGCTAACAATGATTAATTTGACAATGTCTATTAATATCTTTTCCTAACAATCTAAAATTGGTAAGATTTATCTTTCAAAAGCTAATCAAAATGTTTTCGATTTATAATATATATATATATATATATATATATATATATATATGTGTGTGTGTGTGTGTGTGTGTGTGTGTGTGTGTGTGTATTGTGATTTGAAATTGTGTTTTAAAATTCAATATAATACTATTCAGAACTAATGTTAAAATGTTTTCCATTTAAAATGTACATATTTGTATATATATTGGAAATGGAAAAAAATATTGTTTTGAACTTAATAAAGTGTTTTCAAACTTTAAATTATATATAGATTGTAATTTGAAATTATAATTTGACTTAATACTTTTAAAGTGATATTTGAGATTTAAATTTTAACAGCAAGGATAATTTCTTATTTATTATAAATATATATATTTTAAACTTTAGTTTTAAATAAGATTTAAATTAAAAAGTTCATTTGTTTTTAATATTCTTTCATTTTAAAATTCTAACATAAGACAAATTTGGTTTAGAAATTTTATATATAGAGTTAAAATAAATTTCTCAAGCTTATAAACATATGATACATTTAATTGGATCAAAAGCATGAGTAATTTATAATTGTTTACATGAAGTCACTTTTATATATTTTTATAAAACTAAAAGCTTAAATTATAAAAAGATAAATACACATTATATATATGTAAATATTTCATAATTACATGTACATAACTTAAATAAATTTTTAAAAAGAGTTAACACTTGTAAAACATAAATGAAGCATTTAAAACACTTGTAAGTATATTAAGCTTATTAAAGACATTTGTAAAAATATAAGCACAGGTGGAAGCTAATTAAAACATAAGGGGACAAATGGCAATTTCTCTTTGTAAATTAAAAAAAATATGAAGAAGAGATTTACTTTTAATTTTCGACTGAATTCTTTCTTCATTTCAACTAAAATGAATAAAAATCAAAGATCAAAAAGAAAGAAATAAAATATGGAACCAAAGATCAAGGAAGATAAAGCTGGAAATTCAAATTTGGAACAAGAAGGCAACAACAGTTCAAATTCTTCAATCAAAGGCAAGGGAAAATACAACATAAATCTCCAGATTTTCAAATGTAACAAGGGAATCAGATAAAAAAATCAAGAGCAATAAAAAAATTTGAATAGCCTAGAAACAAAATAGTTCTCTGTCCTCTGCATTTCTAGGCGAGTAAGCAGATTTTAAAAACTGTTTAAATCTTGTTCTTCTCTTGATATATGTATGGAAAATCAAGATGTTTTCCTGTGTTCTTGCATTGAATTGGATGCATGTTTGTATTATGAGTATTTGAATGCCTGTGCAGTTAAAATAGTCTCTGTGTGATAATAAAAGGCTTCTATTTCTTAATAAATTCAATAACTCACTTTTGAATTCAAATTAGCTTATGATTTGTAATTGGAAGTTGGTTTAAATTATATAACATCTCACTTAAAAATAATTACAAGTATTTAAAATGAATAATAGGCTCAAGATTTTTGAATTTGCAGTAAAAATAAAATTGGGTCATAAATTTATGAATTCAAATTTTAAGTTTTGATTTCATAATTTAATTCAATATAGGAAATCATGATTTTTAAAGTATGTATCATGATTTTTAGTTTGTAATTTGATGTGCATTTCTGTGTTGAATGTTCGAGCTTTATTAGCAAAATTATGACGATCGACGACGAACTCGACGTCGTGATTGAGCTTGAAGGTCGAGGTGAAGAAGGAGTTCATCAGAAAATTAGAGTTGGGATTTTTTAGATGCTGGCGTGGATATGCGAAGGCAATGTAGGGTTTTATTCCCTGTGATTGTCGTGAGTGTTCGATCGGGTTTTGAGGCGTTGAGGGATGATCAATGGCGACCGCGAGGCCTGCGATAGATGAGGGGGATCGTGGCGTAGCTACGGCAAGGATGGCGAGACGACTGGAGCCAGGGATCGACTGAGACGAGGATTTTCTGGTGATGTTCATTTCAAGCTGATGGGTTCTTTGAGTCGATTTGATTTTACAGCGAATCGAGATAGTTGGACGATCATTTAGAGTCGTCATGGTTGAAGTCGACTTGACGGAGGCAGGAGCGAAGTTCATCGACGCTCGGCAGCGTGGTGCACGTGGATGTGCACAATTTCGTGCATCTGAGCATGGTTCTAGAGAGGAAGGTGTGAGATCTGGTTTTTTCCAGGCATATTTGAGTTTTACTCGAAACAGGAGAAGGGGCGGGAAACTCAAGTTTCATTCATGCATTAGGAAGTTTTGCTCGAGTTTGAGCAGTATATGATCCTAGTAGTTTAAGGCTTAAGAATTTTTACAGGCTTTAAATTGTACTGGATGCTTAAGTTTTTAAACAAAGGAGTTTGATTTTTTTAAATGTTTACAAATTCTTAAAACAAAGTAAAACAAGTTTTACTTATAAAATTAATTTGTTTAAAGGATAAGTTTTAAATAAGTTTTATATATATATTGAAATATAAAAGTTTTTAAAATAAAATAAGTAGGTTTTCAAAAATAAGGTTTGTATTTAATTTATTAAATAACTTTGGGGAGCTTTTAAAGATTTTAAAAGTTAATTAGATTTTTAAATTGTTTTAACCATAGTTGATTTCTAAAATGTTTTTTAATAAAGTTTAATGATTAAGATTTAGTAATCAATTATAGTAAAGATTTATTATCTTAACTAATTAAGAGTTTTGATTAATTTAAAAAAAATGTAGGTAGATAATTAAAATAATTCAAATATTATTAATAATTAAAGAGTTATGGGTTAATATAAATAATTTAATTAAGATAAATAATTTTCCTAATTAAGGATCTTTTTAATAAAAGAAGTTAAGAAATTATTTAATTGATTTTAAAAAATTAGTTAAATAATTAATTAAATAATTAATTAGTAAGTGGTTAAGATAATCACTTTTTATTAATTAAGTGTAGTTACTTGGTGAAGTAATTAGGTAATTAATTACTAGAGGTAACTAAGTAAAGGGTAATTATTTAATAAGGTGATTAGAGGTTAATTACTTTATAGAAGTAATTAAGCGGTAGTGATTAAGGGTTAATCACTTAGTAATTAATTAAAGGAATTAATTAATATAATTAATTAAAGGTTTAAATTAATTAATTAAAGAATAATTTATTAAAGGATTAAGGATAATTAATAAAGTATTAATTACTTGTTAGATAATTAATTAGAAAAGATTTAATTAATAGAAGTAATTATTAATTAATAATTATTTAGTAATTAATAATTAAACGATAATTAATCTATAATTGATTTTAATTACTAAATGTAATTAAAAATAATTAATCAAGTGTTATTAATTAAAAATAATAATTAATCAAGGATGATTAATTTAAAGGATAATTAAGAAATAATTACTTAGGGTAATTAAAGAATAATTAATCAATGATGATTAATTTAAAGGGTAATTAAGAGATAATTACTTGGTATAATTAAGAAGTAATTAATCAAGATGATTAATTAAAATTGTAATTAAGGAATAATTACTTAAAGTAATTAAGAAATAATTAATCAAGGGAGATTAATTAAAGTGGAAAATTAGGTGGTGATTAATTAATTAATTAATTAATTTGTAATTAATTAATGGTAAGTAAGTTAGATTAATGATAATCCAAGTGATTAAGTAAGGAATTAATTTAATTAATGATTAATTAAATTAATTTAGTTTGGATCAAACCTTGCGTATGAATGGGTAAATGATATTGGATGATATTGGATGTCACTGGTTGATATTTGATGGTTTGAATGTGATATATCTAAGATGTGATATATATGCAACTTTGTGATATGTGTGGATGAATTAGATAATAGTGAATTATCTATCTGTGTGTTATGAATCATCCATTTATGTAAGTGATATTCTGAATATCTACTGTTTAAACCCTTAAGCACAACTTGGACATTAAAATGGCATTTTGGTTTCGATGAGACCGGGATCGGATTTTATATCCAAAAACCACATCGATCCAAATTAACGTTAGGTCGTAAATCCAAGTGAAGTGAAGTGAAGACTCGAAGTGTAAGAACTATATATCGTTATAACTCCGAGGGTGATTCCAGAATGAGTTTAATGAAGATAGTACTCTCAGATTCGAGATGAAGATTCAGAGTGCAAGGGCTATAGTCATTAACTTTGAGGGTGATTCCAAAATGAGTGTAACGAGATAGTGCCTTCGGTTCCGTTCGAACCTAGAACGGACTTGTATGGATTGAATGCTTTCAGAACATCGTCAGGTGGACGATGAGCATTCTAAGGTAGATTTGTCCTATAAAGGTAATCGCAGCCTCAAGCCTCATCAACCGGGAATGGCTAAAACAGGGGAGGTGCAGCAAGGCTAAGTGAGTCACGCTCAAGTAGGACGAGATTTACCCCTGTCTAGATGTCCCTTTTTATTCGGCTGTATGCGAAGTTGGATCTGCGGCCAACTACGGGGTTGTCTTGTTCGGAACTGTTCAGTAAGGAATGGTTCCGGCCTTGTGTTGCATGGGATTTAGGGTGGATCCTCGGTACGTTGATCTAGGCCACGTATTGTAATGGGCGGTACCCCAGTAGCCCTGCCATTGATGGAAACCCATTCTTCCTACGTGCCCTTACGGTTTTGATTGTATTACCCACTTTTGTAGCTAGTAGCTGGAATTTAATCATGTAACAATTTCAACTATTTCTTATTTACTTGAAAACCCTAGACACTATTATAATATCACTGGATTTCCTATCAAATGTTTTGGTTAGCGCAAGGTAAAAACTTTTCCATGTTTATGTGTGGGAAGTCTTACGTGATACCTTTCTTTTCAAAGGATTTTCTAAAGTTATGCAATTTTAAACCGTTTACTCACACCAGACCCATGTCTGACCCAAGTGTTTATTTTCTTTTTTATTAAACTCCTTGGTACTCATATTATATATGAGTAGTCAAGTGATTCAGGTTAGCCTTGACGAATTCTGGAGGAGCTTTGGAGCAGGAGGCTTTAGTGTGTAGATATAGAGATAGAGTTTCCGCTATGATGTTATTCTGTATGGATGTTCTTGTATTGTACATTAGACAGAAATGTTATAACTATCTAAATTGACATGTATAGTTGTATACTCTGATGTATATGATACTATGTATATGTTATGTATTATATTTCATTCGTTCCGCTGTGAGATTCTGACGTGTTGTTGTTCTTTCTTCTTTTATCTTTTCTTCTTCTATCCCTTTATTTCTTAAGTAATGACGCGTCTTTCTGGTGATAGAAAGGCGGGTCGCTACAGTTGGTATCAGAGCACTAGGTTGAGTGAATACCTAGGCTTTGGAGTGACTTCTTTCTTGAGAGAGCGCACTTGTAATATATACCTAATCTGTTTGGTTATCTGTTTGGATTTTCCAATATAGGTTATAAAGGTAGATAAGGTAGTGTGAGTAACACGACTACCACTAATGGAATAGGCTCATATGTTGTGGTTGGAGGTGTATCTGTCGAGACTGTAGACCTAATACCGTCTCAAATAGGCTTTGTAGATTGGTGAAAGGATTTCATTGATCCCAGAAAAGTCTTTTTAAGGATTGGAGTATATTATGGAAGTGTAAGGTTGGTTTGCTCTCGAGTGTGTGGAAATTCCAAGAGTTGAATCTGTCAACTGAGCAGAAGTAGGTGATGGTATCTTGGTGACTTCGGGAAGGAATAGTTGTGTGGTGAGATGCAGCATCCATAGATGGTTCTAAAGATGTTCTTTTGGAGCAAGATTAAGATGGTGTTGAAGGAACAGTGATGCCTACTGCAGGGAAGATTCGGATGTTTTAGGGATCTTCTGGATCTCAAGTAAGGGTGTCTTATCTATGTTGAAGTATGAGACTAAGGTCGATGAGTTACCTCATTTCGGACATGGTCTAATTATTTCCCTTAAGAAGAACAAGTGGTTGGTGTTTGGTTTGGAGCTCGAGTAACTTGAGAAGATGTCTGCCTATCTCAAGGATCTTTTTTGTGGAATTGGTTGATAGTTTTGAGTTTCAAGGAGATTTTGGTTAAGGAAGATCTTTGGCTTAGCAGTATCAGTGAGATGAAGTTTGGAAGCAGTAATGTGGATCCTTTTCTTTGATGATTCAGAAATCTTTGGGATTCTACTATCGACAATCCAGGCAGATAGTGAAGGCTTATCCACTTCTTTGGAAGGCTCAGCAGAGAGAGATATTAGTTGGAAGTGGTCTATCAGTTTTTCAGATAAATAAGCCATTCTGGAAAGATTGACCTCGATTAGGAAAGCTTTTCTAGTTGGTGAAGAGAGAACGGTTTCTTTGAAATCTGTACTGGGTAAGATCGCGAAAGTGACTTGCGATTAGTTTGGGAAATCTTTGAGTATTCTTTGGTATGATATTTTAGGAATCTCATGTGGAGGTAAAAGCTATTAAAGTAGACAGAGATTATCCAGGGGTTTTTGAGGAAATCAGAAGTCTACCCGCATCGAAGATTGAGTTTTCTAATCGACTTGGATTCCAGAAGCAATACTAATGATTCAACCTAGTAGAGGGAGGGCTCTTTAAGAGAGAAGAGTTTGGTGAAGCAGCTCTGGATTCTTTGGAGAGGGATTGATCACATCTAGTTTTCTAGTTAAGATTCTGCCGGGATGTTTTAACCAAGTAGAATGGTCACTGAGATTTTATGGGTCAGATAAACAGTGTATGGAGAAAGTTTGTGCCTCGAGCTCTTCGGTGGTATTCTCATCTACTCCAGATCAGAGTTGTGCAGCGGAAGCGAGATAGCAGTTATTCTAGAATGGGAGCAACCGGGAGTTGCAGTTTTCTTGGATTAGAGGATTTCTACAGGAAATTCAAGTATGAAGGAATTTCAGGATTTGGAAGGCAAGGTTGTCAAGTGCAACTGGTTTGGCTATTCCAGATAAGAGAAGTAGGTCTGAAGTCCACTAATACTTGTGGAATAGAGTTGTGTTTTGGATTTCGGAATTTTTTTTGGGAGAACCATTTTGTTGAGTAGGACCTGGAGATTTGGTTGATTTTGGTCCAGGTTGTTTCAAGTAACATCGGCAAGGGATTAAGCTGATCAGGAAAGATGGAGGTGACGCAGGATCATCAGAAGGGTTATGCAGTTAAGAATTGAGGAGATTTGGAATGTGAAGTTGGAATTTGGATATTGCTTTAGTTTTATCCGATCAAAGGAGATATAGGATTGGGAAAAACCGGAGAGCTAGCTCCGGAAATATTTTGAGATTTTCCTATGTTTTCAAGAGAATTAGTTCTTTGATCTACATGATGGAATTGCCAGTTAGGATAGCTGGAATTCATTGTATTTCATGTATCTCTGAGGAATATGTGTATGATCTATCATGGGTGATAGAATCAGCAGTTCAAGGGGATATGGCAGTTGAGCTAGTCTTGATTTTAGTCTGATATCTTGTTCAGATTTGTAGATTTAGATGAGGAAGAGTCTTGATAATAGTAGTGTAGTTACCTAAGATTCTGTAAAGCGAGCATTCCATTATATGTATCTGGAAACTCTATATAATATTAGGAGATTCTATCCAGAATTTTGTCTGGATAGTTAAAATTGTTTGTTTGAATTGGTTGGTAGGGTTGCTATGATTGATAGTGTATGATTGATTTGTATGATTGCTATTTGAAGTTAAAACTTTTGCTGGGTTATTAAATTATCTTTTCTTTTAAATTTCGGGGATGAAATTTTATAAGGGGGGAGGAATGTAATGACCTGGAATTTTAAGCAATATCAATTTAATAATCTTTGTTAATAATTAAATTGATTTGATCATTTTATATTATAAATCGACAAGTTAAAATTCTTTTAAAGGCTAATAATGATTAATTTGACAATATCTATTAATATCTTTTCCTAACAATCTAAAATTGGTAAGATTTATCTTTCAAAAGCTAATCAAAATGTTCTCGATTTATAATATATATATATATATATATATATATATATATATATATTGAAATATATTGTAAATAGGAAGTCTCTAATGTAATAAAAGCTATGTTTCCAAATTATAATATATGTATGTATATATATTGTGATATGAAATTGTGTTTTAAAATTCAATATAGTAATATTCAAAACTAATGTTAAAATGTTTACCATTTAAAATGTATATATTTGTATATATATTGGAAATGGAAAAAAATATTGTTTTGTACTTAATAAAGTGTTTTCAAACTTTAAATTATACATAGTTTGTAATTTGGAAATTATAATTTGACTTAATACTTTTAAAGTGATATTTGAGATTTAAATTTTTAACAACAAGGATAATTTCTTATTTATTATAAATATATAAATATATATATTTTAAACTTTAGTTTTAAATAATATTTAAAGTAAAAAGTTCATTTGTTTTTAATATTCTTTCATTTTAAAATTCTAACATAAGATAAATTTGGTTTAGAAATTTTTTTTATATATAGAGTTAAAATAAATTTCTCAAGCTTATAAACATATGATACATTTAATTGGATCAAAAGCATGAGTAATTTATAATTGTTTACATGAAGTCACTTTTATATATTTTTATAAAACTAAAAGCTTAAATTATAAAAAGATAAATACACATTATATACATGTAAATATTTCATAATTACATATACATAACTTAAATAAATTTTTAAAAAGAATTAACACTTGTAAAACATAAATGAAGCATTTAAAACACTTGTAAGTATATTAGGCTTATTAAAGACATTTATAAAAATATAAGCATAGGTGGAAGCTAATTAAAACATAAGGGGACAAATGGCAATTTCGCTTTGTAAATTAAAAAAAATATAAGAAGAGATTTACTTTTAATTTTCGGCTGAATTCTTTCTTCATTTCAACTAAAATGAATAAAAATCAAAGATCAAAAAGAAAGAAATAAAATATGGAATCAAAGATCAAGGAAAATAAAGCTGGAAATTCAAATTTGGAACAAGAAGGCAACAACAGTTCAAATTCTTCAATCGAAGGCAAGGGCAAATACAACATAAATCTCCAGATTTTCAAATGTAACAAGGGAATCAGATAAAAAAATCAAGAGCAATAAAAAAAATTCAAGAGCCTGGAAACAAAATAGTTCTCTGCCCTCTGCATTTCTAGGTAAGTAAGCAAATTTTAAAAACAGTTTAAATCTTGTTCTTCTCTTGATATATGTATGGAAAATCAAGATGTTTGCTTGTGTTCTTGAATTGAATTGGATGCATGTTTGTATTATGAGTATTTGAATGCCTGTGTAGTTAAAATAGTCTCTGTGTGATAATAACAAGCTTCTATTTCTTAATAAATTCAATAACTCAATTTTGAATTCAAATTAGCTTGTGATTTGTAAATGGAAGTTGTTGGAAATCATGTAACATCTCACTTAAAAATAATTACAGGTATTTAAAATGAATAATAAGCTCAGGATTTTTGAATTTACAGTAAAAATAAAATTGGGTCAAAAATTTATGAATTCATATTTTAAGTTTTGATTTCGTAATTGAATTCAATATAGGAAATCATGATTTTTAAAGTATGTATCATGATTTTTAGTTTGGAATTTGATGTGCATTTCTGTGTTGAATGTTCAAGCTTTATTGGCCAAATTACGACGATCGACGGCGAACTCGACGCCGTGATTGAGCTTGAAGGTCGAGGGGAAGAAGGAGTTCATCAGAAAATTAGAGTTGGGATTTTTTAGATGCCGGGGTGGATATGCGAAGGAAATGTAGGGTTTTATTCCATGTGATTGTCATGAGTATTCGATCAGGTTTCGAGGCGTCGAGGGATGATCAGTGGTGATCGCAAGGCCTGTGATAGACGAGGGGGATCGTGGCGGAGCCATGGCAAGGATGGCGAGACGACTGGAGCCAGGGATCGATTGAGACGAGGATTTTCTGGCGATGTTCGTTTCAAGCTGATTGGTTCTTTGAGTCAATTTGATTTTACAACGAATCGAGATAGTTGGATGATCGTTTAGAGTCGTCCTGGTTGAAGTCGACTTGACGGAGGCAGGAGCGAAGTTCATCGACGCTCGGCAGCGTGGTGAACATGGATGTGCACAATTTCGTGCATCTGAGCATGGTTCTAGAGAGGAAGGTGTGAGCTCGGGTTTTTTCAGGCATATTCGAGTTTTACTCGAATAAGGAGAAGGGGTGGGGAACTCAGGTTTCGTTCGTGCATTTGGAAGTTTTGCTCGAGTTTGAGCAGTATAGGATCCTAGTAGTTTTAAGGCTTAAGAATTTTTACAGGCTTTAAATTGTACTGGATGCTTAAGTTTTTAAACAAAGGAATTTGATTTTTTTTAAATGTTTACAAATTCTTAAAACAAAGTAAAACAAGTTTTACTTATAAAATTAATTTTTTTCAAAGGATAAGTTTTAAATAAGTTTTATATATATTGAAATATAAAAGTTTTTAAAATAAAATAAGCAGGTTTTCAAAAATAAGGTTTGTATTAAATTTATTAAATAACTTTGGGGAGCTTTTAAAGATTTTAAAAGTTAATTAGATGTTTAAATTATTTTAATCATAGTTGATTTCTAAAATGTTTTTTAATAAAGTTTAATGATTAAGATTTAGTAATCAATTATAGTAAAGAATTATTATCTTAAGTAATTAAGAGTTTTGATTAATTTAAAAAAAATGTAGGTAGATAATTAAGATAATTCAATTATTATTAATAATTAAAGAGTTATGGGTTAATATAAATAATTTAATTAAGATAAATGATTTTCTTAATTAAGGATCTTTTTAATATAAGAAGTTAAGCAATTATTTAATTGATTTTAAATAATTAGTTAAATAATTAATTAGTAAATGATTATGATAATCACTTGTGCTTAATTAAGTGTAGTTACTTGGTGAAGTAATTAATTACAGGACGTAATTAAGTGAAGGGTAATTATTTAATAAGGTGATTAGAGGTTAATTACTTTATGGAAGTAATTAAGTGGTAGTGATTAAGGGTTAATCACTTGGTAATTAATTAAAGGAATTAATTAATATAATTAATTAAAGGTTTAAATTAATTAGTTAAAGAATAATTAATTAAAGGATTAAGGATAACTAATAAAGTGATTAATTACTTATTAGATAATTAATTAGAAAGGATATAATCAATGGAAGTGATTATTAATTAAATAATTAATTAGTAATTAATAATTAAATGATAATTAATCTATAATTAAGTTTTAATTACTAAATGTAATTAAAAAGTAATTAATCAAGTGTGATTAATTAAAAATAATAATTAATCAAGGATGATTAATTTAAAGGATAATTACTTAGGGTAATTAATGAATAATTAATCAAGGATGATTAATTTGAGGGGTAATTAAGAGATAATTACTTGGTATAATTAAGAAGTACTTAATCAAGATGATTAATTAAAATTGTAATTAAGGAATAATTACTTAAAAGTACTTAAGAAATAATTAATCAAGGGAGATTAATTAAAGTGAAAAATTAAGTGACGATTAATTAATTAATTAATTTGTAATTAATTAATGGTAAGTAAGTTGGATTAATGATAATCCAAGTGATTAAGTAAGGAATTAATTTAATTAATGATTAATTAAATTAATTTAGTTTGGATCAAACCTTGTGTATGAATGGGTAAATGATATTGGATGTCATTGGTTGATATTTGATGGTTTGAATGTGATACATCTGAGATGTGATATATATGTTGCTTTGTGATATGTGTGGATGAATTAGATAATAATGAATTATCTATCTGTGTGTTATGAATCATCCATTTATGTAAGTGATATTCTTAATATCTACTGTTTAAACCCTTAAGTACAACTTGGACATTAAAATGGCGTTTTGGTTTCGATGAGACCAGAATCGGATTTTATATCCGAAAACCACATCGATCCACATAAACGTTAGGTCGTAAATCCAAGTTAAGTGAAGTGAAGACTTGAAGTGTAAGAACTATATATCGTTATAACTCCGAGGGTGATTCCAGAATGAGTTTAACAAAGATAGTACTTTCAGATTCGAGATGAAGATTCAGAGTGCAAGGGCTATTGTCGTTAACTCTGATGGTGATTCCAAAATGAGTGTAACGAGATAGTGCCTTCGGTTCTGTTCGAACCCGGAATGGACTTGGATGGATTAAATGCTTTCAGAACATCGTCAGATGGACGATGAGCATTCTAAGATAGATGTGTCCTATAAAAGTAATCACAGCCTCAAGCCTCATCAACCGGGAATGGCTAAAATAGGGGAGGTGCAGCAAGGCTAAGTGAGTCGCGCTCAAGTAGGACGAGATTTACCCCTGTCCAGATGTCCCTTTTTATTCGGCTGTGTGGGCAGTTGGATCTGCAGCCAACTACGGGGTTGTCTTATTCGGAACTGTTCAGTAAGGAATGGTTTCGGGCTTGTGTTGTAGGGGATTTAGGGTGGATCCTCGGTACGTTGATCTAAGCCACGTACTGTGACGGGCGGTACCCCAGTAGCCCTGCCATTGATGGAAACCCATTTTTCCTACGTGCCCTTACGGTTTTGATTGTATTACCCACTTTTGTGGCTAGTAGCTAGAATTTAATCATGTAACAATTTCATCTATTTCTTATTTACTTAAAAACCCTAGACATTATTATAATATCACTGGATTTCCTATCAAATGTTTTGGTTAGCTTAAGGTAAAATCTTTTTCATGTTTATGTGTGGGAAGTCTTACGTGATACCTTTCTTTTCAAAGGACTTTCTAAAGTTAAGCAATTTTAAACCGTTTACTCACACCAGACCCATGTTTGACCCAAGTGTTTATTTTCTGTTTTATTAAACTCTTGGGTACTCATATTATATATGAGTTGTCAAGTGATCCAAGTTACCTTGACGAATTCTGGAGGAGCTTTGGAGCAGGAGGCTTAAGTGTGTAGATATATAGATAGAGTTTCCGCTGTGATGTTATTCTGTATGGATGTTCTTGTATTGTACATTAGACAGAAATGTTATAACTATCTAAATTAAGATGTATAGCTGTATACTCTGATGTATATGATACTATGTATATGTTATGTATTATATTTCATTCGTTCCGCTGTGAGATTCTGATGTGTTGTTGTCCTTTCTTCTTTTTTCTTTTCTTCTTCTATCCCTTTCTTTCTTAAGTAATGACGCGTCTTTCTGGTGATAGAAAGGCGGGTCGCTACAAACTTCATGAACTGTTATTTGATTATTATATTTTGTCATTCCGCTGAAGATTCTGTATTTATTTTATTTCTCTCTTTTTTCTTATTTAGCCTATAATAGTCTGCCCCTTTGAATGGTTTGAGTCTAATGTGTGTGATTTATTGTCGATTTAAACCGTCCAAAAGGCAGGTCGTTAAATGCATGCAGGGAAACAGGTTAAAAGGATCCAAATGAATTCCTCAAAATGTTGATTTAATTTTCATATACAGTGATATATGATGTGTTGGTTAATCTGTTATAGATCATGATGTGATGCGATTGATTGGATGCTATAGTAGCACTGGCTCCAATTATGGTATTTTAAATACCATAAATATTATTTTTAAATTTTTAAGGAATTAAAAGGAGATTTTGGATATAAAAATAATTATATCAAAAATTGGATTTATTTAAAAAGAGATTGATTGGATAAAATATAAATTTGATTTTTGGCTGCACTTAACTTTTTGCAAATGGTTTAAATGGAGATTTTAAAAATAATGTATATAGAAAATTTAAAAAAAATGATATTCTTAAAATTATGTAAAGGTTTTGAAGTCAATATTAAAAATAGATTTGAAAAATAAATGGAATATTACGAAAATGGATTTATAAAATGGAATTTTATAAATGAGATTAGTTTTATATAAAAAGGTGAAACCCAAAGGAGTTACAAAAATTTATAAAAGATGTTTACAAATAAAGAAAATGGCTATTAGTTGATAAATTGGGATATAGATTCACAGAGTAAATTTATATCGAGATATGAGGATGGGTTGGGAAAATATAGTGAATTATATTTTTGAAATGTGAGAAGGATTAGAGAATTGAAATGAAATTGATGTGTTATGGATAGAGAGGGATTTATAAACCGGAATTGGTTATCGAAATTTTAAAAATATATTTTTATCGAGAAGTTAAGTTTTTTTTTAAAAGGAAAATTTATTTATTCTACTATGGAAAATTAAGCTTATAGTAGTGAGATATTTCGGAAACTAGATTATTCAAATACTTAATATTTATTGAAACGAATTCACATATTTATAATAAGCTTCATAAATTGTTAGTTATTTAAAAATGAAATAGGGAATAAATTATCAATGTTTATTAAAGTATTTTAAAATTTTAAATAATTACTTAAATGTGTTTTAAAAATAAATTATCATTCCTTAAAAATACTCATTATATATAGAGTTTTGGAAATGATTTTAATTTATTAGTAAACTCTCTCGACATATGGAAACGAGTATGATTTTTAGAAGTTGTAAATGAATGGACGAGATTATAAGTGAGTACGATCAATTTGGAAGATGTAAAAGAAATTAATATAAATTCCAGAAAATATAGGAGATAAGATAAGAAAAACCCCCAAGTATTAATATTAAAAATGGTTTCGGAAAATAGACTTAAAATATTTTCGGTGGTCTGGAAATAAAAGGTTTTTGGAAATATTAGTGATGAAGAATTTATTTCGAGATATTTTTCTAAGTAAGGGATTATAAATCGAAGTTGGAAATATCTCACTAAATGTAGAAGTGAGATACGGATTGGAATATCCTGTTATGGATCAGTGTTGAATTTGTTTTCCAATGTTGAAATACTATAAGAGATTTAAATATATAAATATTATAATGATATTTCGAAAATAAATATTTTGGAAAATTTATAATAGGGCCTTGTGATTAATTATGGATGTTATTTTTATAGTTAAATAACTAACTATCAATTTTGGCCAAATTCGTTGGTCGTTTCAAAGAGACCAGGATCAGATTTAATTATCTGAAAACCACCTCGATCCAATTTAAGCGTTACAAATGGTGATATCTTAAATATAATGAAGACGGTGATTCGGTTTGTCCAGACCCAGACAGCTAATTTGGACGAATGCTATCAGAACATCATCATTAGAGGACAATGAGCATTGTAAGTGAAATTGTTCTTGAAAGGTAAACGTAGCTTCAAGCCTCGTCAACCGAGAATGACTAAAATAGAGGAGATGCAGCAGGGCTAAGTAGGTCGCACCCAAGTAGGCTATGTTATCACATTTCTAGTTAACCTCGGATATATTATAAAATTATGGATATGGTTGTGCACAAAAAAGAAAGCGCTCGATTAGGGTGGGAACACCCTGGGTGATAGCATATTCGGTACTATCCAGCAAGGGGTAGGCCGGTCTTGTGTTGGTAGGGATCGTTAGTGTGATAACCTGGATTTTTGAACATCTGATAGTTGGATAATTATCTGGTTTATAGATTGAACAGATAAGAATTCTGATAATAAAAGATATCTGAATATAAATAATAGAAACTGAATTTTTATATCTGGATAAATATTTGATAATCTCCTAATATAATTACTTAAAATTTGACAAATTATTCTTTTAAAACAAATAATAATAGTTTATATATAAGTAGATTTTAAATAGAAATTTTTTTATTTTCAAACAAATTAAATACGTGTTTGTTTAAGTATATATATTTGTGAGTGGATTTCGAATGGAATTTGAATTTGAAATTCAAAAGATAAATATCTTGAAACGAAATTGGATTTAAATATATATATATATATATATATATATATGAGAATGTGATTATTTATTTATGTATAAATAAGTTTCAAAATTTATTTTCTTAAAGGATATATAAATACAAAAAAAGAGAAGTATAAATATAAATTTATAACATATATATATATATATATAATAAAAATATAAATATAAATAAATAAATAAATATAATGTAATATAGTATAAGTAATATAAAGGGTATATACATTATATAATAATAATTCTCATGCTCAAAACAAGTGTTAAGATTTAACACACAAAGTAATAAATGTAAATCATTTAACTTAAGAAATAAACAAGTGTTAACAATATAGACAAGTGGCATTACGAATTTCTTTTAATTTGAATAAATAGAAAAGAGAAACAATTGTATTCTTTGTTTTAAACATCTCAAGCCTGAAAATCCACAAACCAGAAAATTAAAAAAAAAACTTGTGTAAATTCAAAACCTGTAAACAAAATCATCTTAATAATCAAAACAAAAATAAACCAAAAGCATTTTAAACCTAGAAGATATCGGCTTATTTTAAATCTTCAACCTATGCTAAACATCATGCTTCAACTTAATGCAAATCAAAGAAAGATGAGGATTAAAATCTATAGATCAATACAAAGTTCTAGTTTTTAGTTTTTGTCAGAAGAAAAGCATTTCCAGATTTTAGTTCAAGTTCTCTGTTTTCTTCTTTTAAAGGTGAGTAAACTCCTTCAAATCTGAATTTTTATCTTGAAATTGAAATTGGGTTGAAGTGGAATTGTAAATGGTGTGTATATATATACAAATAAGTACATATATATATTGTGTGTGGATACGACTTTGCATGTCTGGTATATGACCTCTTGCTCTGTTCCAGCTTTACACGGTTCAAAACCTGTTTGGAAATCAAAATCTTACCCTTTAATCCTTCATAGATCCCGATGTCAAAATAAAATGTGTTCAAATTAGCCAGATTTTTATTTCAAAATTATTATAAATATTTAAAATGAATGGGAATAATGGGAAGTTTAAAAACAATGTAAAATCAAATTTTGTTCAAAATTTGATTGAATAAAATTCGGGTATTGATTACTTGATCCTGTTTGTCTTCATAATCCATGAATTTTAAGATCTCAATCAAGATTTTTAGTTGTACAAATCGTGGGAAATTGTGAGATGGTTGGAATGTGCAAATTTGTCAAATTTCGACGATCTCGTGATTCTGTAGCATCGAACTTTGAGTATATGGTTGTTGGTCGATCGACGATCGATGGAAAAATAGTGGGAAAACTTAAAATCACTTGTGGTGGCCGATGAAGGATGATTTAGGGTTTTCTTTGTCTATGGGGTTCATTAGAGTTCTCCATCGATTTTTCCACCGTGAGTGTTTCGAGATCGATCGCATCAAGGGACATGCCATGTTTGTCGATGAGGAAGCTGTAGTCGTGGTGGCATGGATGCTGGAGGTCTGGGTTGTTGATGGTGAGGAATTTTATTGATCAGGCTTTGGGTTCCAGGATCATCGTGAAGATCGATTTTGATTACCATCGATGTTGAGTGTTCGGGGTAGTGGAGATGGTCGTGGTGGGCAACGACGACTTGCTGCTAATCTCCGCGATGCCTAGTGGTGACCGGAGTAGTCGTGCATGTGCATGTGTGCACAAGCATTTTCTAGGTTGATGTTGTTTTAGGGAAGATGAGGTTTTCTTGGGTTTAGACTCGTGACATTTGGGGTTTGTCTCGAAGATTATGGGATCGCTAGTGTGTCATAATTTTTGCTTGGGAATTTAGGTGAGTTGCATGCGTGGAAATCAGGGTGGACCCGAAGTTGAAGTTAACAGTTTTGAATTAAATGAAAGCAAGTTTTATGATCAAAAATAAATCAATTTATAAGTCTACTTCTTTATATAATAAATGTTTATTTAACATTTGTTTTAAGAAGGAATATGATTTTATTAACTTAAATTTTGTAAGTTGTTTGAACTTAATGTACAAATGGAATTAATGGTTAATTTAAAAGGATAAAATGTTGAGAATTTATATATAAGTATTTGTAAGATAAATGGTTTATCTTAAAGGATAATTAAGGTTTTGATGTTTTAGGATTAATCAAGTCAATAAGAGTAGTTAAAGAGTAATTAATCAATTTCATTTATTAATAATTAAGGATTAATAAATTAATTTATTAGATAAATTAATTGGTAATTAGAATTAATTAACTAGTGATTAGAGATTATTCATGTAAGTAATTTGTTAAGGATAAATTAATTTAATTAATATTTAAAGGTTAAATTAATTGAGGATAATTAACCAATGGGTAAATTACTTGATGGGAGTAATTAAAGGTAAATTACTTAATAGAAGTAATTAAGGATTAATTACTTAGTGTAATTAATTAAAGGATTGATTAATTAAGGAAATTAATTAATGGTTAGTTAATTAATGAGTGTGATTAATTAGAGGATAATTAATCAATGTAAGTGGTTATATAATAATTAATTTGAGTAATTAATTAAGGATAAATGTAATTAATATTGAATGGGTAAAGGTTAATTAATTTGTACAATTAAGTAAGGGCTATTATTTAATATAATGAAAGGATAATTAATCCAGGATGACTAATTAAGATGGATAATTGAGAGATGATTAATTAATTGATTTGAAATTAATTAATGTTAAGTAAAGGTAATCTAAGTGATTGAAGTTAGTAATTTAATTAGAATTAATTAAATTGATTTTGGAAGTGATCAATTTTGCTTATGATGATTGAATGATGTTAAATTCCTTGAATTGGTTGATATCTCTGATATGAAATGTTTTGTTATATGATATGCTTGGGGGAACAGTGATAATGTGGTTATATATCGATGACGAATTGCTGGGAAAGTGACATCTTGTATTTAAAGTTGAATTATATTTCACTTGAATAATTTAGGTTAAGATGGTATTGAATTCGAAGAGATAGGGGTCGGGTATCAGTAAATACCCGAACCCACTTCGATTTTTAACATACAATGATTCTTTATAGATTGATATGTGAAATCAATAGGCTGAAATGGAATAATTTAAATTATTAGACTATTTAAATCTAAGTAAAGGTACTTAAGGATTGATTGTGAATATAAGTGTTGACTATAGCAAGATGCGAACTTGTAGTGATGAACGAGTTACCCCGGGTTTTAAGTAAATTTCATGCATTAGTATTTCTTGTTAGATGAGTTTACTCACGCTGGTTTCCAGCCTGACCTGGGTATTACTTTGATGTAATGCTTAGGTCAGACCGACTATTACAGTTTTTTCAGGTAAGGACGTTCTGGAGCTCAGGCGGCGAGCTGGATGGCAGGAATGTAGAGTATTCCACTGTGAGATATTTGTTTATCTGGGATACGTTGATTTTAACTGTCCAGTGTTTGTGTAAATGTTATAACTCTGATGTATTAAAGTGTAATTTGACAAGTACAGTTTTCCTTTGTATAACCGTTACTATTTGATATTATATTTTAATCCGCGGCGAATGTGAGAATCTGTGTTTTGGTGTTTCTGTTTCTTCTTCTTCTACCTCTTTCTTCTTTTTCCTAACTATTTGGAATTTTCGAAGTCGAAAATTCCGAGTCGTTGCATTTTGGTATTAGAGCTAAAGGTTAAGGGAGAACCTTGGCTCTGATGGGTTTACTCATCAAGAATAGGGTCAGTGGTACCCTAGGATGAGTTGAGTGTGTGTGTGTGTGTGATCATACTTGTTATTTTCTTATATAAAGGTTTTAAAAATGGTTTTAATGAAAGATTTTTATAAAAGCTTATATTTATATATAGAGCAATAAATTGGTTGTTGGATATTGAAATTGAATAATAATTAAGTAATAAATATATATATGTCAAAATGGGAATTGAATAGAATGAACTATACCAATAAGACGAATAAAATGGTTATTGTGTTTAATAATGGGATGTTTGTTTTCTAGTAAATATTTATAAAGCAAAATGGAATGTGTTAAGGAAGTAAACTTTTAGATAAGTGTGACTTGTAAATTGAAGTGGATTTTAAATTGTGAAGTTTTGAATTCTAAGTCTAGAAACATTTGAAATTGTTTTCATAAAGGTCCAGAAATTTGAAAATTGTTTCAAGATGATAAAGAAATAATAAATAATATTATTTAATGCATTTGAATGATAGGGTCCTACTTTAAACAAGAGTTGTTTGAAAATTTAAAGGAATTTATTTTGAATTAAAACCAAGGTGGATTAAAATTTAAGTGTAACTTGATGTGTAAAGGAAATAAATATGTATATTGGAAATAAGCTGTAAGGCTGAATTTTGTGTTTTCCTTGGAATGTGATGTGAAAACCCATAGTGAAATAAGTTTTTGAACTTATCAGTGGGAAGATTATTTATTTGAAATGGGAATTCAAATTTGAATAATGTTGACTAGAGTATATTGAATTGAATTTAACTATGGGAAAGTTAAATAAGTTTAGAACAAACAACCTGAATTGGAAATGGATGATGTTTTAAAATAATTTGGATAATATTATCCTATTGTTATTAATAATATTTAAACAGTGAATTGGATTTGTTTAAATGAATGAAGAAATGGAGAGTGGTAATATATCCATTATTGAAAGGGAAATTAAACTTTAATTTGAAATTAAGGATATGGAATTACTTTGAACTTAAGATTTGTTAAGAATTGAATTTGTAAAGTTATATTGTTAAGGATTGGTTTCAAAAATTGAAATTGGATAATAAATTGAATTTCAAGGATTAAATTGTTTAAAGTCTTTAAATGAAGGTTTATTTGGTTTAAGAGGTTAAACCAAAACCAACATTTGAAAATTTAACTTGAATTTATATAATTCAAGATGATTTAAAAAGGTAGAGATTGGAAATGGGATTAATTCAAACAGGAATTGAAATGATTTGAAAGAGAAGTGGGTTCGATTTGAAATTAGTCCAAACTGATTTGAATAATTTGGAATTGTGATTAAAGTTGAATAGGTTTAAAATTCAAATGGGAAGTGATTTGAACAATTTGGAATTATGATTAAAGTTGAATAGGTTTAAAATTCAAGTGGGAATTGATTTGAATTTGGGATAGAAATTGAAGTTAATTCAAATTGAATTGGAATTGAATCAATTTAAATAGAAATGGAAATTTAAATTGAATTGTTGGGAATGGAGATTACGAATTGAACAGTTTGGCTCTGGACTATTTTCAAATAAATTATTTAATATAAACTGTTTTAAATCTATTTTCCTAACTATTTACTATACATCTTTTCATTTTAAAATCCAAAACTATTGTTTGCGCCAAAAATGGTCACAAACCCCAAATATCGTGAAAGCACTAGTGTATGAACACAAATCAGCAATATTCAAGCGCAAATCCCAGATCTAAGCAAACAGCAATCCAATAATAAAAAACGAAGACACGAGGTTTATAGTGGTTTGGCTATCTCCGGCCTACGTCCACTTCAAAGTTTGATCTTTTATTGATTATCCTTGCTGGTTACAGATGATTACAGCGATTACAATGAAGTAATTTGAGTACAACAGCGATAATAATGTGTAGAATTGAATCCGGCAGACTCTGGACATTGAATAACCAAAAGATCCTTTGTCTATAGGCTTCAGGGGGCTATTTATAGGCGTAGGAGGCTGATATCGCTCTCAAACTTCGGAAGACTTCTGGCACGTGAGTGGGCCCACGCGACTGACCCTACCAAGTTTCGACTCGATCTGTGATCGATACGAAACAATTTCGTATCCATCAAAAAATGATCCAATCAAGCTGAAACTTGGCAGGATTGCTCTTTACCTTGTATGCAAGCTACTGTTAAAATTTCGTTGCATTTGGATCAGCGGTTTAGGAAATATGATCGATACGAGTCGATGTTCTTCGTAAGGCTGTCTGGTTCGAATCCATGGCTTCGTATCCATCCCTTTCGCATCGATCAGGAGCACGTGCGCGCAGTGATGTGGAGTGATGTGGAGCGAGTTTCCCAAATTGATCCACTTTGTGTGCCGAGTTTGACCGAGTTATTCGCATCCAATTCCGAAGATTCGCTCGCACCGATGCATAATTCGCATCCACTCACTTCATTCCTTCCTCGAATCAATTATCAATTATCGCCTGTTCATTAAAGCCCTTGTTCGTATCGATAAATGTTGGCACACTTCGTATCGATTGCTCATCGATACAAAATGAACTCACTCGAGCATGGTGGATGCGAACAAGGACTTCGGCGTGATCGATTCGAGCATCCACGAACTGGATGGATACGAACTGTGCTTACCTGTGACTAATGCGAACTTAACTAGCGCCTGATCGATACGAAGTAGTCTTACCATGCTGGATACGAACCGAAACCGACTCGATGTTGCTGTTTAGATCGATGCGAGCCTGATGGATTCGAACTGCACATGACTCGATCAATTCGTACGTACTGAGGTGATGTCATTCCGATGGATACGAAACCGATCGATTCGAATGAGCCAGTGTCTTGATTTCTCGATGGATGTGAATATGATGGATTCGAACAAGTCATCTCCTCAACTTACCGACGGATACGAACAGCATGTTCTTCTCACCTTGTATCGATCATATCTTCTTCATACGAACTCCGATTAACCTGAAATTTGAAAGATAGCTTCTTCTTGCTTTGATCATCATCTCCAATTGATTCCGTCCTGATCGAAGCTCGGCCAAATTTTAGCGACATCGATTGCGGCCCAATTTCCAATCGATCTCCAATCCCGATATCCATCCTTCCTTGCCAATTTGTCGATATTCCATCTTTAACCAAAAGGTGGGATAACATTTTGCCCCCTAAAATATGCCTAGTGATAAGAAGGCGTGTTTTGAATAGTTCCGAATCCAATATCTGAAATCCATAGCCATATCACTAGAGTACATCATCCTTGATTGCTCCGAGTCGATGCCCAATTCCAAATCCGGCAACCAAAGCCTTAGTCAATTCCATATCCATTCGAACCTGACAACCGAGTCCTAATCCATCCTTATCCAATAGCCAATAACCGAATCCAAGACCTCTCCGGGTCGCTATCCAAATCCATAACTTCTCCGGGCTCTTGCCAAGCGCAATCCAAACTTGACGACCGTGGTCCAGTGTCCCTGAAAGTTGAGCTAACCTTTCGGGGTTCTTGCCAAGCGCAATCCACACTTAACAACCGTGGTCTAGTGTCCCTGGACGTTGTACTATGCCATGGCTTAAGTCCTAAGCTAAATCCTGGTCTCTCCGGACCCTTGCTGAGCATAGTCCATACTCAGCGACCTGAAACAGTAATCGAGAATATGGGGCCTAAGTCCTAGGCCGAACCCTGGTCACTCTGGACCCTTATTGAGCATAGTCCATACTCAACGACCTAAATAAGTCAATTCGCCATATGCGGACGAAGAGACTTACCCCTTGCCAGATACAATCCATACTTGACGACCATTTACCAAAAACCAGATAAAAATCCAACCAGAATCCAATCCGAAATCCAAATCAAATCAGAAAATCAAAACAGAAAACAATCTGAAATCCAAAAGAAAGTCCAAACCACAAAGCAAGCAAAACCAGGTGTTCAAACCAAACCAGAAAAGTGAGTGTCCAATCCAAAAACAAAAGACAGATTTCACAAACCATGGCAGTGTGGTCTATCATCATTTAAAGCATGCCTAGGGGCAATCTCCGTCCCCGTACATGTGTAAATGACTTAGCCGTTTGCAGTAGCTTGCTACTTATTTCACATTATCCTGGTCAATTGATAATCAATCGACCAACATTCCTGGGCCTCATACCATCGTTGCTCGAGGTAGGCGGTGGTTGCTCCTGCTCCACCGCTGCATTTTGTGTTCCGACATATTGTCGCAACTGTCCATTCCTTACATGCTCCTCGATTATATCCTTCAAGTTCCTGCAGCTTTTGGTATCGTGCCCATCCAAATCATGGAAGAGGTAGTGCCTTCCTGATGCCCTCTCCCATTCAGAAGGCTCTCTCATAGCAGGCCTTCGGTAGGGAAGGCGATTTGGGGTTTCCAAGTATATCCACTCCAGCGTCTCGTTCAATCCTATGTATGTGGAAAACTTTGGATCCTTCCATCGCTTCCTAGCTTTTCCAGAATCATCATCCAATTTTCTTTTTCCTTTATCTTTATCCGAACCTCTACTGGATGGTCCTCCACCCTCAGTCGCGTTCACTTCCTCTAACTTTAAATCTGCACATGCATCCTCTTGTCGGAGGAACCTCTCAGCTTCGTGAAAGAATTCCCCGAGATCCAGTGGTGGATCTCATATCAAAGATACCTTGAAATTCGAATCTTCCCTAACTCCTGACACTGCTGCCATTAAAACCATTGATGGATCCGACCGATCCATCGAAGCAACTGCCGCATTGAATCGAGTTAGAAAAGCTCTAAGTGATTCATCCGTCCTTTTTTTCACCGACGTTAGCGTCATCACGTTCTTAGGCCTCTTAATATGGACCCAAAATTGCCTCAGAAACCTATCCACCAGCTCCGTCCATCTTCTGATAGATCCTTCCTCCAATTGCCTAAACCACATTGCGCTATATCTGTCAAATACCGGGGGAAACATCGAGCCATAACTTCCTCCGATGCCCCCAGCACCTCCATGTGTCTAGTGTATCTCATTAGATGATTTGTCGAATCAGCCTTGCCATTGTATACTTCCATACTAGGTTGCATGAAATTAGGCGGATTTCGAGCCATCCTGATTTCCCATGTGAACGGACTCTTGTTCACCCCTTCCAAATCTCTATTGGTCAGACCTCCACGCATAGTTCTTTTGACAATCTCAGCTAATCCAACATTATCCGTCAAAGGTTGCCCCCCATGCTCCCGAGGGAATTCAGGTACATGCTCCTCATGCGGTTCATATAGTTAGCGCTAGCTCTAGCCGGTTGAGCTCCATCCAAGGGCCTTCCAGTGTCAGATCCTACGGGCCTGCCCCCAAGCCTTTGTTGATTGCCATCTAATCCTGTATTTTGTCCTCCATAAGGTTCCGCAACCCTAGTTCCTTGTTCCACATCCGAAGTCACCGTAGTCGGTCTAAGGTTTTGTGTTCCTGCAGCTCTCATCTGTTCAAGAAAAGTCTGCATCATGTCCTGTTGACTTTTCAACAACCTCTCTTGCAATGAATTGGCCATAGCCTCCATTTCATCCCTATTATGTACATTGAAGCTTGTCCTTCCCCAGCTCCGGAGGATGATTCTTGACTTCCTTCCTGCTGGCTTCTCTTAGCCCTTTGTCTCCTACTATTTTGTCTAGTCATTCTCTCTAAATCTGAATCCTTCAAGTTTTTCAAATCTCAACTTCAATCCGATGTAGCGGGTGCTAGTTCCTTCTCAGTGAAAGCACCAAAGTGTTTGCGCCAAAATTGGTCACAAACCCCAAATACCGTGAAAGCACCAGTGTATGAACACAAATCAGCAATATTCAAGCATACATCCCAGATCTAAGCAAACAACAAACAACAATCCAGTAATAACAAACAAAGACACGAGGTTTATAGTGGTTCGGCTATCTTCGGCCTACGTCAACTTCAAAGTTTTATCTGTTATTGATTATCCTTGCCGGTTACCGATGATTACAGCGATTACAATGAAGTAATTTGAGTACAACAGCGATAGTAATGTGTAGAATTGAATCCGGTAGAGTCTGGACGTTGAATAGCCAAAAGATCCTTTTTCTGTAGGCTTCAGAGGGCTATTTATAGGCGTAGGAGGCTGATATCGCGCTCAAACTTCGGGAGACTTCTTATGGCACGTGAGTGGGCCCACGCGACCGACACCACCAAGTTTCGACTTGATCTGTGATCGATACGAAACAATTTCATATCCATCAAATAAGCTGAAACTTGGCAGGATTGCTCTTTACCTTGTATGTAAGCTACTGTGAAAACTTCGTTGCATCTGGATCAGTGGTTTAGGAGATATGATCGATACGAGTCGATGTTCTTCGAAAGGCTGTCTGGTTCAAATCCATGGCTTCGTATCCATCCCTTTCGCATCGATCAGGAGCACATGCGCGCAGTGACGTGGAGTGATGTGGAGCGAGTTTCCCAGATCGATCCACTTTGTGTGCCAAGTTTGACCGAATTATTCGCATCCAATTCCGAAGATTTGTTCGCACCGATGCATAATTCGCATCCACTCACTTCAGTCCTTCCTTGAATCAATTATCAATTATCGCATGTTCATTAAAGCCCTTGTTCGTATCGATAAATGTTGGCACACTTCATATCGATTGATCATCGATACGAAATGAACTCACTCGAGCATGGTGGATGCGAACAAGGACTTCGGCGCGACCGATTCGAGCAACCACGAACTGGATGGATACAAACTGTGCTTACCTACGAACGATGTGAACTTAACTAGCCCCTGATCAATGCGAAGCAGCCTTACCATTCTGGATACGAACCGAAACCGACTTGATGCTGCTGTTTAGATCGATTCGAGCCTGATGGATTCGAACTGCACATGACTCGATCGATTCGAACGTACTGAGGTGATGTCATTCCGATGGATACGAAACCGATCGATTCGAACGAGCCAGTGTCTTGATTTCCCGATGGATGCGAACATGATGGATTCGGACAAGCCATCTCCTCAACTTACCGATGGATACGAACAGCATGTTTTTCTCACCTTGTATCGATCATATCTTCTTCATACGAACTCCGATTAACCTAAAATTTGAAACATAGCTTCTTCTTGCTTTGATCATCATCTCCAATCGATTTCGTCCTGATCGAAGCTTGGCAAAATTTTAGCGACATCGATTGCAGCCCTGTTTCCAGTCAATCTCCAATCCCGATATCCATCCTACCTTGCCAATTTGTTGATAATCCAGCTTTAACCAAAAGTAGGGATAACAACTATCTTACATATTTTACAACTACTTTTGGAACTATTTAACTATTTTACAGCTGTTTATAAAATAAATTCCTATTTTTTAACTACTTTATATCTAATTACCATTTTACAACTATTTTGCATATATCTAACTATTTTATAACTATTTGACTATTTTCCAACTATTTTACAGTTACTTAACCATTTTACAACGAACAATTATTTTTCATCTACTTTTAACTTTTCAAATTATTTTCTAATTTTAAGTTGGTCAGAGTGCAAATTGTTTATGATTAATTACCAATTAAGATAAGGATTAAAGTGATAATCCAAATGGAATTGAAACAATTGTGAATAAGTGGATAGAAATTAAAGTTAATGTGAATAGAAAGGAGAAATTGTTTTAGCTAATAATCATGAAGATAAATACATAGGATGTACGTATATTATTCTATTCGTAGAGTGATTTGATCTGGATTCGAACACATAATTTCGAGATGGTATATCGATCCGAGTTAGGATTCGACGGCGAACCTGTATATGAATTTTTGATTGGTTTTGAAAAATCTCTAGCATAGTTAGGCTATGCAAGGAGAATGACGGTTTCTGATCAAGAAACCAGATCTGAGTCCACACTAAGAAGTCCGGTGGATGATACTAGTTCGAAAGAGAAATTATGTGCGAGCGAGCGAGCGAGCGAGCGATCAGATTGATATTGCATACGGATGATATGAGTACATCGTACGGGGTTGAATGAAATTGATATTGGAAATTTATGGATAAAAAATATAAAATGATTTTGAAATAGAAGGGTATATTTTGGAAAATGAATGATGAAACAAAGTGGAAACTGGATATTTCTATGACTAATGCTTCACTTTATAAAGAAAGTAATATGGTTAATAACTTTATAAAAGAGTAATCAAATTTGAATATTTGATTTAGAATAAACAAAATTATATATCTTTGTTATATAAGGTAAATCTCCCCTTGTTGAATCTATTGTCGGAAGAAAAGGATTTTTGAAAAGTATTTGAAGTATAAAAAGGGAATTTATACAAGTATGAAGTGATCCAAAGATTTTCAAAGTTATATATATATATATATATATATATATGAAGGATCTTATGAGAATGATTTTGGAGAAAGGTTTTTAGAACCTATGGATTTTGGAAAGGCTTTTTATTTTTGGGGGAAAATCAATTTTGGAAATTTGGAAAGCCTACTTGAGAAATATCGATTTTAGGATAATCGATTTTGAGAAAAGGAGATTTTATGGGACTCATACTAGGTGTATGATTTGGAAGATACTATATGTATAGTATAAAGTGTTTTGAAAATGGCTCTGGAGAAAAAGGCGCTCCCTTGAAATGAACTTCTCCGGAGTACTATAGGTTGGTACTACCTTGATCCTCAAAAGGAGGAGGTGCTAAAGTTGATCCTGTGAGGAAGTCCGAACAAACTGAAGTTCCTGAGGATTATTGGGTAGCGAAAGTTGAGGGCGCTGATGCCTACAATGGTATTTGGGTTATGATGTGATGATAGTGTAACTCGATGTCACTGCGATCTACTGTGGACCATAGCAGAAATCGTGTGGAGGTGAGTGTCAGCAGTCTACATTTGATTTTGTTGGGATGGCAACGTAACATCGGTAGACTGCGATCCATGGTCGAGTGGAGTGGAGAAGTTTCATTTTTTGGCAACGAAATTCAAGGGCGCTGATGCCTATAGTTATAAGGGTTTTTGCTATGATAGCAACGTAACCCCAGATGTAGCTGCGATCTATAGCGGGTTCCATGGCGTAATCGAGGGGAGTGGAGTGCCTACAGTTATCTACGGATTTTGTCGGGATGGCAACGTAACCATCGGGTTAACTGCGACCGTGGATGGGGGTGATGATTTCCAGAGCATTCTCACCAAAGGATGTTCCCTCTATTTTCAAAATGTTTTCTATATTTTCAACAAAATATAATTTTCCAAGTATTTTCACTGGGTGTTGAAAATGGGTTTACCGAGTACTTATAGATTTTCAGTCTTACGCCTGATCAACGTATGACCAAATTTCTATGAGAACAAGCATGGACTGGTTGAAACAGCGAGTTATAAAAGTATCTTTATAAAAACTATTTTATAATACTTTAAAGTGTTTTAAAATTTATCAAAGAGTAATTTTTTCTGATAATAATCATTTAGTAAATTTTGGCTTCGTTCCTTTTCGAGGATGAAAAGATTCTGGGGGGGAGGAATGTGACAACCTGGATTTTTTAACATCTGATAGTTGGATGATAATCTGGTTTATAGATTGAACAGATAAGAATTCTAATAATAAAAGATATCTGGATATAAATAATAGAAACTAAATTTTTATATCTGGATAAATATTTGATAATCTCCTAATATAATTACTTAAAATTTGATAAATTATTCTTTTATAACAAATAATAATAGTTTATATATATAGATGTAAGTAGATTTTAAATAGAAAATTTTTTATTTTCAAACAAATTAAACATGCATTTGTTTAATTATATATATTTGTGAGTGGAATTTGAATTGAATTTGAAATTCAAAAGGTAAATATCTTGAAATGAAATTGGATTTAAATATATATATGTATATATGTATATATATGAGAATGTGATTATTTATTTATGTATAAATTAGTTTCAAATTTTATTTCTTGAAGAATATATAAATACAAATCAAAGAGAAGTATAAATATAAATTTATAACATACATATATAGTAAAAATAAAAATAAATAAGTATAATATAAGTAATATAAAGGGTATATACATTATAATAACAATTATCATGCTAAAAACAAGTGTTAAGATTTAACACACAAAGTAACAAATGTAAATCATTTAACTTAAGAAATAAATAAACAAGTGTTAACAATATAGACAAGTGGCATTATGAAATTCTTTTAATTTGAATAAATAGAAAAGACAAATAAATGTATTCCCCGTTTTAAACATTTGAAGCTTGAAAATCCACAAACCAGTAAATTAAAACAAAAACTTGTTTAAATTCAAAACCTGAAATCAAAATCATCTCAATAATCAAAACAAAAATAAACCAGAAGCATTTTAAACCTGGAAGCTGTCAGCATATTTTAAATCTTCAACATGTGCTAAACATCAAGCTTCAACCTGATGCAAATCAAAGCAAGATAAGGATCCAAATCTACAGATCAATACAAAGTTCCAGTTTTCAGTTTTTATTAGAAGAAAAGCATTTCCAGATTTTAGTTCAAGCTCTCTGTTTTCTTCTTTTAAAGGTGAGTAAACACCTTCAAATCTGGATTGTTATTTTGAAATTGAAATCATGCTTGAAGTGGAATTGTAAATGGTGTATGTGTATATATATATATAAGTGTGTGTATATATATATATGTATATTGTGTGTGGATACGACTGTGCATGTCTAGTATATGATCTCTTGCTTTGTTCCACGTTTACAGGGTTCAAAACTTGTTTGGAAATCAAAATCTTACCCTTTAATCCTTTATAGACCCTGATGTCAAAATAAAATGTGTTCAAATTGGCAAGATTTTAATTTCAAAAATATTTTTAAGTATTAAAATTGAATAGGATTAATGGGAAGTTTAAAAACACTATAAAATCAAATTTTGTTCAAAATTTGATTGAATAAAATTCGGATTTTGATTACTTGGTCCTGTTTGTCTTCATAAGCCATGAATTTTAAGCTATGAATCAATATTTTTAGTTGTATAAATCATGGGAAATTGTGAGATGATCGGAATGTGCAAATTTGTCAAATTCCGACGATCTCATGATTATATAGCATCGGGCTTTGAGTATATGGTTGCTGGTCGATCGACGATCGATGGAAAAATAGTGGGAAAGTTTAAAATCACTCGTGGTGGCCGGTGAAGGATGATTTAGGGTTTTCTTCGCCTATGGGGTTTGTTAGAGTTCTCGAACAATTTCTCCATTGTGAGTGTTTCGAGTTCGATCACATCGGGCTTTGGGTTCCAGGATCATCGTGAAGCTTGATTTTGATTACCATTGATGTTGAGTGTTCTAGGTAGTGGAGATGGTCGTGTTGGGCAATGACGACTTGTTGGTGATCTCGACGACGTCCGGTGGTGAGCGGAGTAGCCATGCATGTGCACGCATGCACAAGAATTTCTGGGTTGATGTTGATTTGGGAAAGAAGAGGTTTTCTCGAGTTTCGACTCATGACGTTTGGGGTTTGTCTCGAAGATTGTGGGGTTGCGAGTGTATCATAATTTTTGCTCGGGAATTTATGTGAGTTGCTCAGGTGGAAATCAGGGTGGACCCGAAGCTATAGTTAATAGTTTTGAATTAAAAGAAAGCAAGTTTTAAAATCAAAAATAAATCAAGTTTTAAGTCTACTTCTTTATATACTAAATGTTTATTTAACATTTGTTTTAAGTAGGAATATGATTTGATTAACTTAAGTTTGTAAGTTGTTTGAACCTAACGTAGAAATGGAATTAATAGTTAATTTAAAAGGATAAAATGTTGAAAATTTATATATAAGTATTTATAAGATAAATGGTTTATCTTAAAGGATAATTAAGGTTTTGATGTTTTAAGATTAATCAAGTTAATAAGAGAAGTTAAAGAGTAATTAATCAATTTCATTTATTAATAATTAAGGATTAATAAATTAATTTATTAGAGATAAATTAATTGGTAATTAGAATTAATTAACTGGTGATTAGAGATTATTAATGTAAGTAATTTATTAAGGATAAATTAATTTAAGTAATATTTAAAGGTTAAATTGATTAAGGATAATTAACCAATGGGTTAATTACTTGATGGGAGTAATTAATGGTAAATTACTTAATAGAAGTAACTAAGGATTGATTACTTAGTATAATTAATTAAAGGGTTGATTAATTAAGGAAATTAATTAAGGGTTAGTTAATTAATGAGTGTGATTAATTAGAGGATAATTAATCAATGTAAGTGGTTATAGAATAATTAATTTGAGTAATTAATTAAGGATAAATGTAATTGATATTGAATGGGTAAAGGTTAATTAATTTGTATAATTAATTAAGGGCTATTACTTAATATAATGAAAGGATAATTAATCCATGATGATTAATTAAGATGGATAATTGCGAGATGATTAATTAATTGATTTGAAATTAATTAACGTTAAGTAAAGGTAATCTAAATGATTTAGGTTAGTAATGTAATTAGAATTAATTAAATTAATTTTGGAAGTGATCAATTTTGCTTATGTTAATTAATGATGTTAAATGCCTTGAATTGGTTGATATCTCTGATATGAAATGTTTTGTGATATGATATGCTTGGGGGAACAGCGATAATGTGGTTATCTATCGATGACGAATTGCGGTGGGAAAGTGACATCTTGTATTTAAAGTTGAATTGAATTTCACTTGAATAATTTGGGTTAAGATGGTATTGAATTCGAAATGACCGGGGTCGGGTATCAGTAAATACCTGAACCCACTTCGATTTGTAGCATATAATGATTCTTTATAGATTGATATGTGAAACCAATAAGCTGAAATGGAATAATTTAAATGACTAGACCATTTAAATCTAAGTAAAGGTACTTAGGGATTGTTTGTGAATATAAGTGTCGGCTATAGCAAGTTGTGAACTTATAGTGATGAACGAGTTACCCCGGGTTTTAAATAAATTTTATGCATTAGTATTTCTTGTTAGATAGGTTTACTCATGCTGGTTTCCAGCTTGACCTGGGTGTTACTTTGATGTAATGCTCGGGTCAGACCGAGTATTACCGTTTTTCTAAGTAAGGATGTTCTGGAGCTCAGGTGGCAAGCTAGATGGCAGAAACGTATAGACTATTCCGCTGTGATATACTTGTTTATCTGGAACACGTTGATTTTAACTATCCAGTGTTTGTGTAAATGTTGTAACTCTGATGTATTAAAGTGTAATTTGACAAGTACAGTTTTCCTTTGTATAATTGTTATTATTTGATATTATATTTTGATCCTCTATGAATGTGAGAATCTGTGTTTCTGTTTCTTCTTCTTCTACCTCTTTCTTCTTTTTCCTAACTATCTGGAATTTTCGGAGTCGAAAATTCTGGGTCATTGCAATTAGATACGATCTCGGTACATTTTTCTATAGGTGTACAGTGGCGGAGGTACCCCAGTAGCCCAATCATTGTACGGAATCCAGTATCCACTACAACCCCGTAAGGTTTTGATTGTGCCTAACTATGCTGAAATGTGAAATGCAAGCATTTCAGCTATTTTCTAATTTATTTTCTATAGATGCTATTATAATATCAGAGGATTTTGATATAAAATATTTTGGTTATCATAAGGTAAAAACCCATCATATTTATTTGTGATGTGGTCTTACGAGATACCTTTATTTCAAAAGATTTTGAAAAGGTATTTTTTCAAACCAAGTGTGCTTTCTTATGCTGGTTTTCCAGACTAACTCGAGTGATATTTTATTATAATGCTTGAGTCAGACCGAGTATTATGTTTTAGGCTTGGACGCAATGGAGCACAGGAGACATGCTGGAGGAGTTTCAGACATATATCATGTACTTGATTTTTTCTGCTGTATGAGTTATGTATACCAGGACAAGTTATGGTAACTGTCCAGATTGATTGATGACTGTTGTACTCTGATGGTTTTAGGTGTAAAACAATTACAGTTTCTTTGTATAAAGATCTGTTATTATATATTATATTATGTTCCACTACGATTGCGGGATTCTGTGATGTTGTTTCTGTTTCTTCTTCTATCTTTTCTTCTTCACCCCTAATGATTAGTATTTATGTTTAATTTGAGCTGGACGCATGTGATTTATTGTCGAATCAAAGTGTACGGAGATCCGAGCCTTTACATGTATAGACTACGGGAATATATAAAATGTGTTAAGGGGAATATGGGTAATGCCTTAATGCTATTTTAATACTTTACTATAGACACCATTATAATAGCATATTGCACTATGTATGTAGATAGTTTAACGGATCCATATGTAACGACCCGCCTTTTTGGACAATTTAAACCGACGATCAAATACATATGCCGGTTCCAAACCATTCAAAAGGGCAGATGGTTATTGGGGTAATTAAGAAAAGAAAAGAAAGAGAAATAAAGAAAATGAAACAGCAAAGAATCTCGCAGCGGAACGATAAAATATAATAGTCAAATAAACAGTTCATGAAGCTGTTTACTATACTTTGACAATTATTTATACAACATTTATCAGAGTTATACATATACAACAGAACAATTAAAATAATGCAGCAGATAACATGATGCAAGGGTAATAATAGTAATAGTATACCAAATCTTCGTCTTCATCCTCCAGAATAGATCTTCAAAAATCTGAAAAACTCAGGACTGACCCGAGCGTAATGAAAAGACAAAACACTCGAGTCAGGACTAAAATATCCTTATGAAAGTTAAATCAATCGTAAATAAATATGAGTGTAACGGCGTCAGAGATGTTTACGGGGTTTGACATCTCATATCCAGTGTCAACGTTTGTGCAATAACTCAAGAGATGTTACGGGATTTTCCATCACTTAAGGATCCGTTAAACTATCTACTATGTAGTATTGTACGCTAAGTAGATAATGCCTATCAGTAATATAAAGTATCAAAATAGCGTTAAGGCGTTACCATAATCCCCCTTAACACATTTTTATAATGCCATAGTCTATACAGCACCGTAAGCCCCACCGTAAACTGGTGGTTATCAGAGGGTACCCCACGGGTATAACACAAAACATAACGTAGTTGTCGCGAATAGGATAATCAGTATGACAAGGTACATGAGGCGATACCAACTAGGATACTAGTAGTTGCATGATCCGGACTGATGTTGAGCATAGCCAGCAGCTATCCCAACACCGCGAAACAACACTCCCAAATCAAGGGGTGCACCCAAATCGAATCACAAATGTAATAGATATGGTATCGAAGAAGTGTGTCCGCTAGAGGTGGCGAACCTCAATGGCTCGGCGCGGCTCCTGTTTTAGTCATGTCAGGGGTCATCCAATAATCGTTCTCTTTCTTCAGTCAATGCGTTCACCAAAACATCCACTTCATTCTTGATCAACACTCCGCGTATAATAGTTATTAAAGTGGTTTTCGGTATCGACAGAGAGTATGTCCATATCCGATCCCGGTCTCTTTAATAACTACATATTTTTACACCGTTGGCTCTTTTACATTTCAAATCGATTCATCATTGATATCAAAATATCATATTCGCTTCAAAATCAAATCCATTTCAAATATCATCGTATCTATTCAAATGTAAGATTCGTTTCAAAAATCAATTTTCGCATCAATATCTCATTTCGATTTCAAAATCATTTCGAATTTCAATTTAGGTTGCAACTTCATTTAATCCAATTCGTATTTAAATTCAAGATTCAAATATAAACATTTCACCTTATTGACCGGCTTAGAATTTTAGAAAATAGTTTTAAGTAGTTTAAAAGTAGTTTAAATAATTAAAATAGTTAAAATACTTAAAATCTTAAAATGGATTTGAAATAGAGAAATTAGTTTAAAATAATTTAAATTGGGTTAAGTAGATTTAAAATGGATTAAAATAGTTTAAGTATTCAAAATGGTTTATAAAACTGAGTAATTTGGAAAACAAAATAAAACAGCTTCAAAACCAAACCATTTCGATTATAACTTCCCAATTCAAAACAATTTCAATTTCCATTCTACCAATCCAATTTCGATTTCGATTCAATCAACGTCAACTTTGACTTCAAATTTATTCAATTTATATTCACTTTCAATTAATTCAATTTCAATTTATATCGATTTGGAGCTTGATTTTCAAAAATATCCATTTATAACACTTAACAAAATTTATTCATCAATATTCAAGTTTAAATCCAAATTTCAATTTATGATTCAATTCCAAGCTCGATTTCCAAATATTATTTTATATCACTTCTACTTAGTAATATTCAAAGCTCGAATTAAGGTTAAATCTTTAAACAAATCAATTTTTGAAATTCAATTATATCTCGATTTTAAATTCCAAAGTCTCCACTTTAATTATTTAACAATTTCTTTAACCAAAATTTATTTCAACATACCAAACTCAAATTTTGATAAATTCGATTTCTTTAAATTGATTTCTATTTATAACTTTTAAATCAAAACATTTAAGTAAATTTCAAATCGACGATTTTGAAAATTATTAATTTAGCCAATTCGGTGTCCGTATTTAAATTTTCTATGCTATGGCCAAGTAATTATTTATTTCAATTTAATGTCAGGGATGAATATATGTCACTTAAATCAAATCATAGTTTCATATGTATGCATAACAGGATATATATATAAGCAAACAACATCCAAGCATTTAAATATCAACCAATAGCATCCATCGAAATAAATCATCCAATAGACAATACAATTCATGGCAATTTCATAGTTATCAATGTCAGGTAATTTAATTGCAATTCTATTTTAATTTCAATTTAACTGTCAATTTAATTTCAACGATTAATTCGAATGACAATCTATATGACAATTAAATTCTATCAAACAATGACAAATAAAATTCATATCACTTCATAATATCAAATTTAACTAGCATAAAGATATTCAGTACGTTGTGAGCGTTATAAAACACTCACCTTGATTTTACGATTTTAAATCAAATCGAACGACGTTCGATTTAACTCAAAATTTTCTCTAGCTCCAAATGACTCCAATCCAATTCCATAGCGTAGTACTTGTCCATACAGTTCCAACGCAATTTGATTCGACAAAATCGAACCTCGTATGATCAAGTTATCGCATTTAGAAGTTTACACAATTTAAATACACTAAATTTCAACTTTTATTTAAATTTTAAAACCCACAACTCACATCTGCCGTCCATCCCGTGCTTGCAAATCCTGGCCGCTCCACTTCTCTTCCCCCCACGCGTTCGCTACAGGAAGAACTTGCGTGCTTGAACCCTTAGCCGTGATAATTAGGGATGAATGTCGCAACCACCTCGCTACACGAAACTCCATCACACTACCGCCAAATCGAATCCCTCACTCCCCTCTACCTTCGGCCAGGAGCAGGTGGAGCTCGGTCCCCCCCCTCCAACCTCGAGATGCGTGCGAACGTCCGGCCTTCACGAGCGATTTCCCGTTGATTTACTTCGCCTATGACGATCTCTACCGTTGAGATCGAAGATCTCAACGTGCTCTACAACTTCCATGTTGAAGGTTTTTGATGATAACGAGTGGATCGAGAGGAAAATGAAGGGGAATGATTGATTTTTATGGCCGTTGGTTACTAATCGTGGCGGCTACTATTATTAGCTTGGGTTTTGCAAATAAGAGTTAGGTAGGAGCTTTTATAGAAAAAAAACGAACATTATTCATCCCTGAAATTCCGAACTCCGATTTACGCGCGGTGACCGGCGTTTCTAGGGTTTACCCCGCGTTTCGGACACAATGAAATAGGTTTCGGAAGCTAATTCGATCATCTGTGTGAGTTACGGAAATAAACGATCGATTTTAAATTAAATCGGTTAACTAAATTTCTAGGCATTTTGGCTCGTCCCGGACAAACGGTAAATCTGATTGACACGAAATTTGAAATCTTACAATAATATCACGCTACGGATCCGATGAAACTGGTTTCGTCGAAATCCGAAACTTTTTGAAAAATGGCTATTTTAACTCGTCAATTAAATATTAAAACAATTTCGATGCGTTTCGAGCTGCCACGGTCAAACGAAAACTCCAATTGCTACAAAAATTGAAATCCGATAACAACAAACTATTACAGATCCAATGGAACTAGTTTCGTCCAATTCTGAGAGTGTTCGAAAATTGGCTATTCTTCAGTCGATAATTAAATAATAAAATATTCAATTTTTACAAATTTACTTTTAATTCGATTCTAAAAGTTCTATAACATCATTCTCACTTTAATATGATAAAATAAAATTTTACAAATCATTTTTAATCATATTAAACCCGTTATTCAATTATCCCATAAATTCCAATTTCTTAAAACTTATTAACTCTATTATAATCCCGATATAACTTACATTCACTTTGGACACCAAATTTTGAATCATATTAAATCAAATTTCAATTGTTCACTCTATTTTCATATATTAAATTTCAATATCAAATTAATCATATCAAATTTGGAATTTAATTATTCAAACATTTGTAATGTTAAATTTAAACAAATTTTGGCCTTGCCAAATTTAAACAATTTTTTTTTCTTGAATCACTATCTTTTGAGATATTCAAACAAACTTAAAATTTTAACTTTTGAAACGAATTAAAATTTATAGAACAACCATTTCCATTATACGGTTATTCAATTCCCATTATTAAATTATTCAATAAAATCCAAATATTAAATTTAAACAATTTCGCTTATCCAATAATTCATTAGGTTTTGAAACATTGAAATTGAACTTATAAGATTCGACTTTTAAACCCAATTCACAATTTAGAACACTAATTTCATTTTACAGTTATTTAATTATTCAATAAGTTTTAAATATTTAATTTAAACAATTTAATTTTTCAATATTTGACGGATTTCAATATCGGATTTTTAAATAAAAATTTCATTATCAGTCGATTTATTTTATTACAATTTTTTTTCTAACACTAAATCACGAAATCTTATTAAATTAGCTATTTTAATTATCGAAGATTTACGGGCCGTTACACTCTCCCCCACTCAAAACTTTTCGTCCCCGAAAAGGAAAAAGAAGGGAAAAGGAACTAAGTTTAGAATTCAACATTAGATATTTTATTCAAAGTTACCAATTTATAAAACCATGAAATTCCATTTATAAATTCATAACTACGCTTCCACTAACTTACTTCGAACGGCTTTCTAACTTTAAAAGTTAGTTATCAAAACAAGTTTAAATAAAAATTAACTTGAAAATTTTTTTAACACCCGGATTTTACGGAAAATTTCGATAGAGTCTCCTTTGCGCGGCTCGATCGGAAAAAAAATGACAGTATATATATCACAAATATACATCTCATCAAGTGATGAGGCATCCCGCAGGGAAAAAAATGTAAAAGTACGGTATGTAATCCGAGATATGTACCTTATATATTATTAGCGAGCATATACGGCTAATATAGCGCGAAAGCGAGCTCCAAATGCGAAGCAAGCGCTATCCGCACCTACTAAATACTCAACAAACCATGAGAACATGCATATATGAAAATAATATTAATATACACAATATAGCAACATAACAACTACATGTGCCAACATAGCAAATGCAACAAACAACAAATGCATCCAACAAATCAATTATCATCCAACTATCATCCAACGAATCCAAAACCAATTAATATAAATTCACTTCTCATTAATATTTATTGACTTGGTTTCAATTTTAATCACAGTTGATTCATTAACATTGGATTTTACTAACATTCATTCTCAATTCAATTAGTTAACATTCACTAATTTATATTTACATTAGTTCACTTCCAATTTGAATCAAATTAAATTCTATTTAAATTCATTTAACTTCCATTTTGATTTCAATGATTTATAACTTTCAATTTCATTAACACTTAATGAATTATATACAATCAACTAACAATCATATAACAACCAAATCATACCCAACATAACCAAATTATTAATTTTGCATTCAATTTTGGTTTATCTCTTCAATTCCAATTTATTCTTAGCCATACCAAATTCTTTTGTTTACATTTACTTCATATTCAGTTTCAGTTAATAGCCAATTTATTTGCGGACCATTTTATTAATGCAGAAATTTTATTAATCATCACTTTAATTTATAGTCATTCCATAAAAGTCTAACTTCTTGTTTATGTCTTTCCTTAGTTTATAGTTATCTCAAAAGTTGCAAATTTATCTTCACATATTTGGCATCTTAAATTTCCAATATTAACTTTTAATTAAGTCCGTAAGCCGTACATATATCATCCGTGAGCAATATCAATCTAATCGCTTATTCGATCACACAATTTCACTTCCAAACTAGTATCGTTCACACGACTCTCTAGTGCGGACTTAGATTTGGTTCCTTAATTGGAAACTGTTACTCTCCTTGCATAGCCATATACTATGATAGGGAATTCCAGAATCAAATTAAAAATCCATATTCAGGGTTCGCCGTCGAAAATCGAGTGAAAAATCCTAACTTGGATCGATATAAATCATCCCGAAATTTTGTGCTCGAATTTGGATCAAATCATTATGCGAATAAAATAATATACGTAAAATCTCACGTATTACCTTCCAATGGATTTCTATCCAATTTATCTATACTAAATTATTCTATTGACTTCTATATTTTTTTCCCACTTAATTACTCACAATCCATTATTCAGTTCGTATATTCATTTCTTTACATAGCATATTCTTTAACATTACCTTTTCTCAAACATCATATCAAAGAATTTGCTTACTCAAGTTCATTTTAAACATTCTATATAATTTAATTAAATTCAATTTCATTTTCCCATTTGATTCTTAGCTATAAGAAATTTCTTTGTTTACATTTACTCCATATTCATAGTTTCAGTTAATACAAATTTATTTGTGAAACATTTTATTAATCATCACTTTAGTTTATAGTTATTCCATAAAAGTCTAACTTCTCATACATGATTTTTCTTAGTTTACAGTTATCTCAAAATTTACAAATTCAAAATTTTTTCTCTATGCAATTTATATTTATTTTCTATAACCAATTCACAAAAGATATTATACAATTCATTTGTCTTCTTTCTTAAGTTCACTTACTTGTTCCCTTTATCCATTCATCATTTCATGCTATATTTAAGTTTTTATAATTTTTATCACAATCAAATTTCCAGTTATATACATTTTAATTCCTTTTGAGTTTTCCTTACTTGTATACTTAAATTATTTTCAGGTTCTGTTTATTTGTACAATATCTCATTACATATCCAAAACATCATTTCAACTTCTTATTATTTGGCAAGTCATTTATATGTTATTAGAATGCAATTTTTTTATTATACAAATTTATAGAATTTCATTTTTACTTAATCATAATGTTCACAAATTTAATTTATTTAATTCCTCTTTACCTTTCAACTTTAAAGGTACACTACAACTCTAAAGTTTTCCCAAACATAAGCTTAGATATCTAAATCCTCTTATTTTATAAGTTCTGGTTATTCGCATTTCGTTCAAATAATTTGAAAATTACTAATTAACATAACTTAGAAATTTAAATGCCCGGTTCTTTTCAAATCGTTTGAAATAAATATATATACACTTATATCTTTAATATATTAAATCATACCTTTGGAGTTTAAACCAAAACCCATTTTCCCAAAATAATTTCGAAGAAAAGCAAAGCTTCTTAGAAGTCTCCCCCACTTTGAGACTCGAAAATGAACGTCGATGATGCTGCGCAGTCATCACCAAAATTATTTTCCAGCGACATAAGAGAGGAGTACTGAATTCATTCCTTATTTTAAAAATCTTTTCAAAATATTTCCATAAACAATTTCCAACTAATAGTACTATATATTTCTTCAAAGCTTTTGAAAACCATTGTCAAAACCTCCGGGTCTTAAATTCAATATTTTCCAATTTAAATCTATTTTAATTTATAAGTTACCTTTATAAATATTCTTATAGGATTTTCTTTCCTAAAACATTCCACAAGTTGTTTTATTATTGTTTATTTTTCAATAAACCTTATTTATTAAAACACAATATCCAATTAATAATATCAATCAATATTATCGTTTCCAACAACCAAATAAGCTAGATAGATCACAATAATTGTTGAAAATAAATTCTTTATATGCAAAATATAATTAGAGCAAAATTATTTCATTTACCCAATTTAAACAATACTATGTCGAATTGTTCTGTTTAAGTGTTTAGAGATCCCTATCAATGTTGTTAATTACTCGTATTGACCAGAATCCATAAGCCACTCAACAAATCAACCGACACAATATAAAACATTTTATATCACTAACAAATACGCTCTCTCATATATATACACTCAGTGACTCATCATAGGGTATAACTACCCTATTTATAAAGAGTCAGACCCCACAAAGCTAAGGTTATCGCTAAACCAAAGCTCTGATACCAACTGTAACGACCCGCCTTTTTGGACAGTTTAAACCGACGATCAAATAAATATGCCGGTTCCAAACCATTCAAAAGGGCAGATGGTTATTGGGGTAATTAAGAAAAGAAAAGAAAGAGAAATAAAGAAAATGAAACAGCACAGAATCTCGCAGCGGAACGATAAAATATAATAGTCAAATAAACAGTTCATGAAGCTGTTTACTATACTTTGACAATTATTTATACAACATTTATCAGAGTTATACATATACAAAGAACAATTAAAATAATGCAGCAGATAGCATGATGCAAGGGTAATAATAGTAATAGTATACCAAATCTTCGTCTTCATCCTCCAGAATAGATCTTCAAAAATCTGAAAAACTCAGGACTGACCCGAGCGTAATGAAAAGACAAAACACTCAAGTCAGGACTAAAATATCCTTATGAAAGTTAAATCAATCGTAAATAAATATGAGTGTAATGGCGTCAGAGATGTTTACGGGGTTTGACATCTCATATCCAGTGTCAAAGTGCGTGCAATAACTCAAGAGATGTTACGGGATTTTCCATCACTTAAGGATCCGTTAAACTATCTACTATGTAGTAATGTACGCTAAGTAGATAATGCCTATCAGTAATATAAAGTATCAAAATAGCGTCAAGGCGTTACCATAATCCCCCTTAACACATTTTTATAATGTCATAGTCTATACAGCACCGTAAGCCCCACCGTAAACTAGTGGTTATCAGAGGGTACCCCATAGGTATAACACAAAACATAACGTAGTTGTCGCGAATAGGATAATCAGTATGACAAGGTACATGAGGCGATACCAACTAGGATACTAGTAGTTGCGTGATCCGGACTGATGTTGAGCATAGCCAGCAGCTACCCCAACACCGCGAAACAACACTCCTAAATCAAGGGGTGCACCCAAATCGAATCACAAATGTAATAGATATGGTATCGAAGAAGTGTGTCCGCTAGAGGTGGCGAACCTCAATGGCCCGACGCGGCTCCTGTTTTAGTCATGTCAGGAGTCATCCAATAATCGTTCTCTTTCTTCAGTCAACGCGTTCACCAAAACATCCACTTCATTCTGGATCAACACTCCGCGTATAATAGTTATTAAAGTGGTTTTCGGTATCGACAGAGAGTATGTCCATATCCGATCCCGGTCTCTTTAATAACTACGTATTTTTACACCGTTGGCTCTTTTTACATTTCAAATCGATTCATAATTGATATCAAAATACATATTCGCTTCAAAATCAAATCCATTTCAAATATCATCGTATCTATTCAAATGTAAGATTCGTTTCAAAAATCAATTTTCGCATCAATATCTCATTTCGATTTCAAAATCATTAAGAATTTCAATTTAGGTTGCAACTTCATTTAATCCAATTCGTATTTAAATTCAAGATTCAAATATAAACATTTCACCTTATTGACCGGCTTAGAATTTTAGAAAATAGTTTTAAGTAGTTTAAAAGTAGTTTAAATAATTAAAATAGTTAAAATACTTAAAATCTTAAAATGGATTTGAAATAGAGAAATTAGTTTAAAATAATTTAAATTGGGTTAAGTAGATTTAAAATGGATTAAAATAGTTTAAGTATTCAAAATGGTTTATATAACTGAGTAATTTGGAAAACAAAATAAAACAGCTTCAAAACCAAACCATTTCGATTATAGCTTCCCAATTCAAAACAATTTCAATTTCCGTTCTACCGATCCATTTTCGATTTCGATTCAATCAACGTCAACTTTGACTTCAAATTTACTCAATTTATATTCACTTTCAATTAATTCAATTTCAATTTATATCGATTTGGAGCTTGATTTTCAAAAATATCCATTTATAACACTTAACAAAATTTATTCATCAATATTCAAGTTTAAATCCAAATTTCAATTTATGATTCAATTCCAAGCTCGATTTCCAAATATCATTTTATATCACTTCTACTTAGTAATATTCAAAGCCCGAATTAAGGTTAAATCTTTAAACAAATCAATTTTTGAAATTCAATCATATCCCGATTTTAAATTCCAAAGTCTCCACTTTAATTATTTAACAATTTCTTTAACCAAAATTTATTTCAAAATTCCAAACACAAATTTCGATAAATTCGATTTCTATAAATTGATTTCTATTTATAACTTTTAAATCAAAACATTTAAGTAAATTTCAAATCGACGATTTTAAAAATTATTAATTTAGCCAATTCGGTGTCCGTATATAAATTTTCTATCCTATGGCCAAGTAATTATTTATTTCAATTTAATGTCAGGGATGAATATATATCACTTAAATCAAATCACAGTTTCATATGTATGCATAACAGAATAGATATATAAGCAAACAACATCCAAGCATTTAAATATCAACCAATAGCATCCATCGAAATAAATCATCCAATAGACAATACAATTCATGGCAATTTCATAGTTATCAATGTCAGGTAATTTAATCGCAATTCAATTTTAATTTCAATTTAACTGTCAATTTAATTTTCAACGATTAATTCGAATGACAATCTATATGACAATTAAATTCTATCGAACAATGACAAATAAAATTCATATCACTTCATAATATCAAATTTAACTAGCATAAAGATATTCAGTACGTTGTGAGCGTTATAAAACACTCACCTTGATTTTACGATTTTAAATCAAATCGAACGACGTTCGATTTAACTCAAAATTTTCTCTAGCTCCAAATGACTCCAATCCAATTCCATAGTGTAGTACTCGTCCATACGGTTCCAACGCAATTTGATTCGACAAAATCCAACCTCGTATGATCAAGTTATCGCATTTAGAAGTTTACACAATTTAAATACACTAAATTTCAACTTTTATTTAAATTCTAAAACCCACAACTCACATCTGCCGTCCATCCCGTGCTTGCAAATCCTGGCCGCTCCACTTCTCTTCCCCCCACGCGTTCGCTACAGGAAGAACTTGCGTGCTTGAACCAATTGCTGTGATAATTAGGGTTGAATGTCGCAACCACCTCGCTACACGAAACTCCATCACACTACCGCCAAATCGAAGCCCTCACTCCCCTCTACCTTCGGCCAGGAGCAGGTGGAGCTCGGCTCCCCCTCCAACCTCGAGATGCGTGCGAATGGCCGGCCTTCACGAGCGATTTCCCGTTGATTTACTTCGCCTATGACGATCTCTACCGTTGAGATCGAAGATCTCAACGTGCTCTACAACTTCCATGTTGAAGGTTTTTGATGATAACGAGTGGATCGAGAGGAAAATGAAGGGGAATGATTGAGTTTTTTGGTCATTGGTTACTAATGGTGGCGGCTACTATTATTAGCTAGGGTTTTGCAAATAAAAGTTAGGTAGGAGCTTTTATAGAAAAAAAACGAACACTATTCATCCCGGAAATTCCGAACTCCGATTTACGCGCGGTGACCGGCGTTTCTAGGGTTTACCCCGCGTTCCGGACACAATGGAATAGGTTTCGGAAGCTAATTCGATCATCTGTGCGAGTTACGGAAATAAACGATCGATTTTAAATTAAATCGGTTAACTAAATTTCTAGGCGTTTTGGCTCGCTCCGGACAAACGGTAAATCCGATTGACACGAAATTTGAAATCTCACAATAATATCACGCTACAGATCCGACGAAACTAGTTTCGTCGAAATCCGAAACTGTTTGAAAAATGGCTATTTTAACTCGTCAATTAAATATTAAAACAATTTCGATGCGTTTCGAGCTGCCACGGTCAAACGAAAACTCCGATTGCTACGAAAATTGAAATCCAATAATAAAAAACTATTACGGATCCAATGGAACTAGTTTCGTCCAATTCTGAGAGTGTTTGAAAATTGGCTATTTTTCAGTCGATAATTAAATAATAAAATATTCAACTTTTACAAATTTACTTTTAGTTCGATTCTAAAAGTTCTATAACATCATTCTCACTTTAATATGATAAAATAAAATTTTACAAATCATTTTTAATCATATTAAACCCGTTATTCAATTATCCCATAAATTCCAATTTCTTAAAACTTATTAACTCTATTATAATCCCGATATAACTTACGTTCACTTTGGAAACCAAATTTTGAATCATATTAAATCAAATTTCAATTATTCACTCTATTTTCATATATTAAATTTCAATATCAAATTAATCATATCAAATTCGGAATTTACTTATTCAAACATTTGTAATGCTAAATTTAAACAAAATTTTTTCTTGAATCACTATCTTTTGAGATATTCAAACGAACTTAAAAATTTAACTTTTGAAACGAATTAAAATTTATAGAACAACCATTTCCATTATACGGTTATTCAATTCCCATTATTAAATTATTCAATAAAATCAAAATATTAAATTTAAACAATTTCGCTTATCCAATAATTCATTAGCTTTTGAAATATTGAAATTGAACTTATAAGATTCAACTTTTAAACCCAATTCACAATTTAGAACACTAATTTCATTTTACAATTATTCAATAAGTTTTAAATATTCAATTTAAACAATTTAATTTTTCAATATTTGACGGATTTCAATATTGGATTTTTAAATAAAAATTTCATTATCAGTCGATTTATTATATTACAATTTTTTTTCTAACACTAAATCACGAAATCTTATTAAATTAGCTATTTTAATTATCGAAGATTTACGGGTCGTTACACCTTAGGAGATGGAATCTCCAGCATCTCTTGAGTTATTGCATGCACATTAGGCACTGGGTAAGAGATGCTAAACTCCGTAAACATCTCTGAAGCCGTCACACTCATATTTATTTACTGTTGATTTAACTTACATAAGATCTTTTAGTTCTGCCTTGAGTATTTTGTCTTTTCATTACGCTCGTTTCAGTTTGAGCTTTTCGGTGTATTGAAGACTATTTTTCTGGAGGACGAAGACAAAGACTCAGTATATGATCTATATTATTTCATATATGTTCCGCTACATCATGTTGTTCCGCTGCATTATTTATTTATTTATGATGCATGTAACTCTGATTTGTATTGTAAAAGTGTAATCAAATGTCATTTGAAAATATCTTCATGAACTTTTGTTATATTATTATATTTTGTCGTTCCGCTGTGAGATTTTGTGTTTGTTTTTTCCTTTTTTACCCCATAACAACCCTTCCTTTTAAATGGTTTGTGTAACAACCCTAGATTTTGCCTATAGTTTTATATTTGACTTTATTTTTATTTTGAAATTATTTTAAAACTTTTTTATTTCAAACAATTCATTTTTAAAAATAAATGTTAATTATTAAGTGATTTATAGTTTCAAACAAGTATAAATTTAATATTTTACGGAAAAGTGAATTTCTGTTCAAACTGGTCAAACTTTGACTTTTAAACTTCAAATTTAAATTATTTAAATTCTTAAATTTTATCTTTTATTATGAAAATAGATGAAAGAACTTGAACACTGCTTTTTGTTTCGTTAGACACTTAAACTGTGCAAGTTATTTACACTTCAATTTTGAGTATAATTTGTTTAATTTTGCAATTTTGTCTATTTTAAATTATATAAATTATACTTTATTTGTCATATTTTATTTTAACTTGTGTTAATATGTTATTTTATGCATATTTTTGTATTTTATTTTTTTAAAGTGATAATATAATTTTTCTAAAGTTTATTGAATTTATTTCCAAATTTTAAAGCCTAGTTTCCATTTTTCTGCTATTTTCTTTATTTAAATTATATTTAAATTAAAATTTATATATTTATTTGTGAATACATTTTTATTTTTATGTTATTATCTTTGTTATAAATATTTTTAGAAGTCCATATAAATTTTCCAAAGTTCATTCTGTTTATTTTTCATTTTTCTAGACTAGTTTGCAATTTTGTGCTATTTTCTTATTTTAACCTTGTATAATTAACAAATATTTATATATATTTTATATTTGGTTATATTTTCGAAATTGTGACTGAAATTATTTTATTTTCAGTAATATAAACTTATATATATAAATTAAAGGTAATTTGAAATGTTATGACTTTTGATTTGCCTAAGGCCTTTTATCTTCCAACCTTTCACATTTGTAACTTATCTTTTCATCAATTAGCCTTTACTATCCACATCTTTCAGCTGCATACTCTATTTCCTATTCACGTACACTCATTTTCATTTCTGAAACAAAAAAAAATTCGTCCATGGCTATTGAGAAAAGTTAGGGTAATGATTTTTCAACTTTTCTTATTCTTCTTCCTTGTTTACATTGATTTTTGCACTTGCTCTCTTCTTCTAAGCTTGGCTCCTCCCATCTCCACCCCTTGGCCGACCTCCACCACCTTCTAATCTGTTCACCTACCTCCCTAGATCACTACCATGGCCAGGCTGAGCAACCATATGGCAAGCATCATCACCAAAAGTTCACAAAACCATCACCTATCTACATAAACCAAGCCTAGTTGTACACCAACTACCTCCACCACCACCACCTCTGACCCAACCTCCACCCTCTTCCACATCACCCACCACCATCTGCACCACTGGCTGAGCCCCTAGAGCCAATGGCCGAACCTATTTGTGCCTTGTGATGTTGTATATTGCCTTGTTGTTGTATTGTTTTGCACCTATATCTTCTCCACACTTTTGAACCATAGAGGCCGACCTGTTTGGACCTAAACCCAGCCCTTAGTCCCTGCCTTGGCTGAGATTATCCAACCTATAACTGATACATATGAAGTTGAGAGCAAGTGCAATGAATTTGACTTTGTTTTGGTCTTTGATTCCTTGCATTGTTTAGTGATAATTTGTGTTGAAATCTTACATGTACTCTATTGTTTTGTGTAAATGCATGCAAGGCTATTAGCTTTGTCTCTACACTCTCAAGTCGTATCCGTGTCCTCGTACCTTTGTTGTGTCAGGGTTGTGTGCTTTGGTGGATATCTCCAGCTCTGAACATGTGAGTTAATCTCACTAGACTAATATGTACTTATATAGTTGATAAACTGACATCACCTGAATTTGTATATGCATATCATCCTGTTATAACTGCTATATTATTAACACATGATATTCACACCTGTTATTACACATGTTATATCATATGTTACTGTTATTTTATGCTTCTGTTATTTATATCAGTTATCACCATTGCAAGTTCCCTATAGACTAGAATCACTATGGGTTGAAATGATACATACCCGAACGGACATTAGAATGAGGGAAAATCGTTATGGGCTGAAATGATAGGCCTAAGCGGTTTTCAATTCATTCATTTTACTTGGGACTGCGGGTTTGAAATGATAGAACCCGGATTTTTCTTTTTAACTGCGGATTGAAATGATATATATCTGTATCACTTGACTTAATTTAGAAAACTTTATACAGGCCCGTGGTTATATTTTATAAAGTATTTTGAATATTTTAAATATTTTTAAAAGTGAAAATTTATGAAATTAGATTTTTAATGTTTAAATAAAGAAATTTTGAATTTTTCTAAAAGTTAAAATGTAATTCAAATGAATGGTAAAAGTGTATTTTTGAAATATAACTTAAATTTGGAAATTTGGACTTTGGCTTTTTAAATTGACATTTAAGTTATACAATTAAAATTTTAAGTGGTTTAAATGTAAATTTATGAAATTTGATTTAAGTAGATTTTGAGATGTTTTAAAGTAAAGAAATTGTGATTTTTGTATGAGTTAAAAATGTAATTAATGAATGGTTAAATTGGATTTTTGGAATATAACTTAAGTTTGGAAATTTGGAATTTTGGTTAAAAATGATATTTAAGTTATATAAATAAAATAGAAATTTAATTATATTTGGAAAGTGGTAAATATGATTATTTGATTAAATTTGAGTTTAAATGAATTAATAAAGTATTATTGATTTTGCTATGTATTAAAATGGTTAAATGAATAAATGCTTAAAAGTGTAATCTTAAAATGAACTTGACCTGGAAATGTGAATTTGGTTTTAATTAAGGGTTTAAGTTAATTAAATAAATTGGAAATATAGTTTAATTTGTGAAATGATAATTTGAAAATGTAAATGATAATAAAGAGTTAAATGTAAAAATGGGAAAGTTTACACTTGAATTTATTAAGGTGATTTGTGAAATCTGATTTAATTATAAAATGTTGCTTTATAAAAATCATTAATTAAAAGAGTATTTTAATGAACATTGTTGAATGTTAAATTATGATTTTTATAATGTTTAAATGATTTAAATTGAAATGTCTTCAAGTATAACTTACAGCCGCTTTTTCTGGTTGCTGTGAAAGGCTGAAATTTTCAATGTTTATGGTTTTAACTTAGTAAATGAACTCGGAATGGTTTAAACTTTGGAAATTGAATACTTGATTTGGAAGTGTATAAACTTAAATTTTAAATGGTTTAAATGAACTATTTTGATTAAAATATAGGCTATTTAAAAGTTGATTTGGAATGAAAATAAATGAATGATATCTTTGAATTTAAAAGGTATTGAAAGTTGAATATTTGGATTGGAACTTATATTATGATTTGAAATTGAAGCTTTGGAAAGATATGATATTTTGATATATATATATTAAATGTTTTGAAATGAAGTTTTTTTAAAGATATGATATTTTGATATTAAAAATGTTTTGAAATGAAGTTTTGAAAGATATGATATTTTATATATATTAAATGTTTTGAAATGAAGTTTTGAAAGATATGATATTTGATATATATTAAATGTTTTGAAATGAAGTTTTGAAAGATATGATATTTTATATATATTAAATGTTTGAAATAAAGTTTTGGAAGATATGATATTTTGATATTAAAATAATTTAAAAATGAAGTTTGAAAGATATGATATTTTGATATTAAAATGATTTGAAAAAGGAAGTTTTGAAAAGATATGATATTTAGGTATTAAAAATGGTTTGAAAGGATGTTTTGAAAGGATATATATATTGAAATGATTTTGAATATTTTTAAAAGTGAAAATATATTATTTGATTTAAATTGGATTTTTAATGTTTAAATAAAGAAATTTTGGATTTTTCTAGAATTTAAAATGTAATTCAAATGAATGGTAAAAGTGTATTTTTAAAATATAACTTAAATTTGGAAATTTGGACTTTAGCTGTTTAAATTGACATTTAAGTTATATAAATAAAATTTTAAGTGGTTTAAATGTAAATTTATGAAATTTGATTTAAATAGATTTTGAAATGTTTTAAAATAAAGAAATTATGATTTTTGTATGAGTTAAAAATGTAATTAATGAATGGTTAAATTGGATTTTTGGAATATAACTTAAGTTTGGAAATTTGGAATTTTGGTTAAAAATGATATTTAAGTTATATAAATAAAATGGAAATTTAATTATATCTGGAAAATGGTAAATATGATTATTTGATTAAATTTAAGTTTAATTGAATTAATAAAGTATTATTGATTTTGCTATGTATTAAAATGGTTAAATGAATGAATGCTTAAAAGTGTAAATGCATGCAAGGCTATTAGCTTTGTCTCTCCACTCCCAAGTCATATCCGTGTCTTCGTGCCTTTGTTGTGTCAAGGTTGTGTGCTTTGGTGGATATCTCCAGCTCTGAACATGCGAGTTAATCTCACCAGACTAATATGTACTTATGTAGTTGATAAACTGACATCACCTGAATTTGTATATGCATATCATCCTGTTATGAGTGCTATATTATTAACACATGATATTCGCACCTATTATTACACCTGTTATATCATATGTTACTGTTATTTTATGCTATTCTATTATTTATATCAGTTATCACCATTGCAAGTTCCCTGAAGACTAGAATCACTATGGGTTGAAATGATACATACCCGAACGGACATTAGAATAAGGAAAAATCGTTATGGGCTGAAATGATAGGCCTGGGTGGTTTTCAATTCATTCATTTTACTTAGGACTTCTGGTTTGAAATGATAGAACTCGGATTTTCTTTTTAAACTGCGGATTGAAATGATATATATCCGTATCACTTGACCTAGGTTAGAAAACTATATACATGCCCGTGGTTATATTTTATAAAGTATTTTGAATATTTTTAAAAGTGAAAATATATTATTTTATTTAAATTGGATTTTTAATGTTTAAATAAAGAAATTTTGGATTTTTCTAGAATTTAAAATGTAATTCAAATGAATGGTAAAAGTTTTTTTTTAAAATATAACTTAAATTTGGAAATTTGGACTTTGGCTTTTTAAATTGACATTTAAGTTATATAAATAAAATTTTAAGTGGTTTAAATGTAAATTTATGAAATTTGATTCAAATAGATTTTGAAATTTTTTAAAATAAAGAAATTATGATTTTTGTATGAGTTAAAAATGTAATTAATGAATGGTTAAATTCGATTTTTGGAATATAACTTAAGTTTGGAAATTTGGAATTTTGGTTAAAAATGATATTTAAGTTATATAAATAAAATGGAAATTTAATTATATGTGGAAAATGGTAGATATGATTATTTGATTAAATTTGAGTTTAATTGAATTAATAAAGTATTATTGATTTTGCTATGTATTAAAATGGTTAAATGAATGAATGCTTAAAAGTGTAATCTTAAAATGAACTTGACCTGGAAATGTGAATTTGGTTTTAATTAAAGGTTTAAGTTAATTAAATAAATTGGAAATTTAGTTTGATTTGTGAAATGATAATTTGAAAATGTAAATGCTAATAAAGCGTTAAATGTAAAAATGGAAAAGTTTACACTTGAATTTATTAAGGTGATTTGTGAAATCTGATTTAATTATAAAATGTTGCTTTATAAAACTCATTAATTAAAAGAGTATTTTAATGAACATTTTTGAATGTTAAATTATGATTTTTATAATGTTTAAATGATTTAAATTTAAATGTCTTCAAGTATAACTTACAGCAGCTTTTTCCGGATGCTGTGAAAGGCTGAAATTTTCAATGTGTATGGTTTTAACTTAGTAAATGAACTCGGAATGGTTTGAACTTTGGAAATTGAATACTTGATTTGGAAGTATATAAAATTAAATTTTAAATGGTTTAAATGAACTATTTTGATTAAAATATAGGCTATTTAAAAGGTGATTTGGAATGAAAATAAATGAATGATATCTTTGAATTTAAAAGGTATTTAAAGTTGAATATTTGGATTGGAACTTATATTATGATTTGAAATTGAAGCTTTGGAAAGATATGATATTTTGATATATATATTAAATGTTTTGAAATGAAGTTTTTTTGAAAGATATGATATTTTGATATTAAAAATGTTTTGAAATGAAGTTTTGAAAGATATGATATTTTATATATATTAAATGTTTTGAAATGAAGTTTTGAAAGATATGATATTTGATATATATTAAATGTTTTGAAATGAAAAATTGAAAGATTGATATTTTATATGTATTAAATGTTTGAAATGAAGTTTTGGAAGATATGATATTTTGATATTAAAATAATTTAAAAATGAAGTTTGAAAGATATGATATTTTGATATTAAAATGATTTGAAAAAGGAAGTTTTGAAAAGATATGATATTTATGTATTAAAAATGGTTTGGAAGGATGTTTTGAAAGGATATATATATTGAAATGATTTGAAATGACTTGATATTTATTTTGGTAAATATTTGAATTTGAAAGATATGGTATGTTGATATATTGAAATGGTTTGGAATTAATTTAATCTTTATTTGATAAAGATTTGGATTTGAAATAATATTCTATTTTGAAGTATAAATATTATATTAAAAGTTATAATCATGGGTTATAATAACAATTGGTTGGCAAAGAGACCGGGATCGGATATCTGGCATACTCTCTGTCGATACCAAAAACCACTTTTACTAACCGTGTACGCGGTGGAGATTTCAGAATGAAGTAGGATGGTGGCGACGTTCTTATGGTATGTTACGTGGACCCAACTCCCGTGAGTTAGCATAAGGTGGCAGAAACAGGAGCGGTCTCGGGCCAGTTGAGGTCGCACCTCGTAGCGGATGCATTTCTTCGATACCATACTATTACTTGTGATTGTTTGGGCGCCCCTTCGATTTTGTGGGAGTGTATTCCGTAGTGGGCGTATGTGGCTGCTGCGTTACCACCAGCCCGAGTGTCGTAATTGGTATATCTACCCTGACATTGCCTTGTGTGCCGTGTCACCTACCATATCGAGCCTTTACTACGAGTTTCTATTTGTGTCGTACCTATGTAGTATCTTCTCGTAGTCTCCCGATCAGGAGATATGCAAGTACTGTATAGACTATTGGCATTATTTGTGTTAAGGGGAATATTGGGTCACTCCTACGCTATTTAAAAGTAAGTTTATTTTACTATTAGACATTATTATAATAGCGCAATATACTACATAGTAAATAGTATAACGGATCCTTAGAGGATGGGCGGTCCCAAACATCCTTTAAGTTACCTGTACCTTTACTGCAATTCACTTGAGTTGGTTTACATTGTATAAGTATGTATGTCCTGACTCGAGTGTTTGTATTTTTTATTTATGCTCGGGTCAGCTTGAGTTATTCACAGATTGGATTCCACTTTCTGGAGATTGGAATCGCTGGAAATTATCTGCTATCTGCTTATCTACTCTTATCTATTTCAGTTCTGTTGTTGTATTCAGTTTGTACTTAGTTATCATATTGAGACTTATGTTGTACTTTATTTCTTCTGTTGTATCTTATTTAACTCTGATATATTTATATAGTAGCTTCATGAACTACTATTTCTTTTACTTCCGCTACATTATTAAAAACTCTGTGTCTGTGATCTGTGATTATTATTTACTGTATAGTCTAAGATTTGCCAAATTTTATTTAAAACGCGGTATTTTGAGCAATTCAATTCCGGCATGAGTGTCTACCTATACACTTATAATGGATGCGAATGGTTGAAAATTCCCGGGCTGTTACAGTTTGAGTTCAACATGTGTGGTTTATTGTCGATTTAAACTGTCAAGGCGGGTCATTACAATCTACAATAAAACCTTCTGGTTGCTCCATATATATGTCTTCATCCAAGTCACCATGCAAGAAGGCAGTTTTCACATCAAGTTGCTTCAAGTCCAAGTCATGATTTGTAAATATAGCAAGTAATATCCAAATTGAAATATGACGCACGACCGGTGCGAATATCTCATTATACTCCTTTCCCTTTCTTTGTGCAAACCCCTTGGCCACTAGTCTAACTTTGTATCCCTTATTGTCTTTCACCTTTATATCCATTTTCACCCAATAGGACCGTTTCCTTTAGGAAGTGGAACCAAATTCTAAGTTTGATTCTTCAATAAGTGTAACGACCCGTATTTTTAACTATTTTAAATTAGTGAATTTAATATGAATATTGAATAAAAATGGTTGGAAATGAAAATTTATGTTTTATTTATGTAATTCATTTAACGTGAACCTGGATAAAATTTTGAAATAACAGATTTCAAAAATTTAGGCAAAAATAAGTATTGAAATGAAATTTTATGCATTGAAGGTGTTTATAATCAATAGATGAAATTTTGAGTAATAAATGTTGAGTTACTGTTAAATTATATACGGACATGGACTAGTTAAATTAAAGGGTTTTAAATTCTTCAGTTTGAATCTACTTAAACAATTTTGTTTTACAAAAACAAAACTGAATTGAAATATGGAAATTGAATTATTTTCAAACTTGAGCTTGAAACGTGAAATTAGAATTGGTTAAAAGAAATTGTTTAAAGAATGCAATTTGAAATTTGAAGTTAGAATTGAAATAGGATTTGATTTATGGAAATTGAGTTGTTTTAAAAGGTTTGAACCTTTACTTGAACTTTGAAGTTATTTAAGTAAATGTGATATAAGTTGATATTTCAAACTTAGACTCCGAAATTGAATCGTTTTAAAGATTTGAACCTTAAATCGAATATTGAAGCTTAAATTGATTTAAGTGATTTAAATCGGTGTTTTGAAATCGAACTCGAAATTTATATAAATTGAAATGGTTTAAAATAAGAATTGAATTGAAATTCAAACCACTGAATTGAACCATTGGATCGAATTTAAAGTTAATATGAAATGTTTCGAAATTGAAACCGAAAGTGAAATAACTCGAATTGAACCGAAATCAAAATTAATTTGAATTGATACTGAAATTGAAATTGAGTCGATTTGAATTGAACTGAGATTGAAGATGATTTGAATTGAAAGATTTGGAATTGAATTAGTTTGATTTGAACTATTTTCAGAATAAATTATTTTAATATAAACTGTTAAAAATCTATCTTTTAAAATATTCAAATTATTTTGATTTTCCAAACTATTTTACTATATAAACCATTTTCAATACTCAAACCATTTTATATCAAACTATTTTAACTTAAACTATTTAAACTATTTTCTAAAAAAAATTCAAAATGTGCAATGGTGGAATGTTTATATTTAAATCATGGATTTAAATGCGAATTGAGTTAAACTGAAGTTATAACCTAAGTTGAAGTTCGAAAGGGGAATATGAATGAAATGATATTTTTATGTGAAATTGACATATTTGAAGTAAATATGATAGTTCGAAATAAATGATATTTTGAATCGAATATGATATTTTGATATCTAGTATGAATTGTTTTCCAAATGTAAAATACCAACCGGTGTGTAAAACAACACTTGGTTATTGAAGAGACCTAAGCCTCTTATTGGCATACTCTCTATTAATATTGGAACCAATTTAACAACTGTTGTGACGACCCGAAATTTTGAACAATATCAATTTAATAATCTTTGTTGATAATTAAATTGATTTGATAATTTTATATTATAAATTGACAAATTTATTCTTTTATAAGCTAATAATAATAATTTGATAATATCTATTAACATTTTTCTTAACAACATAAAACTGGCAAGTTTAATTCTTTTGAAAACTAATAATATTTTAATTTGGAAATATTTATTTTAGCAGTTTAAAATTGGTAAGATTTATTTTTCAAAAGTTGATTAAAATGTGTTCTATTTATAATGTATATATATAATGTAAATAGGAAGTCTTTAATTTAATAAAAGCTATATATTCAAATCAGAATGTACATGAATGTATAATGTGATTTGAAATTGTGTTTTAAAATTTAATATAGTAATTACCAAAATTAATGTTAAAATGTTTTCCATTTGAAATGTATATATATTTGTATATATATTAGAAATGGAAAAAAAATTATTGTTTTGAATTTAATAAAGTGTTTCCAAACTTTAATATATATAGTTTGTGATTCTAAATTTTAAATTTGACTTAATACTTTTAAAAATGATATTTGAGATTTAAATTTTTTATAATAAAGATAATTTCTTATTTAATACAGATATATATATATATATATATATATATTAGACTTGAGTTTTAAATAAGAAAGTAACATTTGTAAATTATTAATAAAGCATTAAATAACACTAGCAAGTATATTGAGCTCATTAAAGACATTTGTAAATATTAATCAAACATTAAAACATTTGTAAGTATATTAATATATGTTAATGACAATTGTAAATTAGAGTGCATATGCATAAGATAATTAGAACAATAAATGGACAAATGTCAAATTCTCTTGATAAATTTAATTTAAAATTAAATTGTAATATAAGAACAAGAGTTTTAATCTTCAGCTAAATCCTTTCTTCTTTTCAACAAAATGAATACAAATCAAAAACAAAGATCAAAAAGAAAGAAGAAAACTGTAAAAATCTGAAAAATGAAATCTGGAATTCAATCTAAAACAAGAAGAAGATAGGTGGAAATTAAACATCAATGGAAGATTTTCAAGTACAATCAAGCAATTCAGTAATCAACAGCTGCAAAATTTGTTTTCAACATGCAAAATTAAAATTCAAAAGCTAATGAAATTTCAAGAACCTGGAAAAAACAGTCTCTATCTTCTGCTCTATTCCTTGCTTTTATAAGGTGAGTAAATGGAATTTTAAAAACAGTTTTAATCCTGGATTTTTCTTGTTCTTGGGATGAATATCATGATGTTGATGGAACACTTGAATTAAATTGGATGCATGTCTGGATATATGTGTTTGAATGCCTATATAGTGATAATATAGTTTCTGTGTAAAATAACAGGTCTCAATTTTTTTTTAATAAATTCAATAACTAAATTTTGAATTTGAATTTGCTTATGATTTGTAAATAGAAGTTGTTTGATATCATGTAATCATTCACCCAAAAATAATTATAGGTTTTTAAAATGGGTAATTAGCTCAAATTTTGAATTTACAGTAAAAAAAAAAGAAATTTGGGTCAAAAATTAATCAAATCAATTTTGAGTTTGAATTACATAATTGAATTCGTGATGCTAAATCATGATTTTTGAGGCTTGTATCATGATTTTTAGATTAGTAATTGAAGAGAATTTTCGAATTGAATGTTTTGGACAATTCGACCAATTGGTGGCAAACGACGGTGAATTTGACGTCGAGGTTGAGCATGATGGTCAAGGGAATGTCGTTGATCGTAGGAAAAATACTTTGGGATTTTATTAGTGACCCTGTTGGTCAGAGATGATCGAATTAGGATTTTTACCGTGAGTTTGACGTCGATGTACAATTGGGATTCGCGGCGTCAAGGCGCAACCGGAGACGATCGCATGTGATGTCGTAGGTTCTAGAGGTCGTGAGTGAGCTATGGTTATGATGGCAGCGTTTCTCGAGGTTGGGTTTGCCATGGAGGGTCGACTTTCTGCGATTGTGGTTTCGAGCTGATGGGTTTAGAGGTCAAAATTTGATGCTCGATCGTATTGTGTTTTCTAGGTGACGTGAGAGGTTGCCGTGGTCGAGAGTGAAGTGTCGGAGACCGGCGTGGAGTTCGTCGACGTTCGGCATGGTGGTGCACGTTGATGTGCACGGTATCGTGCATCAGGATTTGGGTTTCGGGAAGAAAGGGGAAGCTCGATGTTTTTTTCGTGTATCTGTTGTGATTTCTCGAAGCAGGAGTAGGATTGGGGGAGACTCGGGGCAGACGTGGGTTTTAGTGGGGTTTGCTCGGGTTTTAAGATGTTCAGGCTTTAGAACAGGATGCTTAAGTTCGTTAATACAAAGGAATTTGATTTTTAAATTCTTCCCAGTTTTTAAAACCAAAGTAAAACAAGATTTTACTTATAAGATATATTTGTTCCCAAATATCAGTTTTGATAAGTTACACATTGAAATATAAAGTTTATTTTAAAGATCGAAAAGTAGATTTTTCAAAATGATTTTTATATTTAAATTTATTTAATAACTTAGAAAATTTTCAAAGATTTAAATGAAAATTTGAATGTTCAAATTGACTTAAATATAATTGATTTCTAAAGTGTTTTATTTTAAATAAAGTTAAATGATAAAAATTTAGAGATCAGTTAAAATAAAGATTATCTTAAGTAATTTGCAAATTTTGATTAATTAAAGATAAACAAATATATGAGGATAATTGGAATAATTCAATTATTATTAATAATCAAGTGTTATTGGTTAATATTAATAATTAATTAAGATAATGATTGTCTTAATTAAGGATCTTTTTAAATATAAGAAGTTAAGGAATCATTTAATTAAATTTAAATGATTGGTTAAATAATTAATTAAATAATTAATTTGGTAAATGATTAAAGATAATCACTTATGATTTAATTTGGTTAAATTACTTGGTGAAGTAATTAAGTAATTAATTACTGGAGGTAATTAAGTAAAAGGAAATTATTGAACAAAGTAATTAGAGGTTAATTACTTTACGAAAATAATTAGGAGGAAGTGATTAAGGGTTAATCACTTGTGTTATTAGTTAAAGAATTAATTAATATAATTAATTAAAGGTTTAAATTTATTTGTTAATTGAAGACTAATTAATTAATAAAAGGATTAAGAGAATTTAATAATGTGATTAATTACTTGTTAAAGTAATTAATTAAAAAGAAATTTAATTAATGGAAGTAATCATTAATTAATGGAAAAAATATTTAATTGTTAATTAATAATTAAACAATAATTAATCTATAATTTAGTTTTTGATTACCAAATGTAATTAAAAAGTAATTAATAAAATGTGATTAACTAAAGAGTAATTAATCAAGTGTGATTAATAAAAAGGTAATTAATCAAGTATGATTAATTATGAATGATAATTAAGAAATAATTATCAGGGTAATTAAAGAATAGTCAATCAAGGATGATTAATTTAAAAAGAGTAATTAGGAGATTATTACTTGGTATAATTAAGAAGTAATTAATCAAGATGATTAATTAATATTGTAATTTAGGAATAATTACTTAAAGTAATTAAGAAATAATTAATCAAGGGAGATTAATTAAAGTGGATACTTAAGTAATGTTTAATTAATTAATTGGTAATTAATTAATGAATAAGTAAGCTGGATTGATGATAATCTAAGTGATTAAGTTGGAATTAATTTAATTAAGGATTAATTAAATTAATTAAGTTTGGATCAAAACTTGTTTATGGATGATTAATGATTGGATAATAAATTTCATTGGATGAGTTAATGATATTGGATGATATTGTATGCCATTAGTTGATATGTAATGATTTGAATGTGATATATCTGAGATGTTATATATATGCTGCTTTGTGATATGTGTGGATGAATTTGTTAATAGTGAATTATCTATCTGTGTGTTATGAATCATCCATTTATATTCTGAATATCTACTGTTAAACCTTAAGTACAACTTGGACATTAAAATGGCGTTTTGGATTCGGTGAGACCGGGATCGGGTTTTATATCCGAAAACCACATCAATCCAAATTAACGTTAGGTCGTAAATCCAAGTGAAGTGAAGTGAAGACTCGAAGTGTAATAACTATATATCATTATAACTCCGAGAGTGATTCTAGAATGAGTTTAACGAAGGTAGTACTTTCAGTTTCGAGATGAAGATTCAGAGTGCAAGGGCTATTATCGTTAACTCTGAGGGTGATTCCAAAATGAGTGTAACGAGATAGTGCCTTTGGTTCCGTTCGAACCCGGAACGGACTTGGATTGATTGAATACTTTTAGAACATCGTCAGGTGGACGATGAGCATTTTAAGATAAATGTGTCCTATAAAGGTAATCGCAGCCTCAAACCTCATCAACTGGGAATGGCTAAAATAGGGAAGGTGCAGCAAGGTTAAGTGGGTCATGTTCAAGTAGGACGAGATTTACCCTTGTCTAGATGTCCCTTTTTATTTCGGCTGTGTGGGCAGTTGGATTTGCAGCCAACTGCGGGGTTGTCTTGTTCGGGACTATTCAGTAAGAAATGGTTCTGGCCTTGTGTTGCAGGGGATTGGGAGTAATCCTCGGTACGGTGATCTAGGCCACGTACTGTGACGGGCGGTACCCCAGTAGCCCTGCCATTAATGGAAACCCATTCTTCCTACGAGACCCTACGGTTTTTTTGTATTACCCACTTTTATGGCTAGTAGCTGGAATTTAATGAATTTAACAATTTAAGCTATTTCTTATTTACTTGAAAACCCTAGACACTATTATAATATCACTGGATTTCCTATCAAATGTTTTGGTTAGCGTAAGGTAAAAACTTTTCCATGTTTATGTGTGGGAAGTCTTACATGATACCTTTTCTTTTCAAAGGATTTTCTAAAGTTAAGCAATTTTAAACATTTACTCACACCAGACCCCTGTCTGACCCGAGTGTTTATTTTTGTTTTATTAAACTCTTGGGTACTCCTATTATGTATGAGTAGTCAAGTGATTCAGGTTATTTCTTGACGAATTTTGGAGGAGCTTTGGAGCAGGAGGCTTCAGTGTGTAGATATATAGATAGAGTTTCCGTTGTGATGTTTATTCTGTATTGATGTTCTTGTATTGTACATTAGACAGAAATGTTATAACTGTCTAAATTGAGATGTATAGTTGTGTACTCTGATGTACATGATACTATATATATGTTATATATTATATTTCATTCGTTCCGATGTGAGATTCTGATGTGTTATTGTTCTTTCTTCTCTTTCTTTTCTTCTTCTATCCCTTTCTTTCTTAAATAGTGATGCGTCTTTCTGGTGATAGAAAGTCGGGTCGCTACAACTGTATACGCGAAGGAGACTCTAGAATGAAGTGGTTGTATGTGGCGTACGTTTGCTAGATTTGAAGAAAGAAAACGATGATAGGGCCAAGTGGGCTAGCTACCCTTAGCGAATATCCATTCTTCGATTTTCTTTTTGGCCTTGGTCTATACTATTTCCTTGATGTTGGTTTCGACTGGTGCACCTTGATTTGGGATGACCTCCCTTTGACTTGATATGGGATAGATGGATGCGGTGGGCAGTAGTGGCTATGATGCGTTACCACCAGCCCTGTGTTCCGAACTGGTAGCATCCTACCTTGTGAATTACCTCACGCTCCTTGTCATACTTTTATCCTTATATGAGATCACTATGAGTTTGGTTTAGTGTTGTCGTATCACGATGTATCCCTATCCTCCGACGTGCTACTGGGGTGTTATATGCAAACTGTACGACAATGCTTAAAAAAACGTTAAGGGGGATTAATGTAAAGCCTTAATGCAAAGAAATATATTTATTTTATTGATTAGACATTACATATATAACGTATTCTACTATATATAATATTTTGATGGATCCTTAAAAGATGGAAAATCCTGTAACATCTCTTGAGTTATTGCATGCACATTATACACTGGATAGAAGATGTGAAACTCCGTAAATATCTCTGCCACTATTACACTCCTATTATATGTGATATTGATTTGACTCACATAAGTATATTTTAGTTCTGACTCGAGTGTTTTTTCTTTTCATTACGCTCGGGTCAGCCCTTAATTTTTAGCGCATTAAAGATTATTTTCTTAAGGAAGAAGATGAAGATTGGTATATTATATTACTATATTATTCCCTGCATCATATTGTTCTATTGCATTGTTTATTTTGTTCTGTTGAATATATAACTCCGATATATGTTTTAAATTTTTAATCAAATGTATAGTATAAACAGCTTCATGAACTATTTATTTGATTATTATATTTTTTTATTCTGCTGGAAATGTTGTGCTTGTTTTCTTCTTTTCTTTTTTTATTAATTAACCCCACTTTATCTATGTTTTGAACTATTTTGAGTTGGATGTGTGTGGTTTATTGTCGACTTAAACCTTTCAAATTGCGGGTCGTCACAGTTGGTATCAAAGCTTTGCTTTAGCGATAACCTTAGCTTTGTGGGGTTTGACTCATTAGAGATAGGGTAGTAAAACCCTAAAATGAGTTTGTTTGAGTGTGTGTGTGTGTGTGTATATGAGAGCGCGTACTTGTTAGTGTTATAATTTTTTTAATATTTTGTTTACTTATCCGTTGAGTTGTTTATGAATTCTGGTCAGTGTGTGTGACGTCATATTATTGATAGGGGTTTCTAAACACTTAAACGAGGCAAGTCGATATAATATTGTTTTAAATATGGTAAATGAAATAATTTTACCCAAATTATATTTTATATATAAAATGATAAATCTCATAAACATGTATGATTATTTATGGATGTTAGTTGTTAAGAGACGATAATATTTTGTTATCATCGATTATTGGTTGAATTAAACTAAAAACGAATACTTTGTTAACTCTATTTCACGAAGTGTTCAATAACTAGGTTGAATTGAAATCTAATAACAATGCTTGTAATAACAAAGATGTAAATTAACAAAATGTTTTCATAATAAGGTAATGGAATTGTATAAGTATATTTATAATATAGCTTATAAATAGAAAGGATTTAAAAGCTGAGAATTTGAGAATATAAATCCTGGTGCTTTTGAAATAGTTTTCCAAGATTGTGATACAATAATTAGTATTATTTAAAGATATTTATGAATAGAACTGTTTCAAAAGGAATTAAAGAGAAATAAGTCCTATAATCACCTCTTTTGTGCTGGAAAATAATTTTGGTGGTGATGGCTGCATCATCAACGTTCATTTTTAAGTCTCAAAGTGGAGGAGGCCACTTAGTAGCTTTGCTACGCATTTGGTTCGATAAACAAATTTTGACTTAAAATTTCTAAATATGATTTGATATATATATATATATATAAAGATATGAGTGTATATATTAATTCAAGATGATTTGGAAATGAACTCGGTATTTGAATTCTTAAGTTCCTATTAATTAATATTTTCAATTGTAGGAATAAATATTTTTTTTAAATAGCTGGGAACTTCTCAAACGAGAAATAATAAATTGAAGTTAAGTGTTTAAATGAAATATGAGAAGTTAAATTATTACTCTTAAATTTCAAGGTAATGGAAATTTAAACATGTGTAAATTATTGAACATTCTTGTTAACTTAAATGAATAAGATAAATTTGTATAACATTCAACTACATTCTAAAAACATATATAAAACTTACCAGAAATGTTTAAAAAGCTGAAATGTTAAATATGATTATGTGATAGAATATTATACAAGTTGTCCTTAAGTAATTAAAATGTTTCAAATTGAAATTGTTTAAAGAAAATAAATAAATAATAAAAACTAAATTAAGTTGTTATAAGAAATTTCATACACTTAGTTAATGTTCTAAGAAATGTTAAATGAATAATTTAGGTAGCAAAAAATACTATTTAGATATGAACTTAAGAGAAGGTAATAAAGAATAAATTAAATCATATCTTTTTAAATTGTTTGTAAAATTAAAAAAATTACAAAGGAGGTTTTAAGATTTAGTTGTAGCTTTCTAAGGTAATTATAATTTAAATAATATTATGTAAAAGAAGATACATCTGCATAAAATGATTATAAATTAAGAATTGATTAATGAAATAAGAAAGTTGAAATTTGAATTATGAAATGAAATTTTACTTAAGTCAAATTGAATGGAATGAATTATAAGATGACATTTAACTTAAGAAAATTTGAACGGAATTGTTTGTGATAAAAGAAATTTTTATTAATATGAATTTGAGTTGTAAAATAGATTTTACTTAAATAAAGTTAATGATATAAATTAATAAAATGAACTAGTGAAGTGAATCAATGAATTAATATGAACTTAAGTTATGAAGTAATAATACACATGAGTTGCGTTTTATAAAATGTTTATAAAAAACTTAAATGGTTTTAAATGGTTTATAAATGATATTAGTATTAAAGAGAATATACTAAGTGGTAACGGAATAAAATTTAATTTAAATAAGGTTAAATGAATTGATTTATATAATTTCCCAGAAAAGAATTAATATGAAATGTGTTAAATAAAAAGTGAAATAACTAAAATTTGAATAAATTGAATGTAAATGAAATCGATGTGAATAAATTGGAAGTAAACCAATTAAATGTTAATAACAAATGAACTTTAATAAGAAATGATGGCGTATAAATTAAATATTGACACTCGATAATGTAGATTGATGTAGCTATGAATTAATTGGATGAATATTAATTGTTGAATGATTTCTTTGGTTGTAAATCATTGTTTAAATGTTTTTGATCGCATATGATTATTGTGTTGTGTAATAGTGCTTATGTTTATGATTTGGATTCAGAATTCAAGTTATTTGGTTCTATTAAACTCATACATGTTTCTATATCTTTTATATGCAGCAAATATTTTAAATTGAGTTGAGATAGGTATATACAAAGACCGTTTGGACATATATGCAGTTTTATTTACTTGCATAATATGAGAGAACTTGCTCATATTAATAATAATAAGGTACATATCTCGGATTACATACCGCAGTTTTATATTTTCCCTACAGGATGCCTCATCATTGAGATAAGATGTGTATTTGGTATGTATATTGCATTGTAAATTTTTACGATCGAGCCACGCAAAGGAGGCATTGCTAAAAATTTCCATAAATCAGGGTGTTAGAAATATTTGAGATATTAAAATTTTATAACTTTTTTTATAAATAACTTGTAATTTTCTTTAAGCCGGTATCGAAGTGGAATAGCGGAAGCGTGGTAATGGATTTCTAATAAGATTTTATGTTCTATAAGTTGATCATTTTGAATAAAATATATCAAATGTTAAGTTCCTTGCTTAACCCTTTTTCGAGGATGAAAAGTTTTGAGTGGGGAAGATTGCAACGACCCGTATTATTAACTATTTTAAATTATTGAAACTCAATATGATTATTAAATAAAAATCATTGGAAATAAAAATTTATGTTTTATTTATCAAACCTCAAATGCCACAACCTAGTTGCATCCAAGCCACGAGAACTATCAACACTAACACAAGTTTCACCTTCAATAGTCACACTATGAAGCAAATAAACATCACAAGTCCTAACACCCTTCATCACCACAAGCATACCGTTCAAAAATTGCAAGCTATCACTTTCAGTAATGATCTTACAACCTAAAGAATCCAATTTCCCTTGAATCGAGCACCCATTCGTTACCCAAAACATCTGATGATACCGTCATCAACACGTCTACATCTCCAGCAACTCCACTCTCTACCGCTACGGGCGAATATGCTACTTCTTCGCTTTCTCTTTGTTTGGACACTCATTCTTCTGATGACTGGATTTCTTACAAATAAAGCACTTGCTATTTCTTTCCCTCAATTTTTCTCTCCATCTGGCCTTCCTTGATCTAGAACACCCATGATTCTCCTTCTTCACCTTTTTATCCTTATCCCTAAATGAACCGTGACCACTACCAGCACCACTACTTCCATCACTCAACTCCTTCATTTGATCATGCAACTCCTCACTAAGAAGACCCATTTTGACATCATTAAGTGTAACGACCCAACTTCCAAACTCCAGGAAGTCGCATCGCTAAGAAGAAAGAAAGGGATAGAAAAGAGAAAAGAAAGAAGAGAAAGAAACAGACAACATCAGAATCTCACAGCGGAACGAATAAATTACATTATATCACATAATACTTTACATAATATCATATACATCAGAGTTTTACAGCCAATACAACACAAATATAGACAGTTATAAACATCTGTCTAGCGATTACAATTCAAGTATATCAGAGAAAAACAGATACAACTCAAACACAGCGGAACCACTATATATATCTACACGCTGAAGCCTCCTGCTCCATTATCTCCTCCAGACTCGTCAAAGCAATCCTGAATCACTTGACTACTCATACGTAATATGAGTACCCAAGAGTTTAATAAAATAGAAAATAAACACTCGGGTCAGACAGGGGTCTGGTGTGAGTAAACGGTTTAAAAGTTGCTTAACTTTTAGAAAATCCTTTGAAAACAAAAGGTATCACGTAAGACTTCCCACACATAAACATGGAAAAGTTTTTACCTTACGCTAACCAAAACATTTGATAGGAAATCCAGTGATATTATAATAGTGTCTAGGGTTTTCAAAATAAAATACAGAAATAGCTGGAATGCTTACATCTCATGTAACGTACGCGGATTTTCGTTGCCGAAAAACCGAATAGTTAGGGGTTTTAAAAAGAATTTAAGAAAAAAAAAAAAGAAAAAAAAAAGAGAAGAAGAGAGAAGATAGAAAATAGAAAACTTTTAAAATAGAAGAAAATAGGACGGAATAGAAAACAACAGAACAACAATAGAATCTCACAATTCGCAGCGGAACAACATATAATAATAAATGAATAATCTTTAAACAAAGAACTATATCAGTTATTACATTACATCATATCATCAGAGTGTACAACAACATACAACAATGCAGCGGAAAAAGGAATACTATATAAACTAGTAATACGCCATGCCATCCAGCTTGCCTCCAGCAACTCCAGAATATCCAGAATATCCTGATAAACCTAACTCTTGACTGCCCGTGTGGAAATTGGTGGGCACCCAGAGTTTAGGAAGGAAAACAATAAACTCCGAGTCAGTCATGTGACTGGTGTGAGAACTCAAAACAGTTTATTTATCTTTAAAATCAAAATAGAGGAATATTTTTAAATTCAATTCGCAATGCTTTTAAAAATGAGACTACCATAAGGCCTCCCGCACACACACACAATGCAAACGCAGAATCGGAGGAGATTTCTCCTTATGATAGTCAAAGATGCTTGATACGCATTTAAAATAACATTTGATATTATTATTAGTGCATAGTGTATAACAAATTCATTTCGAAAGTAGAATATAAATCTTAGCCAACATACGACCATTATCGTATGCCTACTATAGCTACTATCCAAACAGTGGTGACCACCATAAGTGAATAGCAGGTTCTACAACTAATACCGTACAAGTTTCGTATTGGGAATTGGATTTCCAACAAATGGTCAGGCCAAGGAACTTCCCATTGCCACATGAGAATGCCTCTGGATGGACATCCCCGAGAACCAAACCGGATCTCTACTAACACAAGGCCGGGTTACTCCTAACTGAGTAACAACTGACCGAATATGCCATCCCCCGGTCCTTTGGGACCTTTATCACCGAGCGCTCGTAATCAATTCACACAATCATAACAAAGTGTTTTCAACATGAGTAAGTATCTGGGCTCCATACCATGATACCACCCTTTTCCAGAAGGAAATGCACATATCCTAAAGGGCGCTACCCCTCATAACCTTGCTGCATCTTTCCTGTTTTGACCATTTCCGGGATGTGAGGCTCGACGAATTCACGTCCACAAAAACATACTTTATACAAAAGCCATGCTTTGGGTCAACAAATGATCAACACAATGATCACTAAGATAGACGATCAAATAAATGATCCTATCACAAATAATCAACACAATGATCATTTCAGCATCACTCAGCATGTCACATTACCAAATTGGGAATATATCGCTGATAACTTCAACTATATAACCTCTGAGCACATACGTCTCAAAGAAGGGTGTTAAGCAAAGAATAAATTCTCCGCCACCAACAGAAATATATTTGAAAGAAATCGGCTTTATATCTCAAATTGTAATGTCAGACATACAATCCATACAAGTCTGTTCCGGGCTCGAACAGAACCGAAGGCACTTACAAAGAAGTCCTTGCAATCCGGATATTCACAATCCTGATCGGATTCACCATCACATATGGAGAACTCAATACCGTAGCTACTCGGTGCAGAGTCAATCGATAGTTCATCCTATCACTCTCGCAAATACCGGTCTTCAACACCGATCTTCAAATGCGATTCACAACGACGTATCACATATTCGGAGTGGGTTATACGACCCCATGGTCCTTTCCCGGTTAACCCGAATAGTGAGCGCTTATTCAAAAATAAGTGTGTATTCAAATTCAATCAATTCACATCAAATACCCATTCAAAGGGAAATACTGATAGTCGGCTATTGAACTATCAATGGATATGCATACATCACCAGATTCCAAATAATTTTCCAAATTATTTATTTTCCAAAATATCTTTACAAGATATATAATTTCAACTTCAAAAATAAATCAATATTTATTTTTAACAAATTCCCTTTCACATATAAATTCCATAATGAATTTATATTTCAAAATATCATGCATATACAATTTCAACTATCCATTTCAATTTATCTTCAAAAGATAAATTCTAAATATTCACTTCATATTGGAAAACATTTCCATACTTATTAAAAATAAGTAATCGACAAATCTTTTTATTTTCAACCTTTGAAAATATTCAATATACTTAAATCGAATTAAGTATATATTTCATTCTTTAAGGGAAATCATTCTCTTAAACATTTTTATTTGGGCCAAAACGAATGTTGCGTAAAACATCGTTACAACAACCCAAAATCACTAGTATAGGGATTCGAAATTAAAATAGATATATAAATCCCAATATTATTCTAAACATTTCCTTTCGGAAATCATTTACTATAACAACAGTGTTATAGTCCACCATTTCCTTTTATTTCACGAAACATCTATTTCAACAATGAATGTTGAAATCTATGGTTTCGAATCTCAACACCTTTTAAAACATCGTTAGATCGTTTTAATTCTATTTAAAATATCACATTCAAAACATTTCTTTAACGTCTTATTCACTATTCAAAAACGTGAATATACTATGTTCACAAATTCCATTATTTCATTCATTTTAATTCAAAGGATTATTCACTATTCAAAATGTGAATATAACTCTATTTCTAAGTTATAACAATTAACTTATCAAAATAAGTCGTTTGCGAATTTATAAAACAACGTTTATAAATTCCGTTTCTTTTTATTTATAAAAACTTCCTTTTTATAATTCCTTTATTAACCTATTTGATTTCATATCTCAATTATAAACTAAAAGTTCATATTATAAGTCAATTGCTTATAAAACGATTATTTTACAAAATCGTTCTTTTTAAAGACTTTTCAATTTATAAACCTTATAACTTATAAGATTTATTTATTTAATCAATCTATTCTTCAAATAATTTCACCAAATTTATAAATCTTACTATTTATAAATTTCATTTATAACTTCACAGTTTATAATTCTATAAATTTCATTCTATTATGAAATTCATTTTTCACTTCATTTAAAACACTTATAAAAACTCGTTTTATAATGTCAATATTTCGATTTATAAATATCTATTTATAAATCTCTTAATATAAATCAGTTTATATTATTATTCTGAAACGTCTTTAATTTCCTTTATAGTTTAACCATTTTGATTTATAAAATAATCAAATTTTATAAATCCTATATTTAAACTTTTAATAATGAATTCAAAAAAATCCAGTTTAAACTATTTTATAACATCATTAGTTCATTTTTCTCAAAAATCAGCTTTTAACCGTATTTCTCAAAAACCATAATTTTATAACTTTAAAAATTATAACGTTTATTTATTTATAATGGATCAATTCCAAAAATATAGTATATTTTCAAAAATCACTTTAAAACCATTTTAAAATCCCAAAATCTGAGTCCAATGATGCTACACACCAAATAGTCAATCACGACTAATGACGATATCATATATCGATATGATAATCCATCAAATATCAAAATATCTGAAATCAAATAAAAACTGTTGAGGAATCCTGTTGGATCCCTCCAACCTGTTTCCCTGCATCCAAAAACATTAGCACAATACCAATTTCGCTCCAGTACGAAATTATCGCGGTACATGTTTTTATTAAATATTATCCGCTTAATAACGGCGTAATAGGGTCTCATCCGCTAAACAAAAAATGCGGGAAATCAACAACTGCAATATATACATATGCCAATATATATATATTGATATTATATATAATACCAATTTCACTGTTTATGAAATATTCGCGGTATATGTTTTTAATAAATAACATCCGCTTACTAACGGCGTATAATGTCTATTTTAACAATCAATACATATCAATCATCATTCAAACATGCATTCAAATATTTTAAATCTAACTATTTAAAATAAAATCGAAACCGATTCGATTGAGTGAGAAATTCTCACCTTGATTTTAAATTCCGTTTTAGCTTTTATTTCGAATAAAATTAAACGCGCGTTTAATTTTACCCGAAATTCTCACTAACTCCAAACGACTCCAAACCAACTCCATCGCGTAGTGCTCGTCCATACGATTCCAACGCAACTGAGTTTGTATTTTTTCGACCTCGTATGAAAAGGTTATGATTTTTCAAAGTTTGCACGCAATTTTATAACTAAATTTCAACATAACTTATAATTTTAAACCCACAAATATTTCAGGCCATAGGATCTCTCTGCCCCTCATCAAGACCGTGCATAGCTTCCTCTTCCTCATCACGATATGCTACAGGTTGAGGCCGAACTTCCTTGAACCCATTTGCTAAATTAGGGTTAATTCTTGCCATCACCACATTGAGCTTTAGGTCGATCAACTTGCTCCATTGCGAAGGCCTCCTCCTCCACTACACTCGGCCCCCACCTAGGTGAAGCTCGGCTGCAACCTCCTCCTCGTATGGCGTGCGTGAGCTGTAGGTGACGGCCCAAATTATCTCCCTCTACGTAACTCCAAACTCGATCATTACCGTATGAAATTAAAGCTCTCTCCATGCTCTTCAATCTTCGTGTTGAACACCTCGCGTGAATGTGAATGGATTTGGAGAGATTGATGAATGAAATTGGGAAAAATCTGGCCTTAGAAATAGAAAGTGGCGGCTACAACAATTAGGGTTAGGGTTTGTATATTTTTTCTAAATTATGAAGAGTATGGTGTATTTATAGAAAAAGCTAGCGTAAACACTATTCATCCCGGGAATTCCGAACTCCGATTTAGGCGCCGTAACCAGCGTTTCTAAGGTTTACCCCGTGTTCCGGACACAATGGAACAGGTTTCGGAAGCTAATTCGGACATATGTGCGAGTTATGGCTGTAAACGCTCAATTTAAATTAAACCGATTTAAATCGATTTCTAGGCGTTTTAATTTGTACCGGACAAACGGTAAATCCAATTGACTTGAAATTTGAAACCTTACAATAATATCACATTACGGATCCGATGAAACTGGTTTCGTTGAAATCCGAGACTTTTTGAAAAATGGCTATTTTGACTCGCCAAATTTAAATTAAAAATAATTCGATGCGTTTCGAGCTGCCACGATCAAACGATAACTCCGATTGACACGAAAATTAAAATCCGGTAATAACTAACTATTACGGATCCAATGGAACTGGTTTCGTTCAATTCTGAGACTGTTCAAAAATTGACTATTTTACAGTCGATTATTAAATATTAAAATATTCAATTTTTACAATTAAACTTTTAAATCGATTTTAAAAGTTCTAAAATATCATTCTAACTCCCATATGATAAAATAAAATTTTACAAATCATTTTAAATCATATTTAACTCAATTTTCAATTATTTCCATAATTTAACGTATTAAATTATCGATTTAATTATTCAATTAAATCCAAAAATTCAAAATAAAAATTTATTCGACTTATAAATTCAATTATTAATATTTAAAATTAATTAAATATTCAAATTTTAATTATTAAAAATTCTGGGTCGTTACAATCTTTCCCCCTTAAAAGAATTTCGTCCTCGAAATTATAAGTAAGAAAAGTTATAGAATCTATTAATTTTCCAAAATTCATAATTAAACTTCTTTCAAATCTTTACTAAGTTTTCAAATCATACTTAGTTATCTTTTCAAAAACAACTACTATAGTTTAACTTTCAATTCCAAAATCAAAGTTATAGTTTTCAAAATTTTCCAATTTTCTCAAATTTTTTTCTAACGCCTTAAATTTTCGGAAAAATTCGCCATAGTCTCCTTTGCGCGGCTCGATCCGAAAAAAAAATGACAGTATATATATCACAAATATACATCTCATCAAGTAATGAGGCATCCCGAAGGGAAAAAAGTGTAAAAGTACGATATTTAATCCGAGATATGTACCTTATATTTTATTAGCGAGCATATACGGCTAATATAGCGCAAAAGCGAGCTCCAAATGCGAAGCAAACGCGATCCGCACCTACTAAACACTCAACAAACAACATGAGAACATGCACATATGCAAATAATCTCAATATACAACATATAGCAACATGATAACTATATATGTCACATAGCAAATGCAACAATAGCAATATATATTCAACCATCATCCAATTATCATTCATAATCAATAATATTCATTCATATTTTCATTAATATACAATGAATTGGTTTTCACTTTCAAATCACATTTGATTTATCAACTTAATTCAAATTTAATTGATTATCATTCAATCCATTAATTCAATTAAATTACCAAAGTTGGATTTCATTTATATAACTCAAGTTTATATTCATTTAATCCACTTGATTATTTACTTCGATACCAAAATCAATTCCATTCAACAACACTTAAGTTGTATTCCATTTAACTTTATATTTACAACTCATATTCATAAATATATTCATATAGTTTCACTTCTTATATATATAAGTTTATTTGACAATTGTAGATCACTTTAATTATAATTCAATTCTTATAATTATTTTACTTATACAATTATTCTTTCATTTAGATTATTCAAACAACCTAACAATCAACTTATATACACTTTAATAATTCTGAAAAATTATCCCTTTATATATAAAATATAAACAAGGTAAAATTATTTCATTTACCCAATTTAAAATCAATACTGTGTCGAATTGTTCTATTCAAGTGTTTAGAAACCTCTTCGGCATAGTCTTGCGGACCACGCTGACGAAAGTTCATATGCCACTCAATAAACCAATCATCACAATATAAAACAATTTCATATTCACTAACAAGTACGCTCTCATAGCTATTATTACACTCAAACTCATTCTAGAGTACTACTGACTCTATCTCTAATGAGTAATACCCTACAGAACCATGGTTGTCGCTTAACCATCAGCTCTGATACCAAATGTAACGTACGCAGATTTTCGTTGCCGAAAAACCGAATAGTTAGGGGTTTTAAAAAGAATTTAAGAAAAAAAAAAAAAGAGAAGAAGAGAGAAGATAGAAAATAGAAAACTTTTAAAATAGAAGAAAATAGGACGGAATAGAAAACAACAGAACAACAATAGAATCTCACAATTCGCAGCGGAACAACATATAATAATAAATGAATAATCTTTAAACAAAGAACTATATCAGTTATTACATTACATCATATCATCAGAGTGTACAACAACATACAGCAATGCAGCGGAAAAAGGAATACTATATAAACTAGTAATACGCCATGCCATCCAGCTTGCCTCCAGCAACTCCAGAATATCCAGAATATCCTGATAAACCTAACTCTTGACTGCCCGTGTGGAAATTGGTGGGCACCCAGAGTTTAGGAAGGAAAACAATAAACTCCGAGTCAGTCATGTGACTGGTGTGAGAACTCAAAACAGTTTATTTATCTTTAAAATCAAAATAGAGGAATATTTTTAAATTCAATTCGCAATGCTTTTAAAAATGAGACTACCATAAGGCCTCCCGCACACACACACAATGCAAACGCAGAATCGGAGGAGATTTCTCCTTATGATAGTCAAAGATGCTTGATACGCATGTAAAATAACATTTGATATTATTATTAGTGCATAGTGTATAACAAATTCATTTCGAAAGTAGAATATAAATCTTAGCCAACATACGACCATTATCGTATGCCTACTATAGCTACTATCCAAACAGTGGTGACCACCATAAGTGAATAGCAGGTTCTACAACTAATACCGTACAAGTTTCGTATTGGGAATTGGATTTTCAACAAATGGTCAGGCCAAGGAACTTCCCATTGCCACATGAGAATGCCTCTGGATGGACATCCCCGAGAACCAAACCGGATCTCTACCAACACAAGGCCGGGTTACTCCTAACTGAGTAACAACTGACCGAATATGCCATCCCCCGGTCCTTTGGGACCTTTATCACCGAGCGCTCGTAATCAATTCACACAATCATAACAAAGTGTTTTCAACATGAGTAAGTATCTGGGCTCCATACCATGATACCACCCTTTTCCAGAAGGAAATGCACATATCCTAAAGGGCGCTACCCCTCATAACCTTGCTGCATCTTTCCTGTTTTGACCATTTCCGGGATGTGAGGCTCGACGAATTCACGTCCACAAAAACATACTTTATACAAAAGCCATGCTTTGGGTCAACAAATGATCAACACAATGATCACTAAGATAGACGATCAAATAAATGATCCTATCACAAATAATCAACACAATGATCATTTCAGCATCACTCAGCATGTCACATTACCAAATTGGGAATATATCGCTGATAACTTCAACTATATAACCTCTGAGCACATACGTCTCAAAGAAGGGTGTTAAGCAAAGAATAAATTCTCCGCCACCAACAGAAATATATTTGAAAGAAATCGGCTTTATATCTCAAATTGTAATGTCAGACATACAATCCATACAAGTCTGTTCCGGGCTCGAACAGAACCGAAGGCACTTACAAAGAAGTCCTTGCAATCCGGATATTCACAATCCTGATCGGATTCACCATCACATATGGAGAACTCAATACCGTAGCTACTCGGTGCAGAGTCAATCGATAGTTCATCCTATCACTCTCGCAAATACCGGTCTTCAACACCGATCTTCAAATGCGATTCACAACGACGTATCACATATTCGGAGTGGGTTATACGACCCCATGGTCCTTTCCCGGTTAACCCGAATAGTGAGCGCTTATTCAAAAATAAGTGTGTATTTAAATTCAATCAATTCACATCAAATACCCATTCAAAGGGAAATACTGATAGTCGGCTATTGAACTATCAATGGATATGCATACATCACCAGATTCCAAATAATTTTCCAAATTATTTATTTTCCAAAATATCTTTACAAGATATATAATTTCAACTTCAAAAATAAATCAATATTTATTTTTAACAAATTCCCTTTCACATATAAATTCCATAATGAATTTATATTTCAAAATATCATGCATATACAATTTCAACTATCCATTTCAATTTATCTTCAAAAGATAAATTCTAAATATTCACTTCATATTGGAAAACATTTCCATACTTATTAAAAATAAGTAATCGACAAATCTTTTTATTTTCAACCTTTGAAAATATTCAATATACTTAAATCGAATTAAGTATATATTTCATTCTTTAAGGGAAATCATTCTCTTAAACATTTTTATTTGGGCCAAAACGAATGTTGCGTAAAACATCGTTACAACAACCCAAAATCACTAGTATAGGGATTCGAAATTAAAATAGATATATAAATCCCAATATTATTCTAAACATTTCCTTTCGGAAATCATTTACTATAACAACAGTGTTATAGTCCACCATTTCCTTTTATTTCACGAAACATCTATTTCAACAATGAATGTTGAAATCTATGGTTTCGAATCTCAACACCTTTTAAAACATCGTTAGATCGTTTTAATTCTATTTAAAATATCACATTCAAAACATTTCTTTAACGTCTTATTCACTATTCAAAAACGTGAATATACTATGTTCACAAATTCCATTATTTCATTCATTTTAATTCAAAGGATTATTCACTATTCAAAATGTGAATATAACTCTATTTCTAAGTTATAACAATTAACTTATCAAAATAAGTCGTTTGCGAATTTATAAAACAACGTTTATAAATTCCGTTTCTTTTTATTTATAAAAACTTCCTTTTTATAATTCCTTTATTAACCTATTTGATTTCATATCTCAATTATAAACTAAAAGTTCATATTATAAGTCAATTGCTTATAAAACGATTATTTTACAAAATCGTTCTTTTTAAAGACTTTTCAATTTATAAACCTTATAACTTATAAGATTTATTTATTTAATCAATCTATTCTTCAAATAATTTCACCAAATTTATAAATCTTACTATTTATAAATTTCATTTATAACTTCACAGTTTATAATTCTATAAATTTCATTCTATTATGAAATTCATTTTTCACTTCATTTAAAACACTTATAAAAACTCGTTTTATAATGTCAATATTTCGATTTATAAATATCTATTTATAAATCTCTTAATATAAATCAGTTTATATTATTATTCTGAAACGTCTTTAATTTCCTTTATAGTTTAACCATTTTGATTTATAAAATAATCAAATTTTATAAATCCTATGTTTAAACTTTTAATAATGAATTCAAAAAAATCCAGTTTAAACTATTTTATAACATCATTAGTTCATTTTTCTCAAAAATCAGCTTTTAACCGTATTTCTCAAAAACCATAATTTTATAACTTTAAAAATTATAACGTTTATTTATTTATAATGGATCAATTCCAAAAATATAGTATATTTTCAAAAATCACTTTAAAACCATTTTAAAATCCCAAAATCTGGGTCCAATGATGCTACACACCAAATAGTCAATCACGACTAATGACGATATCATATATCGATATGATAATCCATCAAATATCAAAATATCTGAAATCAAATAAAAACTGTTGAGGAATCCTGTTGGATCCCTCCAACCTGTTTCCCTGCATCCAAAAACATTAGCACAATACCAATTTCGCTCCAGTACGAAATTATCGCGGTACATGTTTTTATTAAATATTATCCGCTTAATAACGGCGTAATAGGGTCTCATCCGCTAAACAAAAAATGCGGGAAATCAACAACTGCAATATATACATATGCCAATATATATATATTGATATTATATATAATACCAATTTCACTGTTTATGAAATATTCGCGGTATATGTTTTTAATAAATAACATTCGCTTACTAACGGCGTATAATGTCTATTTTAACAATCAATACATATCAATCATCATTCAAACATGCATTCAAATATTTTAAATCTAACTATTTAAAATAAAATCGAAACCGATTCGATTGAGTGAGAAATTCTCACCTTGATTTTAAATTCCGTTTTAGCTTTTATTTCGAATAAAATTAAACGCGCGTTTAATTTTACCCGAAATTCTCACTAACTCCAAACGACTCCAAACCAACTCCATCGCGTAGTGCTCGTCCATACGATTCCAACGCAACTGAGTTTGCATTTTTTCGACCTCGTATGAAAAAGTTATGATTTTTCAAAGTTTGCACGCAATTTTATAACTAAATTTCAACATAACTTATAATTTTAAACCCACAAATATTTCAGGCCATAGGATCTCTCTGCCCCTCATCAAGACCGTGCATAGCTTCCTCTTCCTCATCACGATATGCTACAGGTTGAGGCCGAACTTCCTTGAACCCATTTGCTAAATTAGGGTTAATTCTTGCCATCACCACATTGAGCTTTAGGTCGATCAACTTGCTCCATTGCGAAGGCCTCCTCCTCCACTACACTCGGCCCCCACCTAGGTGAAGCTCAGCTGCAACCTCCTCCTCGTATGGCGTGCGTGAGCTGTAGGTGACGGCCATTTCTGAGATAGATAAACTACATTTATCATAATAGATAACCCATAATATTATCACAACAGATAATCATCACAACAGTCAATCATCACAACCAAAATAATCCATCATACTATAACTAAGCATCCATATCCTATAGATACTACTCATCTCATTTCTGAGATCACAACCATCCAAAGAAATATCATCCATAAGCAATGATATATTATCCATCATTTATAATTAATTTAAAATGAATTAAATTAATTACTTCTATCTCTAATTAATTTAAAATAAATTAAATTAATTACTCACCTATAAATCTTGCTTATAATTCTATTGATTAATCAACCTAGTTAATTAATCATTCATTAAGTATTCAACTTGATTAAACATCTATAATTAATCATTCACTAATTACAATAAGTAATTAGTCTTAAATTAAATCCATAAAATTAATTAACCTTAATCATAAGTAATTACATTTAATTACTTAATTTATTAATTAACTATAATTAATTACATTTATCCTTAATTAATTACAATTAATTAATCACTTAATTAATTAAACAATTCTTAATTACATCATTAATTATAATAATTAATGATCTTTAATTAATATTTAAATTATTATTACATTTAGTAATTAAAATACAATTATTAATCACCCTGATTAATATTTTGAATCCAGTAATTAACTACTCTTAATTACTCATTAATAAATTAATTATCCAATAATTAATTATCTTTATTAATTAATCCTTGATTAATTACAAAAGTAATTATCCAAATTACTTAACTAAAATAAAACATCTTTCCATAATTACAATCCAGTAATTGTTACTTCTCTAAGTAATCCTGCTCCATAAATTACATCAAGTAATTATTATCATTAAATTATTAAATTATTACTTAAATTAATTAAACTAAATTAATTAATTTAAGAAAGCACCTTATCAGAATTAATTACAATAAGTAATTAACCCCTTAATTATTTTTATAAAGTAATTACACTTAAATTACAATTGATTATCTTAAATTAATTAATTTAATTAATTAATCAAAATTAATTAATTATTTAATTATCCTTAGATAATTAACAACATTTTCATTAATTCCTTACTTAAGAAAATTACCCTAGATTAATTATTCATTAATCATTTCTAATTATAAATTAATCCAAAACATTTATTAAAATCAATTTAATAAGTAAATTCCTAAATTATCTTAATTTTTTCCAAATTAATTCCATATTACTTATTAATGACTTATTAATTATTAAAATGTATTTAAACAATACACTCCTAAAATTTAAATTCATCTTCCATTTAAAAAATTTAAGATTTAAAAATATTTAATCATATAAACATTATTCAATTTAAATAAATTAATAAACCAAAAGTAAAGAACTAACATTATTATATAAGAAAAGTTTAAAAATCAATATTACTAAATTTTACTAAATATAAATCAAGTCTTTTAAAATAGATAGATTATTTAACTTTTCAATTTAAAGTTAAACATATCATAATTTTATTTCAAATACTTAAAGGAAAGAATTCTTTAAATTTAAACCTTTATTTGAAATCATATTCATATTTAAATTCTTCTTAAAAACATTTTCTGTTCAGTTTTTAAAAAATTTCAAATCTATTTTGAATTCAAACCCATTTCAAAGCAAAAACTGAAATCACATTCAAAACTTGATTTCAAAACTAAATTTTAAATCTTGCTTAAAATTTAAAAGTTTCATTTTTCAAACTTTGAATTCAAAAAGTATTCTTGAATCTAATTCAAATTTACACCTGAATTTGGATCTCTGTTTTAACATTTGAATTCCCTTTAAAAAAAATTAAAAAGAAATAAACTGGTTTAATTTAAAATCTGGATTGAAAGAATCCTGAAACCTATATTTACACTGTTTTCAAATTTAAGTTTAAATCTTACTTTATATTTGAATTCTTCAATTTAAACTTTTGAATTCATAACTTACTTGAATTTAAACCATACCTACACTTAAAATTAAATCATTGCTTTTAAACATTTGAGTTTTCCAGATTTTTAAAAAACACAGCACAGATTATCACATGCACAACTAACCCGAGACCACCAACAAGTACTTCGAGCTAAACCCTCATTCACTTCGAGTTACAACACTAACTGCACGGGGTTGACTTCGAGTCACCCAAAACCTGCACTATCCCAAGTTCACCAGAAACAACAAACAACTGTGTAACTGCGACCACTGCTCCAGCGACTTCCAGCACTCTTCACCCAACTCTCCAATACACCATCCACCCCTCATCTTGATAATGTCCATCACAAATCCTCTGTAGCTTGAAAATTTGAATCAAGCAAATCAAACAGCCTGAAAAGAAGCTTCACCAAACATGCCAACCTGTCAACTCTCACTTCAACCTACTCCGACCATCCTATGACCTCCAACTCCAGCCAATGCTCCACCTATATCCCCTCTGCCAAACCCCAAAATCTCAGGCCTCTCGAATCACCATAGTGCACAGGAAGTTACAAGACCTCTGCTACATATAAAACTAGTAATTCTAACCTGAAAAAGAAACCCCACTGTCATCACCTTCATTCTCTGATCAACTATTAGGAAATTTTTCTCCACTTCCCAGTCCACATTCCACCTTCAGGTAGAATTTCAGATTCTAAAATTTACTTTATGATTTGATATTCCCAAATTTCCATAATACTACATAGTCTTAATTTCCTAACCCCTCAGTTGTTTTTAAAAAAAATTGACGCTTGTTTTAATAATCATGGTTTTTAAACATGTATTAAAGCTTTAAACCTGATTGAATAATTTCAAAGTGTTGGGTAATTTTTATTTTGGAAACTATTGTCAGTTGAGGTTGATTTCAGAAGAAACAGGTTTTTATTTTCCTAAATTAAAATTTACAAAACTAATCTATGCAGAACAAACACAATATGTTTACACAATAAATTCTAACTAGAATTCAGACCCTAAGAAGTGGATTTGTATTTAGAATCCTAATAAGAAGAGTAGCAAGCCTGTAGAATTTGCATCACCTATCTGCATATTCAAGTATGTATGCAGGCATAATACAACAGTCAACAAATAAACCCAATTCTATCAGATCTCATGAACATATAAACTTTTAAACAACATATAAATTTGGGTCACTCACTAAAAAAAAGAACAGATCAATTCTTAATTACCTAACAATTTCTTATTTGAAAGACATTTGAATTAGTTTTAGGCTCTGCAAATCTTTTTAGCTTAGTTTTTAAAAGTAGAAACTGTTTTTAAACAAAAATTTACTCACCTTAGAATGAAAAGCAGAATGCATTCCAGATTCAAATCATTTCCAGGGCCTGATTTTCCATTGCACTGATTGAATCTGAGCTTGTAATTGAAGATGGTGATAACCTGATGCTTGCAGGCCTAGAAACTGCATTTGACAATGATTCTGGTCTGCATGCTTCCCCTTTTTCATCTTGCTTGAATTATCATACAGATTGCAGGTATTTGAATTTAGTTTGTTTGCAGGTTCAAACCAATTTGCAATGTATTCTCTTTTGCAGGTTTTAAAACTTTGATTTGCAGATCTTATACAGTTGAAATTTGCAGAGTATAGATTGAGTTTGGGCTGTGGATTTTTGAGTGAAATGGATTTCAGTTTTCTCAATTCTGAATTTTGATTCATTATAGAAGATAAACTGTTTGAAATAAAGAGATTAGTTTAAAGTTTTATCTAAAATAATAAATTCAAATATTGATTTAGGAATGCCACTTGTTGTTTGGATATGAAAATTAATTACAAGTGTCTACTTTAAAACATGAATGTTAAACACATGTAAGATTAAAGATATAAATAAATTTCTTTGTTTACTAATGTTTTAATTTAAGATAAAACCAATCTAATTTAAACTTAAGACGTTTTGTATGTTTATTTACATTTAATCTTTTAAATGATTACAATTGAATTATCTCTACATATTTAAATATTTGCTTGAATATTTTTAAAAATTATTTAAAACCAATTTTCAAAAGAGAAACTTTTTTTTAAAAAAAGAACAATGTTGAATTCATTTTATTCAAGAGTTTCAAATATACTATACTTTAATATAAATAAACTAAATTTATTTCAAAACAAATTTAAGATAAAACAAAATAAGCTTTTATTAAAAAAATACAATTTTTAACTATTATATATTTATAACAAAATATTTACTTTAATTTCTTTTTTTTATACAAGATAGATTTATAAATTGACTTATGAAAAAGTTTCAATACTATTTTCAATTTAACTTAATCAATTCATAAATTATACACACACATATATATATATATATATTATAAATTTGAAAATATCCTTTATTAAATTTAAATTTAAATAAAGATCAAAACTCCTATTTACAATATATACATATATATACATTATAAATAAAATATTTTTAAATCAGCTTAGAAAGGAAATTTTATCATTTAAATATTTTTAACATTTTAAAACAATAAGATTCTCAAATTCAATTATTATTAAATTTTCAAAAGAATATCATTTATCCAAACTAAATAATTATAAATTTTCAAAAGAAATTTATGTTTGAATTGGATTATTAAATCAGTATTTCACATTTTAAAATAATTATAAATGAAATTATTAAATAAATATTGCCCAAATTTCCGGGACATCACATTCCTCCCCCTTAAAAGAATTTCGTCCCTGAAATTTAAAAGCAAAGGTAATTTAATAATCTCATTAACGATTTTATTTAAAACACAAGCATATATCAAACATATGCTAACAATCAAACAACCAATTCAACTAATCAAACAAATCTAGTTATCCAGACAAATTCTAGATAAAATTTTATCGAGTTTCCCCAAGTATATATATATATATACACACCGGGATACTCGCTCTAGAGAATCCAAACAATCAATACTAAGAAGCTCCAAAACTCCTATTCACAATATCTATAACACTAGACAAGATATCAGACTTCAGACGAGTCTGACTCAACAACCAAACTTCCAGAACTGCTGGTTCCATAACCAAAGATAGATCATACACGTATTCCCTCAGAGATACGTGAAACTCATCGAATCCCAGTTATCCAAACTGGTAATCCAATCCTGTAGATCAATCACTTAACCCTTGAGAGAAAACAGAAAGATCCAATCTCTTATCCACAAATCTTTCCTGTCGATCCTAGGCTTCCTTCAACCTTCTAGATCAATCCAATCCACCACACAAACTCTACTACAGATATCAGAAGACTTCAGATAAACTACACCTATTTCGAAAAACAGAACAGATGCACAAGACATCCAAGTCTCCAGATTAAAATGAATTTCCTATAGAAATCCTCTGATCCAAGACAAACACAAATTCCCACTGAATCGGGTGTTGCTTCTATTCTGGAGTAGCTGCCACCATGCTTCCACTGTGCAACTTTGATTTGAGAATGCTGTTGATGAACACAAGTATAGACTTGATCAACTTACTCCGGAAAACATTGTTCATCAAATTTCCATAAAATCTCCAAAAACCAAGTCGAAACAGAACTCAATCTCCTGATGCGGATGCAAAACTTAACTCCTTCGAAGACATCCAGAAAATATCAAACTACTTCGATAACTCAAACATCTTCTAGAGATGCCTCAATCCAAACAAAGGTTACTCAGGAAACTTCCGAACGGTTGCAAGTCACTTTTGCGATTCTATTCAGTTCAGATTCCAAGAAATCGTTCTCTCTTCAACAATCAGAACAGCCAAAGCCTTCAAATCAAAAGGGAAACTAGTGGTCCACCTTCAACCACAAACATCACACCTAGCTGAGCTTCCAGAAGAAATGGACAAGCTCCACCATTTGTCCGGCCTATAGACAAAAGGATCACAGAGACTTCAGAACCATCAAAGAAACAGGCCACTCACTACTGCTACTGCTGCCAAAAACTTCCTTACCCAAAAGCTCATTGAACCTCAAAGCTACACCAGCCACCTCCACAATAGAGCCTTCAAAAGACAGATATCTCTCAGGAAACTCTACTTCAAACCAAGCACAAAACACTCTGCCAAACTGAGCCTCAAACTCAAATATAGACAGAACTCCTTCCCAAGGTTGCCAAAATACCAATACTGGCTTCAGTACTCCAAACTGATCCAGACTCAAGAAAATCCATTCACACGAGTGAAATCAAGCTTAGAATCCAAAGATACAATCCGAATCTTGAAAAGATTCTCCTTCAGAAATCAGAAAAAATCCTTCACACCATACTGCCAAACTACCCAAGATGCCCAACACTGCCCTAGCAGATCACTTCCAACCTCAAACATTCGGAACTCCAACCATTGGTAGTTGTGTTACACACACCACTACCCTATCTACCTTTATTACTTATATTGGAAAAGCTGAACAAGTATCCCAACAGATAGGTAGAATTGAATATATTTATTTTTAAAATTACAAGTACGCTCTCTCAAGAAAGACACCACTACAGAGCCTAGGTATTCACTCAACCTAATGCTCTGATACCACGTTGTAACGACCCAACTTCCAAACTCCAGGAAGTCGCATCGCTAAGAAGAAAGAAAGGGATAGAAAAGAGAAAAGAAAGAAGAGAAAGAAACAGACAACATCAGAATCTCACAGCGGAACGAATAAATTACATTATATCACATAATACTTTACATAATATCATATACATCAGAGTTTTACAGCCAATACAACACAAATCTAGACAGTTATAAATATCTGTCTAGCGATTACAATTCAAGTATATCAGAGAAAAACAGATACAACTCAAACACAGCGGAACCACTATATATATCTACACGCTGAAGCCTCCTGCTCCATTATCTCCTCCAGACTCGTCAAAGCAATCCTGAATCACTTGACTACTCATACGTAATATGAGTACCCAAGAGTTTAATAAAATAGAAAATAAACACTCGGGTCAGACAGGGGTCTGGTGTGAGTAAACGGTTTAAAAGTTGCTTAACTTTTAGAAAATCCTTTGAAAACAAAAGGTATCACGTAAGACTTCCCACACATAAACATGGAAAAGTTTTTACCTTACGCTAACCAAAACATTTGATAGGAAATCCAGTGATATTATGATAGTGTCTAGGGTTTTCAAAATAAAATACAGAAATAGCTGGAATGCTTACATCTCACGTTCCAACATAGTTGGGCACAATCAAAACCGTACGGGCACTTATTGGATTTTGGATTCCATACAATGGCAGGGCTACTGGGGTACCGCCCGTCACAGTACGTGGCCTAGATCACCGTACAGAGGATTACTCCCAATCCCCTGCAACACAAGGCCGGACCCATTCCTTACTGAATAGTTCCGAACAAGACAACCCCGACAGTTGGAGCTCTCAACCGTCCACACAGCCGAAATATAATGGACCTCTAGACAGGGGTAAATCTCACTCTCAAGTGTGGGCTACCCATGAAGCCTTGCTGCACCTCCCCTGTTTTAGCCATTCCCGGTTGATGAGGCTTGAGGCTACGATTACCTTTAGAGAACACATTTATCTTAGAATGCTCATCGTCCACCTGACGATGTTCTGAAAGCAATCAATCCATACAAGTTCGTTCCGGGTTCGAACGAAACCAAAGGCATTATCTCGTTACACTCGTATTGGAATCACCCTCAGAGTTAACGACGATAACCCTTGCACTCTAAACCACCATCTCGAATTTATAAGTACTATTCCGTCAAACTCATTACGGAATCACCCACAGAGTTATACTGACGTATAGCCCTTACACCTCGAGTCTTCACTTGCTCCACTTGGATTAACGACCTAACGTTTAATTGGAATCGATGTGGTTTTTGGATATCCAAATATGGAAATCCGATCCCGGTCTCACCGAAACCAAACGCAATCTTAATGTCCAAGTTATACTTAAGGGTTTTAAATAATCAACTCATTTTATTTTTATTTATTTCACACAGATAGATAAACTACATTTATCATAATAGATAACCCATAATATTATCACAACAGATAATCATCACAACAGTCAATCATCACAACCAAAATAATCCATCATACTATAACTAAGCATCCATATCCTATAGATACTACTCATCTCATTTCTGAGATCACAACCATCCAAAGAAATATCATCCATAAGCAATGATATATTATCCATCATTTATAATTAATTTAAAATGAATTAAATTAATTACTTCTATCTCTAATTAATTTAAAATAAATTAAATTAATTACTCACCTATAAATCTTGCTTATAATTCTATTGATTAATCAAACTAGTTAATTAATCATTCATTAAGTATTCAACTTGATTAAACATCTATAATTAATCATTCACTAATTACAATAAGTAATTAGTCTTAAATTAATTTCATAAAATTAATTAACCTTAATCATAAGTAATTTACATTTAATTACTTAATTTATTAATTAACTATAATTAATTACATTTATCCTTAATTAATTACAATTAATTAATCACTTAATTAATTAAACAATTCTTAATTACATCATTAATTATAATAATTAATGATCTTTAATTAATATTTAAATTATTATTACATTTAGTAATTAAAATACAATTATTAATCACCCTGATTAATATTTTGAATCCAGTAATTAACTACTCTTAATTACTCATTAATAAATTAATTATCCAATAATTAATTATCTTTATTAATTAATCCTTGATTAATTACAAAAGTAATTATCCAAATTACTTAACTAAAATAAAACATCTTTCCATAATTACAATCCAGTAATTGTTACTTCTCTAAGTAATCCTGCTCCATAAATTACATCAAGTAATTATTATCATTAAATTATTAAATTATTACTTAAATTAATTAAACTAAATTAATTAATTTAAGAAAGCACCTTATCAGAATTAATTACAATAAGTAATTAACCCCTTAATTATTTTTATAAAGTAATTACACTTAAATTACAATTGATTATCTTAAATTAATTAATTTAATTAATTAATCAAAATTAATTAATTATTTAATTATCCTTAGATAATTAACAACATTTTCATTAATTCCTTACTTAAGAAAATTACCCTAGATTAATTATTCATTAATCATTTCTAATTATAAATTAATCCAAAACATTTATTAAAATCAATTTAATAAGTAAATTCCTAAATTATCTTAATTTTTTCCAAATTAATTCCATATTACTTATTAATGACTTATTAATTATTAAAATGTATTTAAACAATACACTCCTAAAATTTAAATTCATCTTCCATTTAAAAAATTTAAGATTTAAAAATATTTAATCATATAAACATTATTCAATTTAAATAAATTAATAAACCAAAAGTAAAGAACTAACATTATTATATAAGAAAAGTTTAAAAATCAATATTACTAAATTTTACTAAAAATAAATCAAGTCTTTTAAAATAGATAAATTATTTAACTTTTCAATTTAAAGTTAAACATAACATAATTTTATTTCAAATACTTAAAGGAAAGAATTCTTTAAATTTAAACCTTTATTTGAAATCATATTCATATTTAAATTCTTCTTAAAAACATTTTCTGTTCAGTTTTTAAAAAAATTCAAATCTATTTTGAATTCAAACTCATTTCAAAGCAAAAACTGAAATCACATTCAAAACTTGATTTCAAAACTAAATTTTAAATCTTGCTTAAAATTTAAAAGTTTCATTTTTCAAACTTTGAATTCAAAAAGTATTCTTGAATCCAATTCAATTTTACACCTGAATTTGGATCTCTGTTTTAACATTTGAATTCCCTTTAAAAAAAATTAAAAAGAAATAAACTGGTTTAATTTAAAATCTGGATTGAAAGAATCCTGAAACCTATATTTACACTGTTTTCAAATTTAAGTTTAAATCTTACTTTATATTTGAATTCTTCAATTTAAACTTTTGAATTCATAACTTACTTGAATTTAAACCATACCTACACTTAAAATTAAATCATTGCTTTTAAACATTTGAGTTTTCCAGATTTTTAAAAAACACAGCACAGATTATCACATGCACAAGTAACCCGAGACCACCAACAAGTACTTCGAGCTAAACCCTCATTCACTTCGAGTTACAACACTAACTGCACGGGGTTGACTTCGAGTCACCCAAAACCTGCACTATCCCAAGTTCACCAGAAACAACAAACAACTGTGTAATTGCGACCACTGCTCTGGCGACTTCCAACACTCTTCACCCAACTCTCCAATACACCATCCACCCCTCATCTTGATAATGTCCATCACAAATCCTCTGTAGCTTGAAAATTTGAATCAAGCAAATCAAACAGCCTGAAAAGAAGCTTCACCAAACATGCCAACCTGTCAACTCTCACTTCAACCTACTCCGGCCATCCTATGACCTCCAACTCCGGCCAATGCTCCACCTATATCCCCTCTGCCAAACCCCAAAATCTCAGGCCACTCGAATCACCACAGTGCACAGGAAGTTACAAGACCTCTGCTACATATAAAACTAGTAATTCTAACCTGAAAAAGAAACCCCACCGTCATCACCTTCATTCTCTGATCAACTATTAGGAAATTTTTCTCCACTTCCCAGTCCACATTCCACCTTTAGGTAGAATTTCAGATTCTAAAATTTACTTTATGATTTGATATTCCCAAATTCCCATAATACTGCATAGTCTTAATTTCCTAACCCCTCAGTTGTTTTTAAAAAAAACTGACGCTTGTTTTAATAATCATGATTTTTAAACATGTATTAAGGCTTTAAATCTGATTGAATAATTTCAAAGTGTTGGGTAATTTTTATTTTGGAAACTATTGTCAGTTGAGGTTGATTTCAGAAGAAACAGGTTTTTATTTTCCTAAATTAAAATTTACAAAACTAATCTATGCAGAACAAACACAATATGTTTACACAATAAATTCTAACTAGAATTCAGACCCTAAGAAGTGGATTTGTATTTAAAATCCTAATAAGAAGAGTAGCAAGCCTGGAGAATTTGCATCATCTATCTGCATATTCAAGTATGTATGCAGGCATAATACAACAGTCAACAAATAAACCCAATTCTATCAGATCTCATGAACATATAAACTTTTAAACAACATATAAATGGGTCACTCACTAAAAAAAAGAACAGATCAATTCTTAATTACCACTGTTTAATAATTTCTTATTTGAAAGACATTTGAATTAGTTTTAGGCTCTGCAAATCTTGTTAGCTTAGTTTTTAAAAGTAGAAACTGTTTTTAAACAAAAATTTACGCACCTTTGAATGAAAAGCAGAATGCATTCCAGATTCAAATCATTTCCTGGGCCTGAATTTCCATTGCACTGAATGAATCTGAGCTTATAATTGAAGATGGTGATAACCTGATGCTTGCAGGCCTAGAAACTGCATTTGACAATGATTCTCGTCTGCATGCTTCCCCTTTTTCATCTTGCTTGAATTAATCTTACCGATTGCAGGTATTTGAATTTAGTTTGTTTGCAGGTTCAAACCAATTTGCAATGTATTCTCTTTTGCAGGTTTTAAAACTTTGATTTGCAGATCTTATACAGTTGAAATTTGCAGAGTATAGATTGAGTTTGGGCTGTGGATTTTTGAGTGAAATGGACTTCAGTTTTCTCAATTCTGAATTTTGATTCATTATAGAAGATAAAATGTTTGAAATAAAGAGATTTGTTTAAAGTTTTATCTAAAATAATAAATTCAAATATTGATTTAGGAATGCCACTTGTTTTTTGGATATGAAAATTAATTACAAGTGTCTACTTTAAAACATGAATGTTAAACACATGTAAGATTAAAGATATAAATAAATTTCTTTGTTTACTAATGTTTTAATTTAAGATAAAACCAATCTAATTTAAACTTAAGATGTTTTGTATGTTTATTTACATTTAATCTTTTAAATGATTACAATTGAATTATCTTTACATATTTAAATATTTGCTTGAATATTTTTAAAAATTATTTAAAACCAATTCTCAAAAGAGAAACTTTTTTTAAAAAAAAAGAACAATGTTGAATTCATTTTATTCAAGAGTTTCAAATATACTATACTTTAATATAAATAAACTAAATTTATTTCAAAACAAATTTAAGATAAAACAAGATAAGCTTTTATTAAAAAAATACAATTTTTAACTATTATATATTTATAACAAAATATTTACTTTAATTTCTTTTCTTTTTTATACAAGATAGATTTATAAATTGACTTATGAAAAAGTTTCAATACTATTTTCAATTTAACTTAATCAATTCATAAATTATACACAAATATATATTATAAATTTGAAAATATCCTTTATTAAATTTAAATTTAAAATAAAGATCAAAACTCCTATTTATAATGTATACGTATATATACATTATAAATAAAATATTTTGAAATCAGCTTAGAAAGGAAATTTTATCATTTAAATATTTTTAACATTTTAAAACAATAAGATTCTCAAATTCAATTATTATTAAATTTTCAAAAGAATATCATTTATCCAAACTAAATAATTATAAATTTTCAAAAGAAATTTATGTTTGAATTGGATTATTAAATCAGTATTTCACATTTTAAAATAATTATAAATGAAATTATTAAATAAATATTCCCCAAATTTTCGGGACATCACATTAAGTGTCTATGTATCCTGGCTATAGATCAGACTATTTGAGGAACTCGTAAAACGATCCAACAACAAACATAATAACATCACCGCCTTTTGCTTATCCTCAATCTTAAAATCTACCGCCTTCATCTTCTTTAGCAAATCATCAAAGGCATTCAAATGCGCCTTTAGTGGAGTACCTTCCTTCCATCTTATAGGTGAAGAACATTCGCAATAAGATCGGATGGTTAGTTAGTGACTTCTTTATATACACTCCTCCAACTTGTCCCAAATACCCTTAGCAGTTGTCTTATTACTATTTTCGGAGATCATATTCACTCCCACGGTAAGTTGAAGTGTAGTAAATGCCCACTCTTCTATTTCCTCTCTCTCAATATTCGAGATGTCCGCCGGCAACAAATGTGTATCAAATATTACCCAATGCACATAATGCCGCCTAAGAACCGCTTTCATCTTCCATTATCACTTTTCAAAATCATTATTGTCATTCCACTTGTCTTTAACCAAACATGAACCTAAAGCCACATACATACAATACCACACCACTTGGACCAGCTATTGAGGGGCTACTCGAGATATTATCTTATTTCGGCATTTTCATAACCACCTACCAACACTAATGCTCTAATACCAAATGTTATAACAAAATTATAAACTTGAGACCACTCAAACTCAAACCCCAAAGCACATCAAAAAGACGAGATTGATGTTAGATGTGTAAAAACAACCGATAAAAATATCTCAATCCAAATATCAATCCAATACAAATAAAACCAATCACAATCACCAAACAAGTTATAAAATAAGGATTAATGAAATACTAAATCACACACGAGATTTATAGTGATTCCACTAATGTTTGTTATTATACATCCTCTTTGAGGAGAGATTTTATTAATACCAATGAGAAGAGTATAAGAGATTGATTACAATGATCAATATTCTTAGGGAATAGATTTTGGAGAATGGGATTGAAGAAAACTAAGTTTTTGATAAACCCTATTTGATGGAGGAAAAACTTGATCAAAACCCTTGGAGTGATCCCTCTTTGAATTCTGAAAATAGCTTATGTAGTAAATCCACTTTCTTTAGCAAACACCCGATTTGCCTCTTGAAACCCTTACAAATAAGCACACTTAACCTGGGCCAAAATAGTTAATCTGCAATAGGTCAGACATATTAGGATGTAGGAAACCTATTGCCAGACATCTAGCACGACCTCCCAAACACCTAGCATAATTCTCAGGATGCAAAAAACCTATTGCCAAATGTTTGGCAAAACCTTTAAGACCTCTAGCAAAATTCTCAACTTATAATAAACTAGTTATCAAATGTTTGGGGATTCCTATGCTTCAACCAGCTTCAATGTATGATAACTTGAGCATATGTGCTCTGATTCACGTGATGCTTTACCATTATAAAGCTATTCTCAACCTCTTCAATTCCCCATATAGTGCCACCAAAATTAAACGTAATGTTTGGCAATTCTTTCTTGACAGGTTACATTTTGAATAATTTTCTGAAACGATTGATGGCTTTTTCACTGAAATCCTCAATTTTTTATAATATTTCCATTCATGTTAATTAAATTTCCAAATGTGTTTACGTTTTTCTTGCTCGATATCTTGCAAAAAAGAACTCAGTTGCACCGTTCATTTGAGTTAACCAATCACATTATTCATTCTATTGTAAATATGTAACTTTCTGATTCATTGCTAAATTTAATTTTCTTTGCCAAAATGTAAGCAGTTGGGCATTGTCTTTGTTGTAATTTATTTCCAAGTTTCTTTGCATTTCTTCTTAATCGGTTCCAAGATGCTCAACCTGCTTTTTTGTATCATTTTTATTGATATTCCATTCCTTTAGTTTTTGCTTTATTACCTTTAGCATAGAAAATGTGTTGAAAAGTGGAATATTTCTCCAGTTTACATTTCTAAGACATGGTTATACTAGCTCATTGTAATCCTGATGCAATAGTCAATGGTTCATGAATTTAAACAGCCTAGTCCCTCGTATATGTGCGAACATAGTAGGTGATGGTCACTACTAGAACTTGTTAAATAAACTGCATTAATTTGTAGAAATATATGTTGGCACTGAAAATGGAAAAAGGTTCCATCTATTTTGGTCATGATGTTTCTAGCAATCCCTAACCACTAAGTATATTCATAGCCTTTAACTATTAATTCTTTCACCCCTTTTAATAATATGAACCTACTAATTTCTTGCAGTTTTGAGAAAGGAACTGGATGCCACCACATTTTTCTTCATTTGTTCTAATGCAATTGAAATCCTCAGTGATTAACCAAGGTATGCATATTAACATGCTTAGATTCATTTTAAAATAGCTTCGACAAATGTGATTTTCCACTTTTAATATTATATGCATAAATGGATGTGAACCTTGTAGAGACTTGTCTTATGCTTACTAGATTTATTGAGATGTATCACTTACTGAGTTGTTCAACTTTATGTTTCCAAACATCGTCATCTATTAAGCATAAATTTTGCATTTTGAGTAAACTTAAGTGTTGTCAATAGTTTCCAATTATAATTTGAAAATCCCTATAGTTTTTGAATCTCTACATTCTTTAACTTATTTTCTAACAAACTTACACAAGTAGGTCTACGCTTCATTAAATGTCTATTAAGTTGCCTCTTAAGGGTGTGTAAACCCCGACATTTCAACTAATATCTGATATTAATGATTCATTTTTTATTATCGCTTCTCAGTAGCCTAACTTGATCATTTTTGATGGATTCATTCTTTCTACCTTTTTGCTTTTTGAGCTCATTCTGAATATTGGATATTTAATCCTTTCATTTTTTTAATTTTCGATGACCAATAAACTCTTATATTTGGAATTGATTTTGGGTTTTGTCTTTGAATTATTTAGATCACCTTTTGATGCTTCATATGCAAACTTTGGATTTGGCTCAGTAATTTCTTTTTCCCTTTATTCTCCTTTAGTAAGAAATTTCTAACTCTGTTAATCATGATCTAAGACTTATATATTTTAATTGATAATTTAGCAAAACTATTGTCATCTCTAGCAAATTAAAATACATTACTTACAATACGGACATGAAATCAATGTTTACGAATGCAAGTTTGAGACCGTGTTGAAGATTTCAGACAACCTTGAAGTTTATTAAGCATATTTTGATGATGATTTCTTGCCACATCTTAATCGCTTGCCTACCAGGTGTCATCCTTATTTAGATATTTTTATGACTTACATGTATTTATTTTAAAAGATCACTCAATTTGAGATTGCTTTTTTTACTTCCATGACCAAATCTAAAATGAAGTACGACGTATGGTTGAATTCTCTATAGTTGAAAATATATTTTTCCATTTATGATATTCTCATGTTCCTTATAGTGCCTCAGTTATTATAATGACTTTGTGAATGATCAAGATGCATCTTATTACTGGGAAAAAATGGTGAATAAAAGAGTCAATATAAAAGTAGTGCAAAAAATAGTTTGACATGGAAGGTTGGTTATGTAATGATAAACTACTTGTGATTGCATAACATTCTACAAAAAATTCTTTTAGTGAGTTGAGGAAGCGTAGTACATCAAAGAAACATGGATATCAACTAAAAAGTACACAAAAAGCATAATTAAGCAAGAGATAACTTTGTACGTGTTCACTACTTTTCAGTCTCCTATATGTATCAGCCAACCAATATTTAACTCAAATGAAAATGCGCTTAAAATAGTGCTACATTACAGTGGTTAAAATTTTACACTCATCATTATGATAGTCTGTTTAGTCCATCAGTTTTATAAAGGTCTAAAACATGAGTATAAATTTTAACATGATTCGAGCTAAACATCAATTATTTCCCACTAATTAAAATATTAAGATCAGGAGTGCATTGTCAAAGTTTAAACTAATATAAACGTTAGTATACTGATAAAGTACTAGTTAAGATGTAATTATCATTCAATTAATGCTGCAATTCAATATATACTATTTTTCCTTAATGTATATATAAATCATAATAATATATGGGGATGTCATATGTTCGAATTTTCAATTTTCAATTTAGGGAGTTTGGTTGGCTCTCATGAATTATTATTTATTTATTTAATTATTTTCTTACTTGGTTCAACCAATTAAAATAATGGTAATGAATGCTAGTATAACACTGATATTTTGGATTGTTGACCTAAAGGAGTTGGAATCCAACATAACTAATGTTAGAATGGTATGCCATTATTTAACATCTTATTATTCCGAGACCATCTCCAATGGTGGTTATATAGATTACAATTTTGTATAATTATATTAAAATTGTTTTGTTTCTATAAGGACTTTCAACTCTCTATGGAGATAATATCATCTCTAGATGCTAGAATCGAATTGATTCTTTCTTATACTTGATAATTAGTAGCTACTTTGATTTCCATAGCTTTGTTTACTTGCATAGCAAAGATAATGGATAAAGACTGTGCACGTCTAAACAGGTAATTGTACGGTACTTAAATGTAATGTTGAATTTACATACTTTAATATCTAAATTTATTATTTCTTTACTTTTAATCATAAAACTACTGAAGAGTATGAGCAAGATGAAAGTATGTTATGGATCGTGTAATATGGATATATGATAATATGGAGTGTAGTGATGATAGCTATAGTGTGGAATATAAAAGCATTATAATAAAAAAATGACACCAGAGATTTTTATACTGCTTTGGAGCTTTGTCCTACGTCTAGTCCCAGACTCCTTCAGGAATTTCACTAAAACAACAACCCTCACTTAACCCAGAGGAACATGTCTATACAACCTCTGAGCAGCCAAGCAGGAACGTAAGCAGTGGAATAGGATTTCACCTCATCAGCCGAAGAGGACTTCACATGCCTGAGCAGTAGAACAGGACTTCAACTAATACAAAATATTGTTTGATATTTTGTGTTCTGATAACATGATAAGTCTGTTTATAGTACACCCTTCCGATGATCTTCTCCTCGAGTATATGTGTGTGTGTGTGTGTGTGTATTTTTGAAGTTTATGAAGAATAGAAAGGAATAACATTGCTTAGAATATGTTAATGCAGAATGTTTGAGAGTATAGTCGCAAGTATATTCAAGAGAGTTAGATAAGAAAGATAAGAAAATTCAGTGATTTGGAATCAAGTTAGAATATGTAGATGTTAAAAAGCAGCGACCATTGATGAAGAGTTCCGGTTGAAATGTTGTGTCCAAATCTCCTTGTAGAGATTCGTAACTCTTTACAGATGGTCGTGTCTTTTTAGAAAATATAGCTGTTATAAAATTCAGTCAACTAAATCTCTGGGTCAGTCGACTGGATATTCAAACAAATTTTAAATATATATTTGCTTATTTGTGCACATGTGCATGTTGCACAAAAATTGTCGGGTCAGTCGACTGACCTACCAGGTCAATCGAGTGACCTGGTAATTTATGTGCAATTTGCACATTTTTCACAGGTTTATATATATTATATATGATTATAAAAAAATTGATAATATATATTTTTTATATGCTTATATATGTATAAATCATTTGAAAATAAGAAGATTCTATATAATCTAATTTATACGTAAACGATGAGAGATCTTAACAAAATTGAGACTCAAAACAAGATAATATAAAAATTGATGCACCGATTTTGATGTCTTGTCTCCATGTAGTATATATTCTCTTTTTGTCATCACAGCCGTCAAATCCATATGTTGTAGTGATATATTTGTGTCATGAATCAAAACCAAGTCTCAACATTCTCCCCCTTTTTAATTGATGACAACCTTTAAATAGATATAGATTTTGACTGTATATAATATAAATACTAACTCACTCTAAATCTTTGACGGTCTATATCCTGCATTCTTAATGTTAGTGATAATTTTTCTCCCCCTTTGTCATCGACAAAAAGGAATAAAGAGCATGAATTATAGTATGATGTATTCATGGATAATAAAAAAAGGAAACGAACATCCACACATTACAATATCACAAAGAGTTTTGAAATAACACAAAAATATTGGCTATTTAGTACAAGCCATAATGTTATGAAATAAAACACTAATGTTTTTAGAACATAAGAGAAGCAAAAAATTACTCTATTACATGCTCACCCTTATGACTATGAGAACTTTGACCATCACCATCGCCCCCATTTCCACTGTTGTCGCTACTACTTGCTTGATCATCGGAAGAGGAAGACCAAGTGAAGATGGGTTGTTTTCCCAGGATCACCTAGTGTAGCCGTGGAAGACCCGGATGAACACGAGATTGCTGTGCCATAATTTTGTGAAAAATCCTGTAACTTTATCAAGCTTTTTTTCAACACAAGTTATATGTGATTGAAGAATTTGTTGGTTACGGCATACCATGGAAATAGACTCGTATGGAGGGAGGCCCGGATTTGGAATCATAATTCCGTCTTGTTGACGAATAGTTAATATTTGGCGAGTTGGACGGTGAGATGCATCGCCTTTTTGTTGTGATGTTTGATCTTGAGGCAATTGGCGTTGAGTCCATTATTCAAAAGAAATGATAGGAGGAGGTCGAGCAGCCGGTAATTTCATAAAAGCTAGAGTACGGGAGTTTAAGTAGCCGACGGTAGAAACCGACGAGTCGAGTTTCGGAATCTCACATTCTTTTAGTAAGCGCATAATGTACTCACCGTAGTATACGATATTCATTCGACCATTATTGAAGCTTAATAACTCATCAAGAATCAATCAGAGCCAATTAACTTTGATATTCCCAAAGATGGCATATAATGCTTTGAAATTGTGTTCATAAACAAGTTCGTAACTTCCGATTCTAGAAGTTACATTTTTCACTAATGCACGGTGCATAATTCTAGCTTTAGGCCTTAAGGACATAGATTTGCGTTGATGCATATCATCTTCCAAAAATAAATGACTTATACAATCACAAACGACCATATCATAATCAATATCACTTAATTCAATTCCATCATTTTCATATTTTAAAATGCGAGCCATTCGATCTAACGAGAAAAGTACCGGTTTTCCACAAACCAAACTCCATACACAATCATCTTGGTTTTGAATGTTTTGGTGACCTAAATTAAGATTAGCAAAGAATATCTTGACCATAATTCGGTTTATTTTATGCTAGTTTTCATCAATATTTAATAAAGATTCCAAATTTCTACGACGAGCCAATTCTTGTATATGATATGGAGAGAAATCGGAAAATTTCACAAACGAACCTTTAAACATTTAAGAATCTTGCATTCTTCTCCATCGTCTAACCGCGGTATCGTCGAAAATCCATTGTTGGATTTGGTCATTGGAAGGAGATTGGAAAGATGAGGATGCTTGACCTTTTCTTTTTGGAGCCATTGAATTTGAGTATCTAGAGGCAAAATTATGGTTTTTGAAGATCTATGATTTGAGAAGATTGAAAAATCTAAAATGAGAGTGCACAATAAAGGGGAAATTGAAGGTTAAAAGGTAAGAATGGGTGGGTAGGAGCAGTAAATTAGCTCAGATCTACGGTTCAATCGACTGGATTCAGATGTTCAGTCGACTGAACCGGAATTTCAACATTTTCGAACTTCTGGTTCAGTCAACCGAAGGCCTAACTCAGTTGACTAAATTTGGGTCAGTAAAAATTTATCTTCCGGTGCAGTCGACCGACCCATTTGTTCAATCAACTTAGTCTGGAAAATAATTTTCTTTTTCAGAGTCAGTCGACTGACCTACTGGTTCGGTCGACTAGCCTGTTCAAAATTTTCCAATAAGCCCGGTGTTGTGTAATGTTTTGTATATTTGTTTATTGTACATTCATAGTTATGAAGCTGTAAACTTATTTATTTGAATATTAGAACCAGTATATGTGTTGTGAAAATATGAAGGAAAAGAAATGATTATTTTATTAATAAAAAAATTGTACATAATTTGTTAAATTATTCGAAAAATGACATATAATAACAATTACTCTTATTTTGAAGGACCAGGAGTTTCGTAGCCCAGTAGCTGTTTGCGTTAAACATTGGATGCTTCATTTCGATCCCATGAGTTTGGTGAGACATGTGGTCGTGCCAGGGATGAAGTAGAAGGTTGGCGAATAAGTGAAAACAACGTGTTCATCGATTGGATGGGATGAAGCACTGTAGAATTTCTTGGCAATATGTTCTACAATACCTAGACATCTTGAATTGATTTTCTGCTCGTAATACATTTCGTGCTGAAGCATCAACGACTCCTGCTTATAGTAATGAAAATCACTTATTTTTCGTTTAGTAGTTGGAGAGACATCAAACATCATCTTCTTTCCTTTATTTTTCTCCGAAGTGTATCCGGTATGATCGTGAGAAGTAGAAGGTGGTGTAGAATGATGGACCGGTGTTTTTGTTGGTGATTCATAAGAGGTTATGATTTCTATGGAATGAGTTGATTGTGAAGAATTTGACATAATGGTAGGACTTTGTATTTTTGTTAGTTTAGTTGTTTGTAAGAGTAATAGAAAATAAGAACGTCTATTTATAAAGTGTAGTGGAGATTAAAAAGGATGAAATGAATGGATTGTATTGTTTGAGCTACAACAAAGTTGTTAGTTAGGAACGTTAGTTTCTATTTTGGTGGTTTTCTGTTATTGTGATTACCTATGTAAATGAAATATGTTTGTATATAGTAAACATATGTATATAAAGGTAAGTGTTGTAAACAAATTAGAGTATAGTTGTAATCATATAAGAAAAGCCTCGACCTGAACTGTAATGCAAATAATCAATAGCTCAGCTGGTTAAGACATTTGGGTTATTCACAACATGTCATAGGTTCAAGTCTCAGCATGGTCAGAAAATGAATTTTTGTCAAAAAAATTATTTCTGGGTTTTAGTCCAAAATTTGGTATTTTATCATTTATATATCTCTAATTGACATTATACCGACTTCTCGACGTAGTTTTATAAATGTGTTCTCTAACAATGGTTTAGTAAAAATATCAGCTAATTGATTTTCAAATGGAACGCAATCTAAATTTATCACATCCTTTTCTATATTGTCACGTAGAAAATGATGTCTAATATCTATATGTTTAGTTCTTGAGTGATTTACTGGATTTTTAGATAGATTAGTGCACTGGAATTATCACAGTAAATTGTTGATTTTTATAAATTAACTCCGAAATCTTTAAGTATCTGTTGCATATAGATTACTTATGCACAAGCTAATGCTGCAGATATATATATTCTGCTTGACAAGTTGATCGTGAGACACAATTTTGTTTCTTGCTAAACCATTTAAAATTCACTTTTAACATCCATTTAAGTTTGAAGTTATTAAAACATATGTAAGCCAGTAAGATTCGTATTGCTTCTAGTCTAGCGACTGGAGCAAACGTTCCTTCATAGTCTATTCCTTCTTCTTCGTTATACCCTTGTGCTACTTATCTACCTTTGTTTCTAGTTATATTTCCTAATTCTCTGCTTTATTTTTATAAACCCATTTAGTGCTTATAACAGTCTGGTCGGTCGGTCTGGGTACTAGTTCCCAAACTTCATTTCATTCAAACTGATTTAATTCTTCTTGCAATAACCCAATTTTCATCGGATGATGCTTCCTTAGTATTCTTAGGTCTAATAGAAAGAAAAGCTACATGACCCATTAAATTTAATTGATTTCTAGTTCGAACATTTGAATTTATTTCTCCAATTATATTTTCTGTAGGATGATTTCGTAAGATTCTTCGAGTAGATCTCATTGTATTGGAATATTTATATTTTCTGAATTATTAACAATGTTTTCATCTTCTCTAGAATTATAAAAAATATTTTCATTTTCTCTTAAATAGTTTACTTTTATATTCGTGTTATTATCAAGCAAATCATCGTTATCATTTAAATTTGAAATATGTTTAGAGTTTTCATCAAAAGATATATGGAGTGTTTCTTCAATGGTATTAGTTCATTTATTGAAAACTCGATAAGCTTTGCTTCGATTCGAATATCCAAGAAATGTACCTTCATCTCATTCTGAATCGAATTTGCCAAGCTGACCTTTGGTATTTAATACAAAACATTTTGATACAAATATTTTAAAATAAGATATGTTTGGTTTTCTACCATAAAAAGTTCGTAAGGTGTATTCTTAGTGAGGGGTCTAATAGAAACACGATTCAATGCATAACAGGCAGTTGCAACGGCTTCTGTCCAGAAATATTTTGGTAACGTGCTTGCATTTAGTAAGGTTTCTAGTGCATTCTTATAGAGTTTGATTTTTTCCGCTCTACAACTCCATTTTATCGCGGAGTTCTAGGAAACGAAAAGTTATGAAATATTCCTTTCTTATTACAATAGTTATCAAAAAATTCGTTTTCAAATTCATCTTTGTGATCACATCTAATATTTCTAGTTTTAGTACCTTTTAAATTTTGAATTTTTTTAACAAATGTTTTGAAATTCTAAAAAGTATCACTTTTATTTTTCATAAAGATAGTCCACGTATATCTTGAAAAATCATCAACTGTTACAAATACGTATTTATTATGATTTATGGATTGCACTTGGGTCGGTCTATATAAATCCATATGAAGTATTTCAAGTGGTTGCAGTGTCAAAATGACTTTCTTAGATTTAAACGAAGATTTAGTTCATTTACCTAATTGACATGCGTCACATATATTATTAACTTTAAAACTCATCTTTGGTAATCCTTTTACGAGATTATTTGTAGAAATTTTATTTTGAGTTTTGAAATTGATATGACAGAATCGTTTGTGCCATAGTCAGGAATCATTTTCTTCGGCTATTAAACACATGTCTGAGTTATGATTAAATTTCATATTCAAAATGTAAATGTATTTATCTCTATCTCCTTCGACAATAAGATTTTGATTTTGATCGCAGATACTACATTTATTTTCAGAGAAAGATATTTTAAATCCTTTATCGCATAATTGACTTATACTTAATAGATTATGTTTTAGATTCTTAACTAATAAAACATTTGTAATAAGAGGTAAATAAGATGTACCATACTTGCTCACATTGCCTTTGCCGATGATATATCCCTTGGAATTATCTCCAAAAGTGACAGAACCTCCGTCTGAGTATGTAATGTTTATCAGCATATCTTTGTCCCTTGTCATTTATTTTGAGCAACCGCTGTTGAGTATCCATTTTCCTTTCTTCTTGAGTGGGAGCTGCAAAAAATATGAGATAATGTTCGTACCCGCCTTTTTAATAGGATCCTAAGAGTTAGATCTTAGGAAACCAAACCAAAGTGGGTTTAGTATCCCTTTTATAGATATAAATCTTATTTTATGAATGTTTTCTATGAATGATCTAATACACTTATTCCGTATCAACTTGTTATTTGTTTTAGGAACCCATGTTTTGATAGTTTTAGAAATTAGTCTTTTGTATATATGGATGTTTTATTATACTTAACATTGTTTAAATTACTAGATTTGGAATTCTTGGCTTTCTTCTTATAAATTAATCTGTTTTTATTACTAGCAGGTTGCGAATTTTCAATAATTCTAAATAAATTTTCTTTGCCTTTATGAAAATTTGAAACATTTTTAGTGATTCCTTCTAGTTTGATCTTTAGATTTGAATTTTCTAGTTCTACCATTTTAATATTAGTTTTTAAATCATGATTTTCATAAACAAGAACATCATTCTTTTCTTTATGAGTCTCAATTTCTTGACTCAATAATATCAGTTGAGAATCAACAGTTGAAAGTGATTCTTGAGTTTTCTCAAGTTCTTCTTCCAATATTTTCTTCTCGTCTTTAAGCATATCTCTTTCAAATTCTGCCTTGTTCTGATTTTCAACAGCCTCTTTATATTTTCTTTTAAAACTTTTTAAAGCATCTAACAATTCTGAGTTTATCTCTATCATATCATCAAAAGTTAAATCACTAACCTCATTATCTTTGGCCACAAAGTATACGTTGGCTTGTTCATTATCGCTGTCACTCTTGCTTTCTGAAGAGAAAGAGGAGTCTGAATCATCCCATGTAACTGAGAAAGCTTTCCTTCTAAATTTTTCCTTCCTTTTATTGTGATATTCTTTCTTTTGATCTGGACAATCCTTCTGTATATGCCCCTTTTATGACAGTTAAAACACTCCATAACTGATGAAGATGGTGGTTTATTGTTGTTTTTGTTTTTCTTGTTACTATTTCTGTTTCCTTTTCTATACTTTAAGAATTTCATGAAGTTTTTGGCAATAAAGGCTAGACTGTCTTTGTCTGAATCTGATTCTTCTTGTTCTACATGGAATGCCATATTCCTTTTCTTTTGAGCTTGAACTCAATTAGCCTGCAAATTCACTTTATAGGACATTAGATTTCCTATTAACTCTTCCAGAGTTATTTTAGAAATATCGTTCGCTTCTTCAATAGCGAGAACTTTTCTTTCCCATTCTTCTATTAAAGAGTTAAGCATTTTGGATTAAATATCAAAATCTGAATATTTTTCTCCCAGTCCCACTAATGAATGGAAGATATCCTGAAATCTTGAATACAAATCATTTATAGATTCATTGTCTTTCATCCTAAAGTTTTGAAACTGACTTTTGGGCATGGATATTTTGCTTCGTTTGACCTTGTTAGTTCCTTCGTGTGTAACTTTGAGTGTACGCCATATTTCATATGCAGTGTTGCACATGCTAATACGGTTAAACTCATTTTTATCTATGGCACAAAAGAACATATTCATGGCTTTTGCATTTGCTGTGGCATCTAGTTTCTGTGTATTTGTCCAAGTAGAATACTCTTCAGTAGGAACAATATATTCTACTGAGTTATATTCCATGAATAAAAACCATTTTCTTGCATATATATTCTCATTCATATGGCCCAATAGTTATAGTTCATGCCATTAAATAGTGGTGGACGTCCAGTGGATTGTCCTTCAACGAAGCTGATGTTAATGCTTGTTCTAGTGTTAGTTTCCATATTATTAGATTATCAGATAACTGTGTTACGGTCATATGATGACCATGCTCTGGTACCAAATGAAAGTGTGCTATGGATCGTGTAATATGGATATATGATAATACAGATTGTAGTGATGATAGTTATATAGTAAATAGTGTGGAATATAAAAGCAGTATAATAAAAAATGACACCAGAGATTTTTATACTGATTCAGAGCTCGTCCTACGTCCAGTCCCAAACTCCTTTTGGAATTTCACTGAAACAACAACCCTCACTTAACCCCAAGGAACAGGTATATACAACCCCTGAGCAGGCGAACAGGGACATGAGTAGTGGAACAAGATTTCACCTCAGCAGCCGAAGAGGACTTCACACGCCTGAGGAGCAGAACATGACTTCAACAAATACAGAAGATTGTTTGACTTTTTGTGTTCTGATAACACGGATAAGTTTGTTTATAGTACACCCTTCCTATGATCTTCTCCTCGAGTATGTATATATATATATATATATATATATATATGAAGTTTATGAAGAATAGAAAGGAATAATATTGCTTAGAATATGTTAATGCAGAATATTTGAGAGTATAGTCGCAAGTATATTCAAGAGAGTTAGATAAGAAAGATAAAAAATTCAGTGATTTGGAATCAAGTTAGAATATATATTTATAGATGTTAAAAAGGAGCAACCATTGACGAAGAGTTTCGGTTGAAGTGTTGCGTCTAAATCTCTTTGTAGAGATTCGTAACTCTTTACAAATGGTCATGTCTTTTGAGAAAATATAGCTGTTTTAAAAATTCTGTCAATTGAACCTCTTGGTCAGTCAACTGGATATTCAAACGAATTTTAAATATACATTTGTTTATTTGTGCATCTGTGCAAGTTGCACAAAAACTGACCTAATAGGTCAGTTGACTGACCTAACAGGTCAGTTGACTGACCTGGTAATTTCTGTGCAATTTGCACATTTTTCACACACACACACACACACACACATATATATTGTATATGACTCTAAAGAAATTATTTGATAATATATATATGCTTATATATGTATAAATCATTTGAAAATAAGAAGATTATATATAAGCTAATATATACATAACGAGGAGAGATCTAAACAAAATTGACTTAAGACTCAAAACAAGATAATATAAAAATTGATGCACAGGTTTTGATGTCTTGTCTCCTTGTAGTATATATTCTCTTTTTGTCGTAACAGTCGTCAAATCTGTATGTTGTAGTGATAGCTTTGTGTCATGAATCAGAACCAAGTCTCAACACAAGGAACTTGGAGTCTTGCGAATAATGCAAAGAAAAATCTAGAAACTATGGAAAAAAAATTCCTTGTTTAGATTGTAGAAATCTTACTTGTCTTCATGGAGAAATTATTTTCAAGCATTTTATTATAAAGGAGTGGTTCTTAAGTACATGAACATTGAGTGGCATAATCATGAAGAGAAAATAAATAAAAGCAAGGAAACAAAGTTGGCTGATGCATATGATTTACTTAAATCCATTATCTATGAATACAAAGACTTTATTAATCATACTTTCTTTGATGGTCATAAAACGTGAAGATGATGCACAGAGACGAAAGGAAGGATTGCATAAAAATTTGGAAGATGCAGAGGAGCAACTATATACTGGTTGCACAGATCAAGCAAAGTTATTTGTTATCTTTGCCTCGTATAATCTGAAATGTGAGACTAGATTGTCCGATAATGGTTTCAATAAGCTTCAAAATGTGTAGTAGTTGTTGTTGCCAAACAATAACGTACTTCCCAAGTTGTTATATGATTTAAAGAAATTCCTCAAAATACTAGACATTGTTTTAGATGAGATTCATGCATATGAGAACGGTTGGTGTCCTTTTAGGAATGAATATAAAGCTTTGAATAAATTTTTAGATGGTAGATTTTCGAGGTGGAAGTTAAATCAATGGACAAGGAGATTATACATGGCATTCCAATTAAAATTTTGAGTTATTTTCCAATAATTCTGAAGTTTAGAAGAATGTTTAAATCTAAAATGATGATAGAGGATTTACGGAGTCATTTCAATCACAAGAGCACTAATGGAAAAATGTATCTTCCTATAGATTATATAACATGGAACATAGTGGATGAGAAATGGAAATTGTTTCTAGTAGATCCACACAATCTCAGACTTGGCCTTGCGAAGGATGGTTTCAATCCATTTTCACTGTTGAGTTCCAAATATAGTTATGGGCTAGTAATGCTCATGACATATAATCTTTCGTCTATGTTTGCTTGAGGAAGGATAATATTATGTTAACACTATTGATTTATGGTCTGAAGCAATTAGCATGACATTGATTTATGTTTGGTGCCATTGGTAGAAGATTTGCATCATTTGTGGAATGACAGAGGTTAAGCTCACGATGCCTATAGTCGATCAATCTTTAATATGAAAACAATTTTGGTTTGGACAATAAATGACTTTTCGGCATATGGAAGTCTTACTGGATATTGGGTAAAAGGTAAAAAAGATGGTCCATTATGTGGTGTCAACTCTCATCATCGATGGTTAAATCAAAGTAGGTAGACTATCTATATAGGTCATTGAAGATTTCTATCCCCATCAAACCCCTTAAGGAAACAAAAGGCCTTCTTTGATAACAACGTGGAGGAAGCGTGTAGTCCTAGGATTCTAACTAGAAGAAAATTTTCTATCATTTTAAAAGAAATTTCGAATAATTTTGGAAATGGAAAGAAGAACCAAAAAGGAACATTAAAAATGGAAAAACCAAAAATGACTAAAATAAAATAGGGAATAAAAAAATTTGGGCATTAATAGGAAAATTAAAGTTGACGAGGACAAAGATCCAATGAGTATGGAGCTATCAAGATGGAAAGAAGCCACCTTTTTTTAACTGCCATATTGGGTGGTTTTGCACATGTTCTATTTTATTCCTAAAATAACATTATGAAATTGTAAAACAAAAATATTCCATTATTGATTTTTACAGGAACTTCCATTATGTTATAATTTAGATGTAATGCATGTCGAGAAAAATGTTGGTGAAAATTTACTAGGGATAATGTTGCATAATAAGAAATCAAAATATGAAGTTAAATCTAGGAAGGATTTAAAGGATTAGGAAATTCAACATGGTCTTCATGTACAACGCCGTAGAACAAGAAATATTCTCCACCTACTCCATATACTTTATCAAATGTTGAAAATTTGAAAAAGGTCATATGATTTTAGGGGATCTGATGGTTATTGCTTAAATTTTAAAAATTGCATATCATTGGAGGATTTCAAAATTAGTGGTTCGAAGTTTCATGATTAATGCGATAATTAATACTTGTTTCAATAAGAGGATCGCTTCTGAAGATGCCAAGGAAAACAATAACTCATTTATGTTCAACCCTTAATAAAACTCATTTATGTTTATACTTTAATAAATTATGTTAGCATATTATCGATAGAGAGATGCTATAACAACTAGATGATGAGATTAACTTTATGTGAAATTAAAAGATACTTCCTACCTTTTTCTGATATAATGGTGCATTTGACAATTCATCTTGAAAGAGATGCAAGATTGTGTGGTCTAGTCCATTTTCATTTGATGTACCATTCTGAAAGGTACATGAAGACACTAAAGGATTACATAAGAAATCATGCTCGTCCCTAGAAGTGTATTGTAGAATTCTATCTTGTAGAATAACGCATGAGATTTTTTGGTGAATGTTTGAGAAAATCGAAGGAGAAATAAGTTTGAAATGAAGATTATTAAAGCAATGTAATACTTGAAGGACATCCAATCTCAGCATGCAAGGTAATCATATTGTCTTATAATGAGAAAGAAATTGCTCAATTGGCTATGCTAGTGAAGAACCATTTTTAGAGTAAGTGCGTATTACATACTTCTTTTATTGTTTTGATTGTTTGTAATATTAAGCATAACTTAGCATCTCTTGTTATATATTAGTTTGAATTTAGAGGATTTACAAAATTCAGACATGCATATGGAAAGAAATTTGACATTAACCTCGAAAAATCATATAGCTTTGTTATCCAGTTGGATTAAAATGAAGGTCATTTGAATTTTGAAATGTTATTATAAATACCCTTATTAAATGAAATTATTTTATACAGATACCTACTAGTTCTAAAGATCACGATGATGTGTTAAAATGGATTGCTTATAATCTGGAGAATGGCGTTTTTTCCTACACATGATACATCATTAATGAACAACATGTTAATCATTTTTGTAGCACTGTTAATTATGTGAAACCAAGTGTGCAAAAAATTGCTATAGTTAGATACAATATATACTTGTTACTTCATACAACACTTTATTTTTCTTACATACAATTGTCAACAAAATAATACAACAATCGTCATCATTAAGAACCTTCCATGCCATAACCCATTTATATGATACCGGCCTCCCTATGCTCAATACGCATATAATGCTAAATCTCATGAAACTTAATCTACATCTTAATATATGATTCCAAACCTTTGAAAGAAATGAGTTTATGTGTTGGAGTCGTACCAGTTAGAAGCGGGTTAGATGGATGAATTTAAAAAAAAAATCGATCTTATTTGAAACCATGAAGCCTAAATGTATTTTAGATTCAATCTAAAATATTTGAAATAAAATCTACATTTTATATAACATGTTAAAAAGATGATTTAAAATTAAAATATAAGAGCGTATCAAATACACCAATATGTGCACTTACTGGTTAAAGTTAATATAGAAAAGAAAACCTTTTGTTTCTCTCTTAAACTTATGCAATTAATTGAGGGAAGATTTTGTTTTATTTAGGGAGAAACCTTTTATTTCCATAACGATCAAAATTTCACTGCTTTGATTAGTGGAAATTTATTTAAATTTAAAAATTCAATATGTCAGTTCTATAACGAAAATAAATTCATTTTACTAAATTAATAATGATAATAATATCATTTTCAAAATTTGTTTGCCAAATTAAATAGTTCATAGAAAAATAGAAAATGTGATCGAATGACATTTTCAAAATTTCGAAGTTTCGGCACCTAAAAGTTGTTGGGAACATGGTTCGTCTTTGTGCACCATATGCACATATATATAAGAGTTCATTATAATAATACACTTAGAAATAGATTATCTTATGTTAATTTGGATTAGTAAGTGATGTGACAAGTCATAGTATTAAAAATAATAAACTTATATATATATATATAAGAATTGTCACATCTAAGGTTTTATATATATATATTAAGTATTATCACATCTTAGATTGTAATCATTAACTGTAACGAACCGGATTTTGGACCATCGAAAATCGACACCAATACATCCATTGTATCACATGCCAAATATTCAAGTGCCGGAAATATCGATTTGTTAGGGTGAAAGAAGAAGGTTGAAGATAAAAGAAAACTAAACAACACAGAATCTCATAATGCAGCGGACAATATATAATATAACAATGATCTTTACAAAAAGGAAACGACTTTATTCATTTAACATCAGAGTGCACCAAACTTATCCTAAATTTGGACAGTTATAGAAACCTGCCCTTACATTGACAAACATACAGACTCTATAATACAGCGGAAGAAAAATATATATGAATACATATTGACGATCCAGCTACTCTCCAACTCAAAAGTATCCGGTAAATATAGGAAAACATGCTCGGTCAGACCCGAGCATCACATGGAATAGCTCCCGGGTCAGTTTGGTAAACCAGCGTGAGTAAACTCGAATTTACGTTTATATTTCCTAAGTCAAATTAGTTCAAACTTGGTAGTCGGTTATTTAACTATCAAATAAAAAAACATCCAATCATGGTTTAATTTCCACATGGGATTCACTAAGCCTTTATTATGTCTCTTTAATTAAAAAAACCATTTATAAAACAAAGATCTTTTCAAAATACATTTCCGTTATACTTGAAAAAATATATTTATATACTTATCTCATTCATATAAGTATATTACCAAAAAAATTACTTTTCATGCCTTAGAAAACAAAATTATATACTTATCTTATCAGTATAAGTATATTTACAAACTTTTCAATGTTTTATTTTTTCCAAATCCCATATTAAATTACCAAAAATTTCTTCCGAATAAAACAACCCACTTAACCTTGATCGAAAATTCCTTTTTTAAAAGCTCGTCTCATACTTCAGTTAACTTATAACTTTCAAAATAAAGTTATAACCCACTTTTATAAACCCTTAAGTTAATTTATAAACCTCTTTCCAAATCTCTGAAATGATTTATAAGCCTTTTTCCTATTTTTAAAAACTCTTTATATAAACCTCTCTATACTCCTTTCTAAATATCAATTACAAAATATCATTTGTAAAACACCATAATAACCCTTTCCGATTGTAAAACCCCCTTTCTATACATAAGTTATCATTTATAAATACCTTTATAAGAATTATATAACTTAAAAATACAATTTATAAACCCTTAGTCTCAAATTCATTAAAGAATTTAAGCAAACTGAAAACCATACTTTATAAATTTCAAATTAGGCTTAGCAATTCCAATGGTACTAATTTAAGTTACTGTTTTATTTCAATTTAATTCCAATTCACTTAACAATTATTTTCATAAGCAACTTGTATGTAACTACAACTCATATCCAAATCAGGGAATAACCTTTCAATATGAACTAGCTATCATATACATATCCAAATAACATAATAGCGGGAGGGTGATTTGTCCCGCTAAACAGATGTCCAAACAATTCAATCAATTCATAGCAGAACGGTGATTTATTCTACTAAACACATGTCCAAACAATCCAAACAATTACCTTATAGCAGAATGGTGTTTTATTATGCTAATGAACTTCCATACAACACAAACAATCACATTCTAACTTATTCACAGTTGTTTGTCTATTTAATATCATGAACAAGAGATCCTTTAGTTAAAACCAAACCAATTAGAAAGAACCCAACTTAAAACATAACTGATAAAGTTTAAAATAACTGTTAATAATTAAATCATAATTTAATATAAATCAAAGCTTAATTAAATCATAAATAATTAAAATCAGATCATAATTAAGTCTTAATAAATTAGAAGTATATTAATAATTAAACTATAAACAAATAAACATTTACTTAAAATTAATCCCCAATTAAGTAATAATTTAGTAAATAATTAATCTTTAATCAAATAATAATTAATTAAATAATTAAACTTTAATAAATAATAATTGAAATAATAAACTTGATTACATAAAATAATTACCCTTATTAACTTAATTAATCATTAATTAAACTTCTTAATAACTTACTTAATTATCATTAATTAGTCACTAATTATTAACCTAATTACTTATTAATTAATCAATAATTATCCTTAATTAATAAATTAATTAATTATTAAATATTCTTAGTCAAGTTATTATTAACTTATATTTTGCTAATTACGTTTGATAATAGCTTTTCAATTCATTTTAAAAAGAAACTTTAAAATTAGAAATCAAACTTTTTCGAACTTCATCCATAATGACTATTGTTATGGACGTAATAACTTAGAATTACTTCTCTAATTACCATATAAAACTTTAACCTTACTTGGGATTACCTTTTAATACATAAAAGAAAAGTTTTTTTTTTTGAAAACCTTAACTCGAGTTAAAATTTAAACAAAACATTTACTAACTCAAAACTAGTAAACGATTAGATTTTTTTAAATGAATCTCAAGTCCCTTAACAACTCAATTTCCTATCTTCCATACCATTCGACTATAACCCAAGCATATATGAAAGATATAAAATCACATCATCTTCATATTGTAGTAAAATCATGACATTCATACCCAAACACATCACCTAACCATCATTCTCAAATCAAAAGTTAACTGCACGTTAACACATACACAAAACATCCAAGCCATATCATAATCCAAACACAACATCACATATATATAGCCATATAACCAACAAATATATAGAGGTAAGGTCTTTCCCAAAAATTTAATAATTTACTTACCGAAAATTATCCAAATTCTGGCTAAATTAAACAATGACATAACACTTATGTAGTGACCCAAAATTTGAGCACTTTAAAATATACTATTTAAAGTGGTTTTAAATATAAAATATAAAACATTTTATAATTTTAAAAATACTAGATAGGATTTGCAAAGAAAAATATACACAAAAAGAGAAATAATTGCTTATATCGACAAAAGTGACAAAATCCTGATTTTAGAAAAGTAAGTTTCAATGGTTAAACAATTTATTTTAATTAATTTATAGGTGTTTATATTTTTAAAGGACGTTATACAAATTTATTTTTAAATTTTTTTTACATAAATAAATAGTTTAACTAAAACGCCAAAATGTGACCGTAAAATATTTTGTCGAAAATCAATGTTTTGTCGATTAAAAGTTGTCACGACGTTGTTGCACCTTTATTTTCTTTTATATGAACATATATTCAAATAATATAAGTATTAATTAATTTACTAATCAATTTTAATTTTACTAAACATACTTAGAAAATTATAGAATGTAATTAACAAAAAGTAAGCATAAAAAGACAAAAGGTGTTATAAATGTCAAAAAGTAAACATTAAATCAAACAAACAAAATTATAATATTCTTTACTTAATACTTAAGTGAAAATGACATAAAGTAATAATTTGAAATGTGATGTTAAGTGTTGAAAAAAATTAGTTTGCTTAAAGTATAAGCAAAGGTATTTTGTTTTTTTACAAAATATTATTTTAATCCAAATTTTTTCCAATAAATACCAACACACTTTCTCACTTTTTTTACACATCTTTCTTCTCCTTTTTCAAGCGCTTCTTCCACTCTTTAATGGCTCTCGTGCCTCTCTTAGAAAATTCCAAAAGCGTAACAAAGTAATGGCAAAAATAATCGACAAAGAATGTATACCACTTAAGTCATGTTCAAGCCAGTAAGTTCCATCCATCCACCCAAGACCATGCTCACCTAGAAGCCATCTCCAACTATTTTCATCTCAACTTCTAGGATAGCAGAGCTATAGCTGGATTTCAAGAAGTTTCGGGAAATAGTAGCGAAGCTATAGTCAAAATCCTAATGACAAAGTTAGTAAAATTGGTTGGAAGTATGGTTTAGGTATGTAGTTTCTTGAAAGTTTTACGGAGTGGAATCCAAAGTGAGTTATTCCTTCCTTTAAGTTCATTAAAACCATAGCTATGTTGAAAGAACTTTTAGTGTTAAGTGTTGTTTGAAAACCCTTGTTGCATGCTTGTTTACTTTGTTCGCTAAAATAATGGTTTTATTTCCTTGTTTGACTATTTAGGTGGTTAATTAAGTATTTTAAAATTTAGAAGTTAAATATTTAATGGGATTTGCGGAAACGAATAGTACACATGTTTCATCTGTGAGATCCAATAAGGCTTGGACGAGGGATGGAACATGTCGACGAAAATGCCCGGATGCTCCAAAATAAATATCAAACCATTTTAACCCAGGATAAAATAAATTGTTATAAATATTTTATAAAATGAAGCATTGATTATCATTTATTGTTGTGTTAATTTCATTGATTGATTGTTTGAATTAAGCTCGACCAGTTTATGAGCACTGATTATTACTTATCGATTGTTGACTTTGCTCGACCAGTTATGAGAAATTATGCATGGTCTGGGTAAAAAAATAATAGTAGCTAACACCTTGTGATTTATTCACGAATTGACCATAAGGTGTTTAGCGGTAATATTTGGTTTAATTCAATTTAATGAATCATTTTGAAAATTGGTTTTCATGTAGAAATTTTAAGAAATGTTTTCCTTTAAAAGAAAAAAAGAGAAAACATTGGCAACAATAAAATTAAAAGACCCCAATAAAATAATAAGAGTAAGACCCATGAAATATTCTTTAGAAGACTTAGAAGAATTTAAAGTTCAAATTAAAGAACTTTTAGAATTAAAAGTAATCAGACCTTCTAACAGTCCGCATAGTTCTCCTGCATTTATAGTCAGAAAACATAGTGAAATTGTTAGAGGTAAAGCTAGAATAGTTTTTAGTTACAAAGCTTCAAATGATGCCACAATCTTTGACGGATACTATTTACCAAATAAAGAAGTATTATTAAATAAAATACAAAATAAAAAATGGTTTACAAAAATGGATTGTAAAAGTGGCTTTTGGCAAATAAGATTAACAGAGGAATCTATACCATATACTGCATTCAGTTGCCCACAAGGACAATATGAATGGTTAGTTATGCCCTTTGGACTAAAAAATGCACCACAAATATTTCAAAGAAGAATGGATGAAGTACTAAGACAACATGGTGATTATTGTATTGTATATGTTGATTATTCTAATATTCTCTGATAATTTAGAAGACCATGTTAAACATTGTAATTTTGTGATAGACACATGTATTAAAAGAGGAATAACTCTTTCTGCTAAAAAGGCAATTATTGGAGTACAAAAAATAGATTTTTTAGGCATAACCATAGAAAATGGAGATATAGAATTACAACCACATATACTTACAAAAATTAAAGAATTCTCTGACCAATTAGAAGATACGAAACAATTACAAAGATTTCTAGGATGTCTTAACTATGTCGATATATTTATAAACAAATTAGCAAGGTTAAGAGCTCCTTTACAACAGAAGCTTAAAAAAAATAGATGGCAGTGGACAGAAGAAGATACAAAATATATTCAGCATATTAAAAAGGTTTGTGCACAAATGCCTAAACTATCTTTACCATTAGAAACTGATGAATTAATCATATATACAGATGCTTCAGATTCATACTGGGGAGCAGCTCTAGTAGCTATCCGAAATAAGCAAGAAAAATTGTGTAGATATAAATTTGGAACATTTAAACAAAGTGAATTGAACTATCACTCGAATGATAAAAACTTTTAGCTATTAAAAACAGTATTAAAGCCTTTTATTTGTATCTAAATAAACCCTTTAAGGTACGCACAGACTCCATTACAGCAAAATCCAGAATAAAAAATAAAATCCCTGACATAGGACCCAATAAAAGATTAATAAGGTGGCAGTCATGGTTTTCTGAATTCAATTTTGAAATTGAACATATTTCTGGAAAGACTAACTTTCTTGCAGATACTCTAAGCAGGGAGTTACATGATGACAGATAAAAGTGCAGATACAATGGATTATCTTAGCATCTTCGATGAACTATATAACCAAGTAATGATAGCACAAGAAACCTTTGAACAGTACGTAATCAAAGCAGATAATGAGAAAAAGGAGGAGCTAAGATCCTTCTTTCAGCACATGGTATCTTATTCAGAGCTTATAATTAAAGAAATACAAAAGGATACATGTAGAAAAGAACAAGTAACACAACAGATGCAAATCACTGAGACTTCAGTAAACAAGCCCTCTGAGGTAAAACAGCAGGTAAAACAGCAAAGTAAAGAATTTATAATATGGTTCAGTAAATGGGTAAAACCAATTTTACTAGAGACAAATCCTTGTAAAGGGATATATTCAGGATATGGTTATGATTTGAACAAAGCATATATCTACCCTGATGTTGATCCGTTGGTGGTGAAAAACTTATATAAAACAGGATTGATTTACTGTATTTATACAGACAGTACCCTTCATAATCTGAAGGACCTACCAAAAGTAAGAAATGCAGTATATACTTTCTCAAAAGCAATTAAACATAGCAATATCTACCTAGCATGTAACCAAGTTATTCCTGAAGAAGGTAAACAAGGCCTCTCCATGGTAGAAATGAGGATGGGATCAAAAAGGTTCACTCCAAAATTCTTCCAGAATATGATCCTAGTTGAAGAAGATATAATATCAGTTACAAGGGCAAAGCAGTTAGCAGGTCTAGTATCAAGAACCATTGAAGCTTTATCAAACAATATATGGACCTATGAATCTGAGCCAAATGAGTTGATTCTAACAGTAAGTAAAGTCCCAAAGGCAGGAGCTAAAAAAGATATAATTCAATTTCTAGAAAGCATTTTAAAATGGAGCGCACACAAAAATGCATATGCCTATTTTGTCACAAACCTGACAGGAGACCTAAAAGAGAAACTACAAATGCACGGGATAAAATGGGAAACATTTCAAGATCAAAACATGATGGTAGGCCCCTCAAGCAAGAAAGATAAGCATGAAGAAAAGGACACGTTAGGAGACAACTCTGGAGGAGACACGGCTTTTCTTGAAGAATGAACACCTGTCCATATAAGAAAAGCATCTTAAAAAGAAAGAACACCTGTCCAGAACACCTGTCCAGATAAGATAAAGAAGGCATCTTAAAAAGAAGAAAAGAACAAGAAGCATCGAGTAAAGCAGCCTAATCTGAAAAAGACTAAGGCGGTGGAAACCAACTATAAAATCAGCTGAAGACATCCAGAGAAGGCATTCAGAAAAATAAGAAAAACAAAGCATTTATATCTTGTAAAATAGAGTGTGAGCTTGTGTGTACTGTACTATTCCTCAATCATCTGTAAATTTCCTCTATCATCAATAAAAGTTTGTTCTGAGTGAGATTATAAAAATTTTCTGAGTTTAGAAAATCATAAACAAAAGCTTCTAAGCTTGTTTGCTGCTGGGAATCTTTCAGCCATTTCCTGGAGTCCTGATTAGTATCCAGTGTTCGTAGGCGTTTGGCAGAGTGAGCCATGAAGCCGTAGAAGAACAGGAGAATCGTAGGGATTGGAAGCGTGCTGGGCCCAAACAGGTAACAACTAGAGATTGCCGGTTTTTGATTTCTCTGAATCTAGAAATTTTTATAAACAAACTTGAACGCGCTTTAATTGGTATCAGAGCCATGGAGGTAGATAAGATTTATGAAGATCTTAAAAGTAGACTATCAGTATTTTTGATGGCAAAATCTATAATAGAAACTGAAGAAAAACTATTTATCATTAAAACTGGTACGCCAGAATATAATTTGTTCGCCAATATTCTTACATATAATCAACTTAGATTAGCCTCCCTACAAGCCCCTAGTGACTATGTAACTATAGTTGAGATTAATAATAAAATAGATAGAATGATAAAAAGATTAGGTATAGCGGAAGAAATGTTACCAGTAAGCATGAAGTCTCCTACTTCAGGAGGATTTACTCTTAACCCTAAATCCTCAATAGAAAACAGTAAAATGAATACTATTGTTGGGTCTCATACTCAGTATGATGACAAAACAATGGAAGAATTAGAATTACTTTGGGATACAGCTGATGGCTCCCAACTAGGTGACATAGCTATAGCCATGTCTAGACTATCGGCAGTACAACAACATGCTAAGAAAGCTGTAGAACATTTAAAAATGGAAGCCACCAGTAGTAGTATGGTAACTTTACAAAACCCCCTGAGAACAGACAACCGCACAGATAATCTAGAATCGGTAATACAACATGAAGGGGAAGAAATCTATAATGAATATGTATTTCCAAAAGGAGAAAAACCATACAAAACATATTCTGAATTATATAAACCTAAAGTTAAAAAACTACAAGAACATTCAAGATCAGTTTTAGATCTTGATTGCGCTAAAAATACTATTCAATTAGTAGACGCATGGGCTGGAGACTTACAAACTTTAAGAATTACAAAAGGTATACAGTCATCTATAGACATGTTAGGCATTATAGAAAACACATTTGTAGGTAATGTAAGAAATTGGTATAAAAATCTAACTAAAGAAGCTAAACAATTAATTAACACAGGATCAAAGAATTCTGTTAATTTACTAGATCCTTTGAGTTTAATTGAATCATTTAGAAAAATATTAAAAACAGAATTTGGAGGATTGCCGTTTGAAGACAAAAAATTAGAGGACGAAGAAAAGAAAAAGGCAAGAATAAAACTTGCTAACCTTGCCATATGTGATTTAAAATACCTTGATGAATATAATTGTGAATTTGCTAAATATTACTATGCATCTGCACCTGACGAAGGAACAATGGAAAATGTATTAGCTTTATATTTCTTAAAACTACCCTTACCATGGGCAAATATATTACCAAAAGATTATGAAAGTTATCTTAGAAATAATCCAGATATATTTCCATCCTTAGGAATACAAATGAAGTTTACTAAAGACAGAATTGATTACTATTGCATGCAACAATCTCTTATGGGAAGCGCTAGACAATATAATAGGCAAAAGGGTTTGTCATGTGAAACTTCTGAAATACCAACCCAATGGGGGTGTACTCCAGTTGGTAAAAAATATAAAAAGAAATTTAAAAAATACTTTAAGCCAGTCAAATTTAAGAAACAACAAAGACCTAAACATAAAAAGGTTATCCCATGTGATCACATTTTTGATCATAAAATATATAGTGTTATAAAAACTAGACAAAATGTAATTATAAGTAAGAAATCTAATGGGAAAATAGCAATTTTTGATAGAGAAAAATATAGTATCCAAACATATCTAGATGCATTAAGAAAAATAACGATAGTAAAAGAAAGAGAACCAAAAGAAGTTATTTCTGAAATCTCATCTACAGATAGTGAAAGTATTATGTCTGATAACTCAGAAGAAATTGAAAAAGAGTTCTAAGAATTAATGAATGCACAAACCAATTTAGATCAACAACCTTCTATGGAAACAAATATAATTTCCACATCAGAACCCTCAGAAATATCTGAGACTAAAGATGATGAAACTGGATACGAACAAACCATACAAATGTTAGAAGAAAAATATAAACAGATAGAAAAAATAAGACATACACTCTCTAGAGATGAATGCTATGAAATGCCATTAATCAAATATATGTCTAAAGAAAAATATGTTATAAAAACTTTTGAACAACCTATAGATGTCTTTACTATGGAAGGAGAAATTCCTTTAAAATTACTTACACAAAAGGCAATAAAAGAGGATAGAAAACACTTTTCAAAAGAATTTAATAAACAAGTAAAATGGATACATCTAGGAGGAATAGAACTGATTATAAAATGTGCATGCAGAAGAGGGATGAATATTCCCTGTACATTTTGGATATCAGATGATAGGATACTTCATGATGCAAAAGATGCCTTGTTAGGAGTAATCAGAGGAAATTTTGCATATCAAACAATAAAAATGAGAATATTTCCTGATTTTGCAATTTCATTATCAGACCAAAATATAGAATTAGGACTTACAATGTATCATAAAATTGAAAGACTTAAAATGCCACCAGGAAGTAAAGTATGTAGTATTACAGCATGTATGGTATATGCTTACTCAACTAAACATCATATTACTACAAAGAAATTCAAAGAAGAAAATATCAATATCACAAAACCATTTTCTGATATCTGTGAAGTAATCCCTCCCAGAGAATTAAAACATGAAGAATTAGATTTTCCACAAGAATTAATTCTTCAAAGAAAAAATAGATATAGGACAAAACTAACTGTAAAACCACATAGCAGGAACTCTTTTAGAATAAGTTATGATGATGAAACATCTACTTCTGATCCATTAAGAGAAATAACTCTACGATCCCAGAAAAAAGGATTAGAATTACAATCATTAGAAAAGTTAAATCTAACAGAATCAAGTAGACAATTATATATACAAGGCTTTTTAGATAATAAGGAAGTAAATGTGCTCTTAGACACTGGTGCAGCATCCTCTCATATTAACTCTTGGTTAGTACAAACATACCCATACTATACTATACAAAACCCCTATAAATATATAGATTACTTTAGAAAAATACATGAATTAAAGAAATGTGTAGAAGTAAGATTATCACTTATCGATAGAAGTGGGAAGATCCTGCAAATACAAATGGAAATGTTAGTAGATGATAAACTAGCAAAAAATGAAGTACTGTTAGGAATGAATTTTATTACTAAATATACTTTTACTTTAAAAGAATCAGTCATACAGTTAGGTCAATATGAATTTCCAATAATTAATAAACAACATATAAAAAAGGCAGTAACCACCTCACCATATTCCACCTATATAGAAGGAACCATAGAGATACCTTATTACCAGCCACTACTGTTAAATGCATATGTTGATACGGGATCAGGAATCTCTCTGTGTAAAAAATATATTTTACCACAAAAATGGTGGATTCAAGATGGATCATCTATAATTGCTTTAGATATACAAGAAAAAGAAATTTGTTATAAAGATTATGCAATAAATGTACCTTTTACAATAGGACATATTAAAATCAAAATACCAAAACTATGGGCCAGTAATGTTCAAGGTCCAGACATATTATTAGGAAATGATTTCTGTCTACAATATCAACCTATGACTCAGTTAACAGATCGTATTATCTTTACTACGCCATGCGGCACACCTATTTTAGCACCCCGGCTTAAACAAGCCTATGCTAATTGAAATAATTAAACTTGATTACATAAAATAATTACCCTTATTAACTTAATTAATCATTAATTAAACTTCTTAATAACTTACTTAATTATCATTAATTAGTCACTAATTATTAACCTAATTACTTATTAATTAATCAATAATTATCCTTAATTAATAAATTAATTAATTATTAAATATTCTTAGTCAAGTTATTATTAACTTATATTTTGCTAATTACGTTTGATAATAGCTTTTCAATTCATTTTAAAAAGAAACTTTAAAATTAGAAATCAAACTTTTTCGAACTTCATCCATAATGACTATTGTTATGGACGTAATAACTTAGAATTACTTCTCTAATTACCATATAAAACTTTAGCCTTACTTGGGATTACCTTTTAATACATAAAAGAAAAGTTTTTTTTTTGAAAACCTTAACTCGAGTTAAAATTTAAACAAAACATTTACTAACTCAAAACTAGTAAACGATTAGATTTTTTTAAATGAATCTCAAGTCCCTTAACAACTCAATTTCCTATCTTCCATACCATTCGACTATAACCCAAGCATATATGAAAGACATAAAATCACATCATCTTCATATTGTAGTAAAATCATGACATTCATACCCAAACATATCACCTAACCATCAATCTCAAATCAAAAGTTAACTGCACGTTAACACATACACAAAACATCCAAGCCATATCATAATCCAAACACAACATCATATATATATAACCATATAACCAACAAATATATAGAGGTAAGGTCTTTCCCAAAAATTTAATAATTTACTTACCGAAAATTATCCAAATTCTGGCTAAATTAAACAATGACATAACACTTACGTAGTGACCCAAAATTTGAGCACTTTAAAATATACTATTTAAAGTGGTTTTAAATATAAAATATAAAACATTTTATAATTTTAAAAATACTAGATAGGATTTGCAAAGAAAAATATACACAAAAAGAGAAATAATTTCTTATATCGACAAAAGTGACAAAATCCTGATTTTAGAAAAGTAAGTTTCAATGGTTAAACAATTTATTTTAATTAATTTATAGGTGTTTATATTTTTAAAGGACGTTATACAAATTTATTTTTAAATTTTTTTTACATAAATAAATAGTTTAACTAAAACGCCAAAATGTGACCGTAAAATATTTTGTCGAAAATCAATGTTTTGTCGATTAAAAGTTGTCACGACGTTGTTGCACCTTTATTTTCTTTTATATGAACATATATTCAAATAATATAAGTATTAATTAATTTACTAATCAAGTTTAATTTTACTAAACATACTTAGAAAATTATAGAATGTAATTAACAAAAAGTAAGCATAAAAAGACAAAAGGTGTTATAAATGTCAAAAAGTAAACATTAAATCAAACAAACAAAATTATAATATTCTTTACTTAATACTTAAGTGAAAATGACATAAAGTAATATTTTGAAATGTGATGTTAAGTGTTGAAAAAATTAGTTTGCTTAAAGTATAAGCAAAGGTATTTTGTTTTTTTACAAAATATTATTTTAATCCAAATTTTTCCAATAAATACCAACACACTTTCTCACTTTTTTTTACACATCTTTCTTCTCCTTTTTCAAGCGCTTCTTCCACTCTTTAATGGCTCTCGTGCCTCTCTTAGAAAATTCCAAAAGCGTAACAAAGTAATGGCAAAAATAATCGACAAAGAATGTATACCACTTAAGTCATGTTCAAGCCAGTAAGTTCCATCCATCCACCCAAGACCATGCTCACCTAGAAGCCATCTCCAACTATTTTCATCTCAACTTCTAGGATAGCAGAGCTATAGCTGGATTTCAAGAAGTTTCGGGAAATAGTAGCGAAGCTATAGTCAAAATCCTAATGACAAAGTTAGTAAAATTGGTTGGAAGTATGGTTTAGGTATGTAGTTTCTTGAAAGTTTTACGGAGTGGAATCCAAAGTGAGTTATTCCTTCCTTTAAGTTCATTAAAACCATAGCTATGTTGAAAGAACTTTTAGTGTTAAGTGTTGTTTGAAAACCCTTGTTGCATGCTTGTTTACTTTGTTTGCTAAAATAATGGTTTTATTTCCTTGTTTGACTATTTAGGTGGTTAATTAAGTATTTTAAAATTTAGAAGTTAAATATTTAATGGGATTTGCAGAAACGAATAGTACACATGTTTCATCTGTGAGATCCAATAAGGCTTGGACGAGGGATGGAACATGTCGACGAAAATGCCCGGATGCTCCAAAATAAATATCAAACCATTTTAACCCAGGATAAAATAAATTGTTATAAATATTTTATAAAATGAAGCAATGATTATCATTTATTGTTGTGTTAATTTCATTGATTGATTGTTTGAATTAAGCTCGACCAGTTTATGAGCACTGATTATTACTTATCGATTGTTGACTTTGCTCGACCAGTTATGAGAAATTATGCATGGTCTGGGTAAAAAAATAATTGTGTCTAACACCTTGTGATTTATTCACGAATTGACCATAAGGTGTTTAGCGGTAATATTTGGTTTACTTCAATTTAATGAATCATTTTGAAAATTGGTTTTCATGTAGAAATTTTAAGAAATGTTTTCCTTAAAAGAAAAAAAGAGATATTTGAGAATAAATACTTTGAAGTGATTTTATATAAAAGTGGTTTGTATAAAAAATGGTTTTGCAAAAATGTTGTATTAAATGGAAAAAAATTCGAGGACTAAACCCGATGGTTTTAAAATGATCTTTGAAAGGATTTGGAAATGGAAATTATTATATATTAAAAGTATTTGTAATTATTGGTGTAAATGATTTCTTCACTTGGGTATATAGAATGATTTGTTATGTTACCAAAGATTCTGGTAACCCATAACTAAAAATGTGGGTAAGGCAGGTGCAGATGTTCTGTAGCCTTAGTATAGTCCACTCTCGTTGAATAGGGATATACATATCTATATTTATTTTGACGGAAGGTCGGGACATTGTTGCCTTGTTATTGGGAGAAACCTCCCGATCTGGTTGCATATATTTTGGTATGCTTTTCCAATAGTGTTTTGGGATTTTCAAATAAATATTTCAAAAGTGATTTGATTTAAGATCCCCAAGTAAAGTATAGTTTGATACAAAAGATGTATATATTATTATTTCAAATAATTTGAAATGAAATCGTGAGTTTGGTCCAAAGAGATTATTTTCGAAAAGAATTATATTTTGAAAACAATAAAGTTAAGTAGCTTTTGGAAATCTAAAATTAAAGATTAAGTCTAAGTGGGTATTTTTGGGAATTGCATATTGTTTGTTGCATTATAGGCTCCATACATCCTATTTATGGTAGGAGAACTATGTTGCTTGATCCTGTATCTAATTAGGTACCCAATTAGCTAGGAATACGTAGGCAGTCACAAGTGGTAGCGATGTAGCCCCGATAACATAACATTTTTCTGTTTATTATTTATCATATATCATGTACTGATATACTTTTCCTTTGTACTGTTTTATTTTGCATTTGACATGTTTATTGAGTTAGCAGAAATGGTTATTGTTGTCTCTCTCATCAAAATTGCACAGCGGTAGATTTTGTATTGGTATTTAATATGTATTAAAGCGCAATTTGTAGAATAAATTAATTAATTGCTCTGATAAGTTGTATAATTGAAATCGTATCCTATGCATTTAGTAATATTGAATATTTATCAAATATTGTGTATTAAGTTGGTAGTTTTCATTTGAAGTTTTAGAACGGATGGATTTTTCGGCAATTTTGACTAGTCCGAAAACCCAAGTCATTATAGATGATATTAGAGCTTAGGTTAGGTACCTAAGTAAAATTTGTCTAGATTAGTAAATCAACCTATGGAATTTTAAAAATAAAACTACCTTAATTTGATAAATAAAATGGATAGGATAAGGCACCGTATCTCCGAGCAACGGTTATGGGCGATATTACTATTTTTGGTGTGCTAAACTTTCGTTCATTGTTATTTTCTCGTTATATTTTTCCATCCTTGTAATTTCGATGACGAAATTCTTTTAAGTAGGAGAGAAAGCAACGACCAAGAATTTGACCTCTTTAAAATATATTATATAAAGTGATTTTAAATATAAAATATATGACATTTTATGGTTTAAATAATATTAGATAGGATTTGCAAAGAGAAATATACACAAAAATAAGAACAATTTCTTATATCGACAAAAGTGACAAAATCTTGATTTCAGAAAAGTAAGTTTCATTGGTTAAATAAATTATTTTAATTAATTTATGATTGTTTATATTTTTAAATAATATTATACAAATTTAATTTTAATTACATAAATAAATATTTTAACTAAAATGTCAAAATGTGACCGTAAAACATTTAGTCGAAAATCAATATTTTGTCGAGTTAAAGTTGTTGCAACGTTGTTGCACCTTTATTTTCAAATATTATAAGTATTAATTAATTTACTGATCAAGTTTACTTTTACTAAATATACCTAGATAATTTTAGAATGTAATTAACGAAAAGTAAGCATGAAAAGACAAAAACTATTATAAAACCCAAAGGGTAAACATTAAATCAAACAAACATAATTATTATATTCCTTACTTAATACTAAGTAAAAATGATATAAAGTAATGATTTAAAATGTGATGTTAAGTGTTGAAAAAATTATTTTTCTTAAGTATAAGCAAAGGGTATTTTGGTCTTTTTACAAAAAATTATTTTAATCCAAAATTTTCCAATAAATACCAAAACGCTTTCTCACTTTTTTACACACCTTTCTTATCCATTTTCAAGCTCTTATTTCACTCTTCAATTGCTTCCATGCCTCTCTTCAAAAATTCCAGAAGCGTAACAAAGTTATGGTCAAAATAATCGACAAAAAAAGTATAGCACTAAAGTCATATTGAAGCTAGCAAGTTTCATCCATCCACCCAAGGCCATGCCTACCTAGAAGCCATCTCCGCCTCTTTTCATCTCAACTTCTAGGATAACGGGGCTATAGCTAGATTTCAAGAAGTTTGGAAAATAGTAGCAAAGCTACAGTCAAAATCCATAGTGATAAAGTTAGTAAAATAGGTATGAAGTATGGTTTAGATCTAGTGTTTCTTGCCTTAAAGTTTGACGGAGTGGAATCGAAAGTGAGTTATTCCTTCCTTTAAGTTCATTAAAACTATGTTAAGTGTTGTTTGAAAAAACTTGTTTACTGCTTATTTACTTTGTTTGCTAAAATAATGGTTTTATTTCCTTGTTTGACTATTTGTATAGTTAATTAAGTATTCTAAAATTTATAAATTAAATACTTAATGGGGTATGCGGAAATGACTAATACACGTGTACCGTCTGTGAGATCCAAGGAGACTTGTGCGAGGGACGGAACTTGTCGAAGCAGCTCCAAAGTAAATATCAAACCGTTTTAACCTAAGATAAAGTGAAGTGTAATAAATATTTGATAGAATGAAGCATTGATTATCATTTATTGTTATGTTTATTTCATTAATTGATTGTTTGAAATTAGGGTCGACCGATTTATGAGCATTGATTATTATTTATCGATTATTGACTTTTCGACCAGTTTAAGAGCAATTAATTATACATATGCATGGGCTGGGTAGAAAATAATTGTTTTAAGCGGATCTTTGAAAGGATTTGGAAATGAAAATTATTGTAGATAAGAAATATTTGTAATTATTAGTGTAAATGATTTTGTCACTTGGGGATATAAAATGATTTGTTATGTTGTCAAAGATTCGGGTAACCCATTACTAAAAGTGTGGGCAAGGCAGGTGCAGATGTCCTGTAGCCTCAGTATAGTCTGCTCTCTTTGAAGAGAGATATACGTATCTATATTTATTTTGGTGGAAGGTCGGGACCCAGTTGCCTTGTAATTGGGAGAAACCTCCTGATCTGATTGCATATATTTTGATATGCTTTTACAGTAGTATTTTGGGAATTTCGAATAAATATTTCAAAAATGATTTGTTTTAAGATCCCGAACTAAAGTATTGTTTGATACAAGAGATATATATTATTATTTCAAATAATTTGAAATGAAACCAGGATTTTGGTCCAAAAAGATATTATGAGCAATTAATTATCCACATGCATGGGCGGAGTAGAAAATAATTGTAGCTAACACCTTGTGATTTATTTCATGATTTGACTATAAAGTGTTTAGCGGTAATATTTGGTTCATTTCAATTTAATGAATTGTTTTGAAAATTGGTTTTCAAGTTGAAATGTTGTAAAATGTTTTCCTTTAAAAGAAAAAAGAAATATTTGAGAATAAATATTTTGAAGTGATTTTATATAAAAATGGTTTGAATAAAAAATGGTTTTGTAAAAATGTTTTACAAAACGGAAAGAATTTCGAGGACTAAACCCGATGGTTTTAAGATGATCATTGAAAGGATTTGGAAATGGAAATTATTGTAAATTAGAAGTATTTGTAATTATTAGTGTAAATGATTTTGTCATTTTGGGATATAAAATGATTTATTATGTTACCAAAGATTCGGGTAACCCATAACTAAAAATGTGGGCAAGGCAGGTGTAGATGTTTTGTAGCCTCAGTATAGTCCGCACTATCGTTGAAGAGGGATATACATATCTATATTTATTTTGACGGAAGGTCGGGACCCAGTTGTCTTGTTAATGGAAGAAACCTCTCGATCTGGTTGCATATATTTCGATATGCTTTTACGGTAGTATTTTGAGATTTTCGAAAAATATATTTAAAAAGTGATTTGTTTTAAGATCCCAAAGTATAGTTTGAAGATGTATACATTATAATTTCAAATAATTTGAAATGAAATCAGGAGTTTGGTCCAAAAAGATTATTTTCGAAAAGAATTATATTTGAAAACAATAAAATTAATTAGACTTTGGAAATCTAAAATTAAAGATTAAGCCTAAGTGGGTATTTTTGAGAATTGCATATCGTTTGTTGCATTGCAGGCTCCATGCATCCTATTTGCGATAGGAGAACTACGTTGGCTTGATCCTGCATCTAATTGGGTACCCAATTAAATAAGGGTACATAGGCAGTCACAAGTGGTAGTGATGCAGCCTCAATAATAACATAACATTTTTCTGCTTATTATTTGCCATATATCATGTATTGATGTACTTTTCCTGCATACTATTTTATTCCGCATTTGACAGTTTATTAAGTTACCAACTGGCTATTGTTGCCTCTCTTATAAGAGTTGTGCAACAGTAGATTTATTTGTATTGTATTTGGTATGTATTAAAGCACACCATGTAGAAGAAATTAATTAATTACTTTGATTACTTGTATAGTTGAAATTGTATCATATACATTTACTAATGTTGAATATTTATCAAATATTGTGTATTAAGTTGGTGGTTTTCATTCGAAGTTTTAGAACAAACGGGTTTTTCGATGATTTTGAATGGTCCGAAAACCCGAGTCATTACAACTTCCATTCCTAAGCAACAAGATGGAGTCTTGAACCCTAAATGCACTAGGCTCGGTCTTAGAGGCAACAGGATGCAAGAATTGTTTTAGTAAGGTGGAGCGACTTTGGATAAACATCGAAATGTTAATAATAAAACCGAAAATATGTCATTTTGCAACTGATTCTTGGGATACTTACTTATGGAATTTCAAAAATAAGTCAAAGAGCATTTTATTGAAATTTCTTTTCTCTATCAACTAAAAGAAAGAATCACTCATTTTCAATTTTATTTGAAAAATTTATGGTCTAAAAAAGATGGATCGTTTTCAGAATTTAAATTCTGAGCTCAAAAATTTCTCTATAAAGAATTTGTGTTTTGGCATAACTATGATTGAAATCCGAAAAATTGGTCAACTAGAATGTTGTAGCCATTAAAATTTCATTCGGTTTCAAAAAAAGACAAACTCAATTAGAGTTCGAAATAAGGAAGAAAAGGTTGGTGGAAAGAGGAGGAAAATTGGAGAAACCTGTGGGTTATTTATAAGCAAGATTTCAACTCATCATTTTGTCACGTCACATCACACCCTTTATATATATAATTATGTTTAACCAAATCACACTTATATATATATAGTTATGTTTAGTCGCATCACTTTCTTATATATATATAGTTATGTTATTTAGTCACATCACGTTCTTATATATATAATTATTATGTTTAGCCACATCACTTTCTTTATATATATATATAGATATATATATATATATATATAAGTTTAATTATTAGTTAACTAAGATATGACAAGAGATAATTATGGTTAATGACCATAAATCTAAGATGTGACAATACTATATATATAAAAAACCTAACAGTGACAATACTTATATATATATAATGTTTATTATTTTTAAAACGGTGTCTTGTCACATCACTTACTAATCCAAATTAACATAAGATAATTTGTATCTAAGTGTATTATTATCTAGTCAATTAACTCTTATATATATGTATATATAGTGCACAAAGACGAACAACGTTCCCGACAACTTTCCGACGTCGAGAAGTCAAATTTTCGAAAAATATTCTTCGATCGCATTTTCTATTTTTCTACGAACTATTTAATTTGGTAAAAATAATTTGAAAACGGTTTTACAATCGTTATTAATTAAATAAAATGAGTTTATTTTCATTATAAAACCGATATATTTAATATTTAAAATTAATTAAATATTCACTAATCAAAGCAGTGAAATTCCGGATCATTACATTCTTCCTCCTTAAAAGAATTTCGCCTCTAAAATTACACCTTGAACTATCTTAGAAAAAAATTAACACTAATCAGCTCTTTTGATGTATATAGATCGTTCTTATGCAAAATCTAATTTGATCTACACTCGAATACATAACTTTCCTTCCGAAATAGTGTCGCTCGCCCGATTCTCTAGTGCGGACTCCTATTAGGCTCCTTGATTTCGAACCTCTATTCTCATTACATAGTTGTAACAACGGTAGAAAACTTTGGTCTCACACCAAGAACTCTCATCAAGTGCTCGCCGTCCAAAGTCGAGCAATGGATCCTTATTCGAAACGGTGCAAACACCTAAAAGTCATGTACTTGAATCTTGTGTCAAAACTATATGAAAAGAATAAATGATCTACATCCACCCTACATACTAATTAGTTCTCCGTAATACCAATTCAATTTACACTAGATCATTTATGAAAACATTTCATAAAGTACACTGGTTCAACTTGGATAACACTCCACTACAGCCTAAGTTTACATACCTCTATTTGATTTCACTATTTCATTTTTCATTTACTACCCTACGGAAATTCAAAATCCAAATACCTGGCTTTTACTTTCAGAAACTTTTTGAAATGGTAGTCTATACTCCAAAATGAAACTAAGGGACTGGGTTACATTTCCTTACAAAGAAGAGTAATACTCAAGAGAAGTGTTTACCATATGAACACATCCCTTTCCCAATTTTAAGTCATTTTCGAGCCACTCAAACTAGTTAACTTAAAAATATTCCTTTTTTTCCAAATTATCATTTTTGAAACAATATTATACATTTTCCAATTAAACATTTATCACTAACTTGCTTTGGGTTCGTTCGGGTTGAACTTGTTTCGATCGTATAATGATAAAGAGAATGATTTACTAAGTGTATTACAACGTTCGCCTAGGAAAACATCTGATCCTCACTTAGAAGATTATTTCGATCATCACAATACATTCGAGACTCATCCTGAACTATCCAAAGAGAACTTTACTTCCGAATCCATTTTAAAATATTTATATCTTAAAACCTCTTTAGGTACAATAACAACAAGTTTTCCAAAATCATATAAATCTTTATCAAAGCCACAGAGATTTAATATTCTCATAATCCTTTTCTATGAGGTCATCTAAAGATTTTCTTTTAACTAAATACATTCTATTCTAAATCCAATTTTACCCTTACATCTCATGGATAACTATATAGACTTTTGAAAATCATTCCTTTATATATAAAATATGTCCTAGGTAAAATTATTTCATTTACCAATTTTGAAACAATATTATGCCAATTGGATTTGTTCTGGTGTTTAGGAAGTCCCTGTGATGCCCCCACCTCTATATTCACACTAGCCAAGGATGCTACGGAGTAATTCCATCGAGTAGCATGAAGAATAAGGCTGTTGAGGAGCGACCATCTGTGTAATTGCTTTGTGCGAGTACCGATAAATCAGATAGTATATCATGCATTTCATTTCAAGACGAAATCTAACATATCAAATACAAACTCAAAGCTACTACACAGTGGCTATGTAGCCTTCAGGAACAAATAAAAAATAAGCACAGCACAAAATCAGTCATAGATATTCACATCGCTAAGGCAAAAATAGAGATGAATATAACACATAGAAGTGTACATCAAAGTAGTGGTCATACAAGATCTACTACATCACAAAAGAATAGGTAAACATCAAGGAGTTTCTATCTCGAACTCAATAAAAAAGTTCATGGGTTGCTAGCCCATAAAAATGAAACGAAAGTCCATAAAACGGAGTACAGTCTCCGACGACTAAGTGACATCGCATATCGCTAGTCTAAACCACGAAACGATCATCATATATCAATAAGTGTAAATTACACCAAGCTAGTAAATAAATGAGTTTAGCTTCTTGTCCCATAACCACTGGCTTAACTTAAATATTTAAGAACAAATCATAGATTTCCACATGTCACAAAATTTCAATCGAACAAGTCTAAGAATTAACCAACGAAGTAAACGCAAGTGTTTCATACCACTTTTGCTGTGTCGTTTAATTGGGTTTCTCATACAAATGAGGTAAAGGTTTGTACATACTAATAGATTGGGAAAACGGTTTTAAAAACAAGCTTTGCATTCAAATTAATGTTGAAATCATTTCTGTGAAAGAGTTTGAGTATTTACTACTAGTATAGAAACCTTTGTATTTTAAAGTGAAAAATTATAGAAACAATTGTAAAAACAATCTATCACTAAAAATTCACATACGATAACTTGAATTAAACCATGAAAATCGATATCGAATCCATCAAATGGATATTCCCAAAAAATCCAGAAAAGAAATCATCAAAGTCGATAATAAATGAAAACAACCAACCAGATTAACAAAAATCGATTAAAACAGAAACCCATATAAAAATAGGCAAGTTGGCTGAATTTAACAGCGCCAGACGTCTGATGGTTTTCCTAGACGTCTGAGCTGAAGTTCTAGAAATTTTCTTCCAGATCGCCTAGACATTATGGAATAACCTCAGACATCTAAACTGAAGGTCTGAAATTTTTATTCGTTGGACTCAAACGTCTGAGCATTCTACTAGATGTCTAAGCTCAAGCTCAACACAAAATTTACCTAGGCCATTGATGGCCAAATTATGTCGAAAGCGATCGAACGAGCGGTGGTGGCTAGGAATTTATCCCTAGCGACAACCCAACCCTATAGGCTCTTCAATACACTCCAAACAACATACCCAAACATCCATAGTATGATTTTACTAGATTTTGACTTCAAAATACCAAAAATTAAAAAATTCACCAAACCAATTCAATTCAAAACCAATTGGACATGAAATAGATGTTAGGAATTCATACCCAACAACAATGAAAGCTATAGACATAGATGTGAGTTCAAGAACTAACCTTTAAACTCAAGTATAGAAATGAGAAAAACAAGCTAAGATTGATTTCTCTTCAACAACACCTCTAGAATCTTCAATCTATTATCAATTGCAATGAATTTCCTAAGTTAGGTTATAGGAAAAATCAAGAATTAAAGAGGAATTGAGATGGAGAAGATGAAGAGGATGCTTACCTAAGCTTCTCCCTGATCTAAGAACTTGAATTTGAATTTTCTAAGAATCTAGGGCTTAGAAATTTCTAATATCCCCTCTTTCCCCCATTTTTCTTTTAGCTTGAGTGTGTTATTATGAAAGGAATGAATGAAGAGAAGAGGGGTTAGGGTATTTGGTAGAGGAATTTGGGTTATCTTGTTGGGTTGGTGGTCTAGAACCAAACCCAAAGCCCAAATGAAAATACCAAAATCCTAATCAACTCCAAACATATCTATATTTATGCTCAAACAAGTTGTAAACGTCGTTTTAAAATCAATGGAAGTGGTTTCGAGTCCAGATTTGCCTGTTTACCAAAAGTCATATTTCGGACTTTAAATTCAACTAACGATGTTATACTTAAATAAAACATTTAAATATTTAATCGTAAAATATGCGGGTTGTTACAGACTTCCCTCCTTAAAGAAATTGCATCCTCGCAATACTTAAGAAGAAAATAAAGAATAACAACCACTCTAAGGCATAATAACACAAAAGAAAAAATTTGAAGTGAGAAGTTCACCTTAAGGAGCATGGGAGAGTAAGTCCAGATGTGTTCGCTCGATGAATTCTCTGGATTCCCAAGAACAACCCTTTGGATTTGCAGACCATTAAACTCTCACAAGTAGAACATTTTTATTACGAAGGCGTTTAACCTCCGTGGCAATGATACGAATAAGATGTTGCTCATAAGTCAAATTAGGTCAAACTTCAATTTCTTCGGTACCACCGGGTTCAAGAATAGAATTGGAATATCTAAGGCATTTCCGTAGTTGAGAAATATGGAATACGACATGAATAGCAGAAATTGAGCCGGTAATAAAAGACGATAAGCCACAAAACCAATGTGTTCGGTGATGGAAAATGGGCCAACATATCGAGGTGCTAATTTTCTCGAACGACTGAAACGCACAACACTCCTCGTAGATGAAACATGAATAAATACCAAATCTCCCATAGAAAATTATAATTTTCTTCTTCGGTTATCGGCATAGGATTTTTGTCTACTTTGAGCTTCTCTCATCTTATGACATATAAGGTCAATCTTTTCTATGGAATCACGAATAAAATCTGGACCTAAAACCAGCTTCCCACCGGCTTCAAGCAAACATGAAGTAGATCGGTATGGTCTTCTGTAGAGTGCCTCAAAAGGTGCCATACCAATACTAGATTGGAAGCTATTTTTGTAAGAAAACTCAACAAGAGAAATGTGATCTTCCCAAGTTACACGAAAATCAGAACACATGCATGAAGAAGATCTTAGAGATATTGATTCAAATGCTCAGTTTGTCCATCGAACTGAGGATGATAAGCGGTGCTAAAATTAAGCATTGTTCCCAAAGCTTTTTAAAGATCTTTCCAACAACCACTAGTGAATAATGGATCATGACCACTAACAATAAAAATAGGAACTCCATGCAATTTAGCAATTTCTTTAACATAAAGTTTGGCCAAAAGAGATACGGTCCGATTGGACCAAACAGAATAAAATGGGCGGATTTTGTAAGTCTATCTACGATCACCGATAAACTATCATGACTCGAACGAGAATGGAGAAGGCTGTCAATAAAGTCCACGGAGACCTGATCCCACTTCCAAACGGGAATGTCTAAAGGTTGAATTAACCCACCGGGACTTTAATACTCGACCTTTACGAGTTGGCAAGTCATGCAACGCTTAATAAATTTAGCAATATCAGATTTCATTCCATCCCAATAATAAAGTCATTTCATGTCCGCATACATTTTACTACGACCGAGATGAATGATAAATTTAGAACGATGAGAATCTTCTAAAATGTCTTTACAAAGATTACTAATATTTGGCACAATAAGTCTATCAAACAACATCAAAGTCTTTCAAACTATCAACCTTATTTTTATCCCCACAACTTTGGCTAAGAATAGCCAATTCGAGATCTTGCTTTTGAGCTTCAAGGATGCGGTCTAAAAGAGAAGGATGAGCCTCAAGGCTATATAAAACAGGAGATGAACATGAATCGGATTCACAATCACGGAGCTCACAATTGGACAAAGTCTCGAGATCATTCCATTCGGATATCATCATGAAAACAACCGCTTGTTGCTTATGACTAAGAGCATTGGCAACACGATTTCCCTTTCCGAGAGTATAAAGAATATTAACATCATAAGATGCAAGCAATTCGAACGTTGTTGACGCAAATTAGGTTCCTTTTGAAAAAATAAATACTTCAAAGATTTATGATTGGTGTAGAGAACAAACTTCACTTCCGTAAGATAATGACGCCAAATTCTAAGAGCAAAAACAATAGCTGCGAGCTCTAAATCATGAGTGGCATACCTAGTCTTGGTAAGCTTTAATTGCCTAGAAGCATAAGCGATAACATGCTCCCTTTGCATGAGAACGACTCGCAAACCAACATGACTAGCATTGGCATAAACAATCAACTCTTTGTTCACTTCGAAATCAGAAGAATAGGAGCATCGGAAAGGAGTTCTTTTAATTTCTGAAAAGCAGCTTCACATTTGTCTGATCAAATGTACTTAACTTCCTTCTTTATCAAACTAGTAAGAGGTATGGAAATTTTAGAAAAGTCTTTTACGAAAAGACGGTAATAGCCCGCCAATGCAAGAAAACTATGGATCTCCATCACATTCTTCGGTCTCCTTCAATTTTGAATCGTTTCAATTTTTGAAGGATCCATAGAAATTTCAGATTCAGAAAAAATATGTCCTAAAATTTTTACACGGGATTGCCAAAAGTGGCACTTAGAAAAAAATTTCTTTCAATTGGTTGCTCCTAAGAGTTTCCAACATAATCCAAAGATGTTCTTCATTCTCTTCCTTGGTTTTAGAATAAACATGAATATCATTAATAAAGATGAGAAAAATCAATGGAGGAAGTCTTTGAAAAATCGATTTATAAGCTCAACGAAATAAGCTGGAGCATTCGTTAAACCAAATGGCATAACAAGTCATTCATAACATCCATAACGAGTACGGAGCGACGTCAAAGGAATACTATCCTCTGCAATTCGAAGTTGATGAAAACCGGTTGCTAAGTCTAACTGTGAAAAAACTCTAATCCCTCTAAGGTGATCAAACTTATCATCAATCCGAGGAAAATGGTGTTTATTCTTAATGGTAAGGTCATTAAGCTTGCTGTAGTCAATGCAAAGCTTAAGTATACCATTGGATTTCTTCACATAGATAGCTGAAGCTCCCCAAGGAGAGGAACTAGAATGAATAAACTATTTTTCTTCCAGATAATTGTTTATGCATCTCCATATTTTCCTTAATAATCATATGATAAGGAGGATGAGCAATAGGTAGAGCTCCAAGGATTAGATGAATTCTGAATTTAATTGCTCGCTTAGAGTTAATCCTAAAACAGGCTCAAATATATCGAGAAGTTCACGAACAACATGAATGACGGAAATGACATCTTCGACATCATCATTATCGTCATCATGTGGATTTAGAGAATATAAGGATGTTACCGAATAGGAATCTAAATCTTTAATAACAATAGAAATCTGCTTAACTGATTGAGGATGTCGGAGATGGACAGTCCTCTCGTGACATAGGATATGGGCTTCATAATGATCAAGCCAATCCATTGCCAAAATCATTGTGAAACCTAAGTAGCACATGACATGCAAATCGGCTCGAAAAGCATAATCACATAAGATAATCTCGACATTGACAAAATAAATTGAGTGTGGCGGATCCACCAACCAGATTTGCAACTCTCAGTAAATTCATCAAGCCCATAACATTTAAAGACAAAGTATCTGTAACAACCCGGGGTTTCGTATCGATTGATTATCATCATTAGACGACTAGAATTGCTAGCTGTAAGTTGTTGGAGTTTTTAATCGGTTGTAATTCTTTTGAAATTTTTTTAAATTGTTTTGTGGGCTTTCAATTGAATTTTAGGCCAGGTTCCTTTTCTTGGTACCGTGTTATCAAAAGCAAATAACCGGCCCCTTTATTCATGATCACTTCGAAAACCCTAAACGAAAAATAAAATAAAAATGGCGGCCTCGTTTTCTTCTTCGTCCCTCCGTAAAAATTAGGGCTTTCTAACATTCGAAGTCGCGCGCCTCTGTTGATGGATCGAACAGATATTCGCGTGTACATCGTTCGTGGCCGCTTCATTGATTTTGATTCATCATTGTTTCGATCTGGTGGGTGATTACTCGAGATTTCTTGCCGATCGAACGTGATGCTCTGGGAAGCAAGGTGAGTGACACTCACATCATTCACATCTAATTCTTTCATAGTTTTGTGTTTATGTCTTTCAACTTTGTTTCGATGTTGATGAGTTTTACCTGTCTAGGTCTGAATTCTATACACCACGGCAATGATTTCGTTTGTAATCTGCAAATATGATTTTGGGAAAATATAAATTTTATGAGAATTCGATTTGACTTCGCAATTAATGATTTTGCTGTGATAATTTTCGGTTGTTCGACTTTGGCCATCCTTCGGCCACTTGACTTTGTTGCATTTTGATTACTTGACTAAAACTCTCTCGTGTACCTTGCTCTATGTGCATCAATGTGTTATTTATCCTGATGCATATCACTACAATGTTTACTTGCATATAAACTTAGAATCATTGCACTGTTTATTTGCATATAAAGGATTGGATCCTTTGTTACATCACTGCATTTTCATCACTGTCTGTCATTTCTGACTTCGGTTCTTTTGAACTTCGGATGCATTGTGTTACACTATCTTCGGTTGAATCTGGGGTGTTATCTCGAGCCTGCTGCATATATGTAAGTTGTATCGTCGTTGTATCTTGGGTGCAGTTGATTTGTAACCTCTGGTTCACTGATGTTTATGATTTCAGCCTGCATACGTTCTGTAGTATGCATATGCCATATTGTTACAAACTTGTGTCTTGTTCATGTATTCTTGGCTCTGGTTAGATGTGCAGTTTGTAGATGTTGTTCACACATGTACACACTTCACTGTCATCGAGTATCACTGCATATTGCGTGTCGCCATTCTGGCTGTTGTAGTTCCATCTGGGTCATTTTGCATTGAGTTGCATCTTTATTTGTCGCACCGGAGTTATTTGATTGCATTGAGCACTGAATTGCATTCATCTGTGTACATACATGCACTGCATGTATGTATCTAGTTTTATTTATTTGAATGTGGCTTTGTCCCATGCTGTTGATAGTTGTTAATTGATGTTATGGCCTCACTTTGGCATTTGAACTGGTTAGATAATAATTTCCTTGTTGTTTTGCATATACTTTCTGCTGCTATTGCACATGCTTCACTGTGTACGGTGTTTTCATTTTGAAGCTATATTGCGGTTTTTTTTTGTTGTTGCAGTTTTGCCCTTGTATCACTTGATGACATTTGGTCTGTTTTACATGTACGCCTTGTGAATGTCATTTTGCTAGCTGTTTGATACACCTATCTTGATGTAACTGTTGAATTAATATTACTGCAGCACTATGCAGTAGCTTTGCGTGTGCATTTATGTTTTGTGATGGCACTGACCAGTTGGGTTTGAGTTGTTTAACTTGAACTTGATCTCATGATGGTGCCATTTGCTTTTGATTCATTGCACTTTTGTGAAATTCATACTGTAGTGGCGAGGCAGTACACGCTTGCGTGTACTGCAGCCACACAGAATTGACGATTGCTGTCAATAGTTGGAGTTATGGTGTCATCTTATAATGTAGTGGCGAGGCAGTGCACGCGTGTGTGTACTGCGGCCCTACTCGAATTGGCATTTTAATTGATAGTTTAATTGTTTGAATTGTTTCGTTTATTCAAATTCAATATGATTTGAATTGTATTTCGATTGGTTAAATTTGATGATTTTGTTGTTAATTGCCGATTAGGCTATTTTGATGTTTTCCAAACTATCTTCATTGATATTCTTTTTACTTATCTTTGTGGATGAGTGGAATATGTTGATTTGTGTTTAACACTATTACGTGTTATATTTATCGCTATCTGATTTCTTTACTTAAGGATCGGATAGATGAGATTTATTGTGACTGTCGTCTATTTGTTACTTAATTATTATTGCTTCTGTGCACTAATAACTGAGTTTAAATTAGACTGACCCGTGTATTATTTTCTTTTGAATGTAATACTCGGGTCAGACCGAGTATTTACAGGTTGTTGATATCTTACTTTTGGTTGCTGCTAGAGCTATGAAGTCTTTCCATACTTTTTGGAGTAGTCGTTGTCCTAGTATTGGATGTTGTATATTCATGTATATTATTTACGATAATGTACTTGTATATGTAACTTCCAGAGTCGACAGTTATAGTTGTATCATATGTACTATATCACATGTATTGTAACTGACATCAGTTATTATATATATATATGAGACTTTTTGTTTTATCAGTGTTCCGCATTTAAATTATCTATGTTATTATTATATTGTTGTCCTAAACTATTATGAACCATCTTAGTTTGTTTTATACTGGAATTGGATATTGTCGATGGGAGTAAATAAATAAGAGAAGAAAAAAATATATACCACTCCTATCAAGATAACCAATACTAGTGTAAGGCCTAACTACGGATGGCCGCTCCTATCCAGCCTTATTCTTCATAATAACGGACAGTATTTCTTTTAATACTCTTTGTTATTGTGAGCATAGAGGTGGGGCATCACAGTATCAACAAGTTCTTTTAATATAAAAGAGTGAGATGCACCTGTATCAAAAAGAACTCGAATAGGATAATCATGGAACATAATAATGCTATCAAGGACAGAATGAGAAATACCTTGACCAAGAGAAGTGTTACTAGGGGGTTGCATAGAATTCATCTTTCCCTCTTTCTTGCTTTGAAGTTTAGGACATGAAGATATAAGATGACTCGAACTTTTGCAATAGCGATAATGAAGGAGTTTCAAGCACCTACTTGCATAGTGGTCCTTAGATCCACAATTGTAGCATTCTCCACGATTAGGGGTATGTATCTTTGCTACCAAAGTTGCTTCTTCCCTTTCTTGTTGGGATTAGGGTCCTTGAATTTAATGTACCTCTTCTTATTATTTTAAAAGTTCCTCTTGGCACCTATAATTTCAACATCACTTTCTTTATCGATCTCTTCAAGTCGAAGAGAGGTATCTACAAACCGATCGAAAGGAACTTCGAGTTTCATAAGTAAAGTCTTTTTGAGGTTCTTATTCAACCCATAGATAAACATCTGATTTTTCTTCAATGGACTATTGATATACTGACCCCATATTTGGAGAGGGATTCAAAAATGCGACATAATCTGTCATAGAAGGTTCACATTAAACAAGGTCAATAAAGCGTCGAGCTAAAGTTACTTTTTCAGCTTTCGGCACAAAATTTAACTCTAACCTTTCCTGAAATTGCACCCAAGTTAGATTCGCTTCGATAATTTTCAAAATAAAAAGCTCATACCAATCTAATGCTCTCTCCTGGAGCATGCTAGAAGCCACTTGAACTTGATGTAGATCTGCAAGACTTATGTGAGAAAAGATGCAATCGCATGTTCTAAGCCAATCTTGGACTTCTTTTATGCTTTCAGAACCCTTGAATGGCCTTCCATCCGAATTGGTAAAATCACTGCACAAGCGTGCAAACCCGGATTTAGGATGAGTGGGCTCAGGTATGAGTCCGACAGCTTGGGCATTCTTTACAAGATCTAAAAGCTGTTGGGAAGACATGAATACGCCATCCTGAGGAGTAACACTGGATTGAGCGACGCTGGGACGGACAGGTCTAACCAATTCTCTTCTTAAGAAAGAAAGAAAGAAGAATAAAAAGATTATTCTTAGAATAAATATCAAACAAACTTGATTGATAAAACAAGGCGTCAAAAAGAAAATAGGATAGAACGAGTCTTAAGACTCGAGTTAAATCCTAAGGCACGATTCCTAAGAGAGACTTAGGAAATGATCCTTGCTATATTATTCTACATTGTTTCGAAGTTTGGCTCTGATACCTAGCTGTGACTCCCCACCTCTGTACTCACACTAGCCAAGGACACTACGGTGTAATGCTGTCGACTAGCACGAAGAATAAGACTATTGAGGAGCGACCATCTGTGTAATTGCTTTGTGCGAGTAACAATATGTCAGATAGTATATCATGCATTTCATTTCAAGAGGAAATCCGACATATCAAATACAAACTCAAAGCTACTACACAGTGGTTATGTGGCCTTTTGAAATAAATATAAAATAAACACAGCACAAAATCAGTCACAGATATTCACATCACTATGGCGGAAACAAATATGAATATAAAACATAGAAGTGTACATCAAAATAGTGGTCATACAAGATCCACCACATCACAAAAGAATAGGTATACATCAAGGAGTCTCTATCTCGAATGTATAAAAACAAAAACTACTGTAGTTAGCCAAAAGTCAAAAGCTAGTCCCTGCTAAGAAGTCAAGTGGAAGCACCTGAAATACCTCGGTTTGACCCAAGAATTATTTACGAAGAGAAATAATAAACGGATCAGTCTAGCTATAATTATCATGTAAGATGAGATAGGATAAGAGATATAACAAATATATATGATAATGGTAAAAATCATATAATATCTCAATTTTTCTCAAATGCCATAAAGAATGTCATATTCTTTAGCTTATTCACCAATCCTCAAATATTGATAAAGCATATCAATGCAAAACACAAAAATTGGTGAAACATATATTCTAGAAATCATCAATTAGAAATCCAAAAATCATAAAAGGGGGCGTCCTATCACAAATAGGAGCATGAAAACTCACCAACACATGTATCACAAGCATGTCGTTATCCCATGGGTCGCTAACCTATAGAGCCGGTGTAACAACATAGTACAATGGTACTCCCAAGGAACCTGAAACTCAAATAAGCCGGAACAATGACGTAGTACACCGGGACGCCCGATGATCTGAACTCCATAAAAAGATCATGGGTCGCTAGCCCATAAGAACGAGGCGAAACTCCACAAAACGAGGCAGAATACCTCATGCGGACTAAGAGACATCGCATATCTCTAGTCTAAACCACAAAATGATCATCATAGTTCAATAAGTATAAATTACACCAAGCTAGTAAATAAATGAGTTCAGCTTCATGTCCCATAACCACTGGCTTAACTTAAATATTTAAGAACAAAATGTAGATTTCCACACAAGAATTGTCACAACATTTCAATTGAACAAGTCTAAGAATTAACCAGTGAAGTAAATGCAAGCGTTTAATACCACTTGTTTTGCTAAGTCGTTTAATTGGATTTCTCATACGAATGAGCTAAAGGTTTGTATATACTAATAGATTGGGAAAACGGTTTTAAAAACAAGCTTTGTATTCAAAGTAATTTTGAAATCATTTCTGCGAAAGAGTTTGAGTATTTACTACTACTATATAAACCTTTGTATTTTAAAGTGACAAATCATAGAAACGATTGTAAAAACAGTATATCACCAAAAATTCACATACGACGACGTGAATTAAAACCTAAAAATTGATGTCGAATCCATTAAATGGAAATTCCCAAAAATCCTAAAAAGAAGTCATCAAACTTGATAATAAAATGACAATAACCAACCGGATTAACAAAAATCAATTAAAACGGAAATCCATATAAAAATAGGCAAGTTGGCTGAATTTAACAGCGCAGACATCTGGTGTTTTCCCAGACGTCTGAGCTGAAGTTCTAGAAATTTTCTTCAGATCACCTAGATGTCTAGGAATAACCTCAGACGTCTGAGCTGAAGGTCTGGAATTTTTATTCCTATGCCTCAAGCGTCTTAGCATTCTACCAGACGTCTAAGCTGAAGCTCAGGATACGTAAAACTTACCAAGGCCATTGATGGCCAAATTATCTCGAAAGCGATTGAACGAGCGATGGTGGCTAGGGATTTATGCCAAGCGACAACCCAACCCTATAGGCTCTTCAATATACTCCAAACAACATATCCAAACAACCGTAGTAGGATTTTCATAGATTTTGTCTTCAAAATACCAAAAATTACAAAATTCATTAAACCAATTCAATTCAAAAGCAGTTGGACATGAAATAGATGTTAGGAATTCATACCTAACAACAATGAAAGCTATAAACATAGATGTGAATTTAAGAACTCGCCTTTAAACTCAAATATAGAATTGAGATGCTCTAAAACAAGCTAAGATTGATATCTCTTCAATGACACATCTAGAATCTTTAATCTATTATCAATTGCAAGGAATTTGCTAAGTTATGTTATAGGAAAAATCAAGAATTAAAGAGGAATTGAGATGGAGAAGATGAAGAGGATGCATACCAAAGCTTCTCCTTGTTTTTAGAACTTGAATTTGAATTTCCTAAGAATCTAGGGCTTAGGAATTTCTAATCTCCCCTTTTTCCCCCATTTTTCCTTTAGCTTGAGTGTGTTAGGAAATTATGAAAGGAATGAATGAAGAGGAGTGGAATTAGTGTTTGGTAGAGGAGTTTGGGTTATCTTGTTGGGTTGGTGGGATAAAACCAAACACAAAGCCCAAATGAAAATACCATAATCCTAATTAACTCCAAACATATCAATATTTATACTCAAACAAGTTGTAAACGTTGTTTTAAAATCAATAGAAGTGGTCTCAAGTCCGAATTGGACTGTTTATAAAAAGTCACATTTGGACTTTAAATTTAACTAACGATGCTACATTTAAATATATAATCGTAAAATATGTAGGTTGTTAATCGATACGTTGGACAAATGCATCGACTAGAATTCTTAAACCACTCAACAGATCAAACAATGCAATTTAAAACTTTTTTGCTCGCTAAAAAATATGCACTCAATTTATAATACACTTAGGCTCATTCTAGGGTCTCACTTACCCTATCTCAAATGAGTATACCCTACTAGGGCCAAGGTTCTCACTTAACCTTCAGTTCTGATACCAAATGAAACAAACTAGATTTTTGACTCTTGAAAATCGACACTAATACGTCCGCTGTTTCACATGCCGAACATTCAAATACTGGAAATATCGATTTGTTAGGGTGAAATAAGAAGATACAAGATAGAAGAAAATTAAAAAACACCGAATCTCATAACGTAACAAATAATATATAATATAGCAATGTTCTTTACAAAAAGGAAAAATCTTTATTCATATAACATCAGGGTACACTAAACTTATCCTAAATTTGAACAGTTATAGAAACATATCCTTATATTGACAAACATACAGACTTTATAATACAGCGATATACGTGAATACCTCTTGACCATCCAGCACCTCTCCAACTCCAAAGTATCCAGCTAAACGTGGGAAAACATGCTCGGGCTGACCCAATCATTGCGTGGAATAACGCCCGGGTCAATATGGTAAACCAGCGTGACTAAAACTCGATAACAAGTAACAAACAAAGTTCTACATTTTAAAACCTTTCAACCAAAGAATATCTCGTAAGACTACACCACACATAAAAAGGGATGGATTTTTATCTTACGATAACTAAAACATTTTATATCAAAATCCAATGATATTATCATGGTGTCTAGGTTTAAAGTAAATAGATAAAAAAAGTTGAAATGCTTACATCTTGCATTCCAACATACTAGGTTTTACAATTGAAAACGTAAGGCATGTATTAGAGATTGGATCCCAACAATGGCAAGGTAAAGGACTACCTCTCGATGATACACCTCTAGAAAATGCACCGATGCTAACACAGAGCCGGCTGCCCCTTAACACGGTAGATCGGATTACCTCACCCACTTGACACTGAGGCCTTATACTACTACGTTGTTTGCATGCAAACCAACTCTGAAAGGGACATATAGAATGGGGTGACCGCTCCTAATGGTAGCTAATCACATAGCTCAATGTGTGTCCTGCTTTTGCCATTCCCCCCGGTTATGAGGCTTGAGGCTACGTTTAATCTTTCTAAATAGCAATCCATCTTGGATGCTAACACTGCCCTACATGCATCAATGCAATGCCAGCATTCATCCATACAAGTTCATTCTGGGTCTGGACAAAACCAAAGGCACGAACCTCAGGATTAGTGCAGTAGCCCTTGCACTTCAAAGAGCACCATCTTCAATCCTCATCAAGATGTCTTCCACTCGAACGTACATGTTGGTTTGGAGTGGTTTTCGGATATAGATCCGATCTCGATCTCTCCATACCGACAACCTATAATTTCTATTTGACTCATTCTCGGTTCTTTTGGAAGTAAGTATTCGAGTCTTCATCGGGGAACTCGAATTTATGTTTATACTTTCTAAGTAAAATTGGGTCAAGCTTGATAGTTGTTTATTTAACTATCAAATAAACAAATATCCAATCATGATTTAATTTTCATATGGGATCCGCTAAGCCTTTATTATGCCTCTATAGTTAAAAAATACTTTATAAAAATAGATCAAAAGATCTTTTCAAAACACTATTTCTAAACCCCTTACTCTGTTATACTTGGAAAAACATTTATATGCTTATTTCAACCATATAAGTATATTACCAAAACGTTTTACTTTTCATGCCTTTGAAAACAAAATTATATACTTATCTTATCAGTATAATTTAATTTATAAACTTTTCAAAGTTTTCTTCTTTCCAAATCCCATATTAAATAACCAAACATTTCATCCAAATAAAACATCCCGCTTACCCGTTATCAAAATTTCCCTTTTTAAAAGCTCTTCTCACCCTTCAATTAACGTACAACTTTCAAAATAAAGTTATAACCCACTTTGTAAACCCTTAAGTTAATTTATAAACCTATTTCCAAATCTATAAAATGATTTATAAATCTTTTTCCTATTTTTAAAACTCTTTATATAAACTTTTCTATACTCCTTTATAAATATCATTTAAAAAACATCATTTGTAAAAAACCTTAATAACCCTTTCCGATAGTAAAACCCCTCTTCTAGGCACAAGTTATCATTTATAAATACCTTTATAAGAATTACATAACTTGAAAAAACAATTCATAAACCCTAAGTCTCAAATTGATTAAAGAATTTAAGTAAATTCAAAACTACTTATAAATCCCAAATGAGGCTTTGTAGTTCCAATAGTACTGATTTAAGTTACCATTTTATTTCAATTTAATTCCAATTCACTTAGCAGTTATTTACATAAGCAACATATATGTAAATACAACTCATATCCAAATTAGGAAATAACAGTCAATATGAACTAACTATCATATATGTGTCCAAATAACATAATAGAAGGATTTGTCCTTCTAAACAGATGTCCAAACAATTCAATCAATTCATAGCAGAATGGAAATTTATTCTGCTAAACACATGTCCAAACAATCCAAAAAATTACCCTATAGCAGAATGGTATTTTATTATGCTAATGAACATACATACAACACCCAAACAATCACATTCTAATTTATTCACAGTTTTTGTCTATTTAATATAATGGACAAGAGATTCTTTGGTTAAAATCAAACCATTTAGAAAGAACCCAACTTAAAACATAACAGATAAAGTTTAAAACAACTTTCAATAATTTAATCATAATTTAATATAAATCAAAGCTTAAATAAATCTTAAATAATCAAAATAAAATCATAATTAAGTCTTAATTAATTAGAAGTGAATAATAATTAAACTTTAAACAAATAAACATTTGCTTAAGTTAATCCCTAATTAAGTAACAATTAAGTAAATAATTAATATTTAATTAAATAATATTTAATTAAATAATTCAACTTTAATTAAATAATAATTAAATAATTAAACTTGATTGCATAAATAATTACCCTTATTAACTTAATTAATCATTAAGTAAACTTCTTAATAACTCAATTAATTATCACTAATTACTTAACCTAATTACTGATTAATTAATAAATAATTGTCCTTAGTTAATAAATTAATTAACTGTTAAACATACTTAGTCAAGTTATAATTAACTTATGTGTTGCTAATTACATATGAAATAGGTTTTCAAATCATTTCAAAAAAGAAACTTTAAAGTTAGAAATCAAATTTTTCCGTACTGCATCCATAGCGACTATCGCTATGGATGCAATAACTTATAATTACTTCTCTAATTACCATTTAAAATTTTAACCTTACTTTGGATTACTTTTTAATACATAAAAGAAAAGGTTTTTAAAAAACATTAACTCGAGTTAGAATTTAAACAAAACATTTACTAACTCAAAACTAGTAAACGATTAGATTTTAAAAAGATCTCAACTCCCTTAACAACACAAATTCCTATCTTCCATACCATTCAACCATAATCCGAGCATACATGAAAGATTCCAAATCACATCATCATATTGTAGTAAAATCACCACATTCATATCCAAACACATCACCTAACCATCAATCTCAAATCAAATGCTAACTGCATGTTAGAACATACACAAAACATCCAAGCCATACCATAATCCAAACACAACATCATATATACATATATATATAACCAACAAATATATAAAGGTAAGATCTTTCTCAAAAAGTTAAGAATTTACTCACCGAATGCTATCCAAATTCTCGCTAAATTAGAGTATGACATAGCACTTCTATTCCTAAGCAACAAGATGAAGTCTTGAACCCTAAATGCACTAGGTAGGCTTGGACATGAAGGGAAGAGGAAGTGAGATTTTTTTGGTAAGGTGAGCGACTTCGGATAAACATCGAATTATCGATAATAAACCCGAATATAAGTCATTTTGCAACTGAATTTTGGGCTACCTACTCATGGAATTTCAAAAATCACTCAAAGAGAAAGTTATTGAAATTTCTTTTCTCTGTCTTTTCAAAAAAGGAATCACTCATTTTCGATTTTCCTTAAAGAACTTATGGTCCAAAGAAGATGAACTATTTTTGGAATTTAAATTCTACGCTTAAAAATTGCTCTGTAAAGAATTGGTGTTTTGACATAGCTATGATAGAAATTTGTAAAGGTGGTCAACTAGAATGTTGTAGTCTTTAAGTTTTCACATGGTTCTTAGGAAAGACAAACTCCATTTGAGTTTGAAATGAGGAAGAAAAGGTTGGTGGAAAGAGAAGGAAAAAATGGAGAAACATATGGGCTATTTATAAGCAAGATTTCACATCATCATTTTGTCAAGTCATATCACTCCCTTTATATGTATGTATGTATGTATGTATGTATGTATGTATGTATGTATGTATGTATGTATGTATGTATGTATGTATGTAATTATATTTAGTCACATCGCACTTTTATATATACATGTATATATATTATGTTTAGTCACACCACTTTCTTATATATATATATATATATATATATATAATTATGTTATTTAGTCACATCACTTTCTTATAATTATATACATATATAATTTTTATGTTTAGTTACATTACTTTCTTTATATACATATATATTAGTTTTATTAATTAACTAAAATGTGAAAATAGATAATTAAGGTTGATGTTTACAAATCTAAGATGTGATGATACTATATATATATATATATATAACCTAAGATGTGACAATGCTTATATATATTTATATAAAATGTTTATTATTAATAAAACCGTGTCTTGTCACATCACTTACTAATCCAAATTCACATAAGATAATTTATCTCTAAGCGTATTATTATCTAGTTAATTAACTCTTATATATATGTACATATAGTGCACCAACATGAATAACATTACCGACAACTTTCCAGTGTCGAGAGGTCGAAATTTTGGAAAATATTTTTTGGTCACATTTTCTATTTTTTACGAACTATTTAATTTGGTAAACAAATTTTAAAACGATTTTACCATCATTATTAATTAATTAAAATGAGTTTATTTTCATTATAAAACCTATATGTTGAATATTTGATATTAATTAAATATTCACTAATCAAAGTAGTGAAATTCTGAGTCGTTAAATTAAACATCATTATCTCTTGTCACGTCTTAGCTTTAACTAATAATTTAACTTGTAAATATATATAAAAAAGTGATGTGACTAAACATAATAATTATATATATAGAAAAGAAAGTGGTGTGACTAAATATAATAATTATATATATAAGAAAGTGATGTGACTAAACATAATTATATATAAGAGTGATGTGATTAAACATAATTATAGAAATATTATAAAAGATTTGTGACGTGACTAGATATAATTATGACAAGTTATATTATTTAATTCATTTTTCCTATATATACCCACCTATTCTTTTTCTCTTCACATTACTTCCATTTCCTTCTTCTTCCTTATTAAAGTTTTTCATGACTTCTTCTTCTAGCCTTGAGAGAAGAAAAGAAAAAAAAGAAATCATTAGAAAACTTGTTCAAAATCCAGTCAAAATCTTCTCCATTTTCATCCTAATTCCTTTGGCCATAACTTCTACCTTTCTGCTCTAAATCATGACCTTCTTTTTTCCAAACGTATATAAATCCATTGGCTACAACTTTCATGTTGACCACTTCCTCGAGTTTTTAGTCTAGCAATGTCAAAAACGCTTGTCTTTGAGACCCATACTATGTTTTGAAGGCCGAAAATACCACCTTTTCTTTTGACTATAAGTTTCTCCAAATTGATCCAAATTGAATGATTCTTTTTCTAAAATGATAGAGAATAGAATTTCCTAAAACTTTTCTTGGTTACTTATCAAAATTTAAAGAGTAAAATTGTCAAAAGCCGAGAGAAAGATGATCTATTTTCGGGTTACTTTACGGAGTTGTGAAGCTTTTCAAGTTCTAAAACATTTCACGATTAGGAAAGCTTTATGGTGAGCAAATTCTAATCTTTTTTGAAAAAAAAATTATCTGTCTATATCTTTGTCATTATGGCTAAATGGATGATGTTTGTTGTATGGACTATGACTTGGTTTTGATAGACATATATGTGCTAATATGTGGTTAACATTAGATATGAAAATAATGGTTCAAGTGTTATGTTTGGATATAAAGTTGTCAACTTGATATGTTATACAAATGATATGCTTGTGTATGTGAGATCCTGGATTTTGGTCGGATGTTTTTGGAAAGATTAGTAGTTTGGAATGTTGAAAGGACTTAAGATCCATTTGGAAATATAATCATTTACTAGTTTTGAGTTGGTAAATGTTTTAGCTTAAATTCTAACTCAAATTAAGGTTTCCAAAACTCTTTATTTTATGTATTAAAAGATAATCCAAAGTGGAAGGTTAAAGTTTTAGATGGTAACTTAGAGAAGCAAGTTCTAAGTTATTGCATCCATTGCGGTAGTCGTTATGCATTCAGTTCGAAAAAGTTTAATTTCTAACTTTAAAGTTTTCTTTTAAAAATGATTTGAAAACCTATTTTCAAACGTAATTAGCAATACATAAGTTAATTGTAACTTGATTAAGTATGTTTAATAATTAATTAATTAATTAAGGATATTTATTTACTAATTAATCAGTAATTAGATTGAGTAATTAGTGACAATTAAGTAAGTTAATAAGAAGTTTAAGTTAAAATTTTAATTAAGTTAAAAAGGGTAATTATTTTTATTTAATCAAGTTCAATTATTTTAATTATTATCCATTAAAGTTGAATTATTTAATTAATTATTATATAGTTAAAGATTAATTATTTACTCAATTAGGGATTATTTTTAAGTAAATGTTTATTTTTTTAAAGTTTAATTATTAATTTACTTTTAATTAATTAAGACTTAATTAGGATTTAATTTTGGTTATTTAAGATTTAATTAAGTTTTAATTTATATTAAATTATGATTTAATTATTAAAAGTTATTTTAAACTTTATCGATTATGTTTTAAGTTTGGGTTCTTTTCTAAGTGATTTGATTTTAACCAAAGGATTTCTTATCCATGATATTACATAGACAGATAACTGCAAATAAGTTAGAATGTGATTGTTTGTGTTGTATGGACATCCATTAGCAGAATAAAACAATGTTCTGTTATAGGGTAATTGTTTGGACATATATTTAGCAGAATAAATCATCATTTTGCTATTAATTGATTAAATTGTTTTGTATATCTATTTAGCAGGACAAATCACCATCCATCTATTATGTTGTTTTGACATATATATGCTAGTTGAGTTGTATTGACATGTTATTCCCTGATTTGATAATCGGTGGGATTTACATATATGTTGGCCTATGTAAATAATTGATAAGTGCTTGGAATTAAACTGAAATTAAATGGAAACATAAATCGACACGATTGGGACTTCTAAGCCTCATTTGGAATTTATAAAGTATGGCTTTGAATTTACTTAAATTTTTTAATCAATTCGAGGCTTAGGGTTTATAAATAGTTTTTTAAGTCATATAATTCTTATAAAGGTATTTATAAATGATAACTTGTATAGAAAGGGGTTTTACTATCGGAAAGGGTTATGAAGGCGTTTTACAAATGATGTTATGTAAATGATATTTATAAAAGAGTATAGAAAGGTTTATATAAAGAGTTATAAAAATAGGAAAAAGTTTATAAATCATTTCATAGATTTGGAAAGAGGTTTATAAATTAACTTAAAGGTTTATGAAAGTGGGTTATAACTTTATTTTGAAAGTGACATGTAAATTGAAATATGAGATGAGCTTTCAAAAAGGGAATTTTTGATAAAGGATAAGCGTAATTAAATTTTTGAAGAAATGTTTAGTTATTTAATATAGGATTTGGAAAGAAGAAAACTTTGAAAAGTTTGCAGATATACTTATGCTAATAAGATAAGTATATAATTTTGTTTTCAAATGCATGAAAAGTAAAATGTTTTGGTGATATACTTATAACATTTAGATAAGTATATAAATGTTTCCCAAGTATAAAAGTAAATGTAAGAGGTTTGGGAATAGTATTTAAAAAAATCTTGTGATCAGATTTTATAAAGTGGTTTTACTAACTAAAGAGACATATTAAAGGCTTAATGGATCCCATATGGAAATTAAACCATGATTTAATGTTTGCTTATTTGATAGTTAAATAACCAACTATCAAATCTGGACAATCGTAACTTTGGAAATATCCAGGAGAAACAAGAGAATTATATGTTACAATTATCATCAAAAGTTCTATACTGTACGTATAAACTCATTTCGTTCTTCTAGGATGAATGATAAGTAATTCCGTCCACAAACGGTTAGGAGGTGAACTCCGCTCTTGTCATTTGTCTTTTTATTTCCTAAAGAACCAGGGTTGAGTTTACCAGAAATAACAAAAGTTGTCTGAAGAGACCGAGATTAGATATCCTATCTGAAAACCACTTCGATGCAACTCAAGCATTTCTAAATGAAGACATCATGAAGCATGGGATCGAAGACATAGTCATTAAAGTGCAAGGGCTGCTTGCTACTAATCCTGAGGGTGGTTCCAAAATGGATGTAGTAGAAGTAGTGCCTTCCGTTTTTCTTACCATGGATAACTTATATAGATGAATGTTGGTATTGAATTGACGCTTGGAGGGCAGTGTTTGCATTCCAAGATGGATTGCTATTCAAAAAGGTAATGCATAACCTCAAGCCTCACAACCGGGAGGAATACCAAAAGCAGGGCTCGCAACAGAGCTATGTGGTTAGCTACCATTAGGAGAGATCACCCCATTCTAGATGTCCCTTTCAGAGTTGGTTTGCGTGTAAACACCATGGTAGTATAAGGCCTCAATGTCAAGTGGGTGAGGTAATCTGATCTGCCATGTTAAGGGGCAGCCGGCTCTGTGTTAGCATCAATACATTTTCTAGAGGTGTATCATCGAAAGGTGATCTCTTACCTTGCCATTGTTGGAATATAATCTCCAATACGTGCCTTATGTTTTTGATTGTAGAGCCTAGTACGTTGGAATGTGAGATGCCTTGCATTTCAGCTATTTTATCACTTTACTTTAAACCTAGACACTAAGGTAATATCGTTGGATTTTCATATAAAATGTTTTGGTTATTGTAAGGTAAAAACCATTTGTTTTTATGTGCGGTGTGGTTTTACGAGATACCCTTTGTGAAAAGTTTTCAATATAGAAATCAGTTTGGTTGTTACTTGTTATCAAGTTTTACTAACGTAGGTTTACCAGACTAACCTGGGCATTATTCCATGTAATGCTCGGGTTAGACAGAGCATGTTTTTCCCATGTTAGCTGGACAATTTGGAGTTGGAGAGGAGCTAGATAGTCAAGACGTATTCATGTATATTTTTCTTTCACTGTATTATATAATCTGTATGTTTGTCAATGTAAGGACAAGTTTCTATAACTGTCCAAATTTAGGATTAGCCTAGTGTACTATGATGTTATATATATGAATAAAGATGTTTTCTTTTTGAAAAGATCATTGTTGTATTATATATATTCGTTGCGTTGTGAGATTCTGTGTTGTTTAGTTTTCTCGTATCCTCTACCTTCTTCTTTCACCCTAACAAATCGGTATTTCCGGCACTTGAATGTTCGGCATATAATATGGTGGATGTATTAGCGTCGATTTTTGAGGGTCGAAATGCCGATTCGTTACACTTGGTATCATAGCTGAAGGTTAAGTGAGAACCTTGGATTTGGTAGGGTTAACTCATTAGAGATTGGGTAAGTGACACCTTAGAATGAGTATGAGTGTGTGTATATATGAACGCATATTTGTTAGTGATTATCAAATGATTTATAATATGTTGATTTATCAGTTTAGTGGCTTATGAACTATGGTCAATACAGGGTGTACAACTATACCGATAGGAGTTTCTAAACACTCAAACTAGGAAAATCGAAATAGTATTATTTTGGAATTTGGTAAATGAAATAATCTTACCCAAGGTGTATTTTATATATAAAAAATGATTTTCAAAAATAGTGTAATATAGTTGGTTACGGTGTTAGAAGATAATAATATGTTGTCATTATTATCATTTATGGTTTGTTTAATCATGCTCATCTAGTTGAGCATTGAATATTATTAGTATGTTCTGTTTCTAAGATATGGTTGGGTAGATAAGGATTAGAAAAAATATGGAAACAAACACCTTATGAATTAAGTTTCACATTTTGACTAAAAGGCACTCGAAGTTAATGTTGAGGTAGAATTTGCTTTCAAAATTAGAATATTTTGGGATAAATATTTAAAAATTGTTTAATAGAAGTGATTTATAAAATGGGTTTATAAAAATGTATCATTTAAGTTGGAAAAAATTTAGGTTGAAAACTTGAGAACCTAAATCCCGTTACTTTTGAAAAATGATTTTCAGGGTTTTGGGAAAATAATAATAATAATATTTGAAACCAATTTGGTTTAAGTAGAATTTTTTAGGAATAAAAGAGTAAGTAAGAAGTGTTATCTTCGGATTGACACGGAGAACAAGTCTTGATTATTTTGTGATGATCAGAAAAAACTTCTAAGTGATGATCAAATGTTTGCCTAGGTGAACGTTGTGTGGTACTTAGTTAATAATTATCTTTATCATTGTACGATCGAAACGAGTTCAACCCGAACAAACCCAAAAGTGGGTTGATGATATATATTGTTAAAAAATGTAAAGCATTGTTCCAAAATGAAAATTTGAAAATAAAAGGAATATTTTTAATATAACTAGTTCGAGTGGCTCGAAAATAACTTAAAATTAGAAAAAGGTTGTGTTTAGATTATAAACACTTCTCTTGAGTGTTACCCTTCTTAGTAAGGGAATGTATGATACTGTTTGGTGATACCCAGTTCCTTAGTATCATTTTGGAGTTACTCGGGCTATGTCTATATATTTTCATGATTTAAAGTATAGAGTTCCATTTCAAAAAGTTTTTGAAAAATAAAGTCGGGTATTTGGATCTTGAATTTTCTTAGGAAAATAAAAGCAAAATAGTAGGGATATATGATCTTAGAATGTAGTGGAGTAGCATACAAGTTGAATCTAAGAACAGTTTATGAAATGTTTTCATAAATAATTTTGTGAAAATAGAATTGTATTAGGGAGAACCAATCAAATAAGTGCATAAGTCGGACGTAGATCATTTCTCTTTCCATATAGAGCGATCCAAGATTTGAGTACATAGCTTTGAGGTGTTGACACCATTCCGAATAAGGATCTTTTACTCGACTTTTGATGGAGAGCACTTGATGATGATTCTTGGTGTGGGACCAAGGTTTTCTATCATAATTACAACTAAACGTTCCAAATCAAAGAGCCTGATAGGAGTCCACACTAGAGAAGTGAGAGAGCGATACTAGTTCGAAGGGAAAGTTATGTATTCGAGTTGAGATCGAATCAGATTTTGCATAAGAATGATCTATGTATATTAAATGAGCTAATTTTTAGTGCTAAGTGTTATTTGGGATAGGTCGAGGTGTAACTTTGGAGACGAAATTCTTTTAAGGGTGAAGAACATAACGACCTGGAATTTCACTGCTTTGATTAGTGGATATTTATTTAAATTTAAAAATTCAATATGTAGGTTTTATAATGAAAATAAACTCATTTGAATAAATTATTAATGATGATAAACACGTTTTCAAAATTTGTTTACCAAATTAAGCAATTCGTAGAAATATAGAAAATGTGACCAAAGAACGTTTTTCAAAATTTCAACCTTTCAACAGAGGAAAGTTATCGGGAACGTCGTTCGTCTTTGTGCACCATATACACATATATATAAGAGTTCATTAACTAAATAATAATACACTGAGAAATAAATTATCTTATGTTAATTTGGATTAGTAAGTGAGTGACAAGCCATTGTTTTTAAAAATAATAAAATTATATATATATATAAGTATTGTCACATCTTAGGTTTTATATATATACATACTAAGTATTGTCATATCTTAAATTGTAATCATTAACCATCATTATCTCTTACACGTCTTAGCTTTAATTAATAACTTTAACTTATATATATATATATAAAGTGATGTGACTAAATATAATAATTATATATATATATATATATGAAAGCGATTGATTAAACATAATAATTATATATAAGAAAGTGATATGACAAAACATAATTATATATATAAGAGTGATGTGATTAAATGTGTGTTTATATATAATAAAAGATCTATCATGTGACTAGATATAATTATGATAAGTTATATTATTTAATTCATTTTGTCTATATATATACCCACGTATTCTTTTTCTCTTCTCCTTACTTCCATTTCCTTCTTCTTCTTCCTTATTTCATGGCTTCTTCTAGCCTTGAGAGAAGAAAAAGAAAAAAAGAAATCATTAGAAAACTTGTTCAAAATAAAGTTGTTTTAAATAAATTTATTTAATGATTTAATTAGAAGTTATAAAGTTTAAATTACAAGTTAGAAATTGAAGTTTAGGTAAATTTATTTAAATTGAATTATTTCAAGTTTTAAAATTTGAAATTGAGTTTAAAGATCCGATATTGGGTTAAAGTAAGATTTGAAATTAGATTTGCTTTATTAAATTGTGGCTTAAATTTGTACATTTAGTGGAGTTATAATACATTTATGACTTGATTTGGATTTACTTATACATACTCCTGACTCGAGTGTATTTTTTCTTTACGTTCGGATCAGCCTGAGTTTTTCGTTGTAGTTCTTGAAGATGAAGATGGAGGTTTGAAGATCGTATTTATTGTTATTAGTTCGTTGTAGTTTGGTATGCCTATTGATTGTATAACTCTGATATAATGTAAATGAAAATCATGTATATTATAAATAGCTTTATAAAATGTTTATTTTGATATTATATTTTATTCCTCCCGTTGTATGAGATTTTGTGTTCTGTTTCTTTTTCTTGTTATTTCTCATTTAAATCTCATCGAAAATTCGTCAGCTTTGAATGGTTTGAGTTGGACATGTGTGGTTTATTGTCGACTTGAACCATCCAAAATGGCGGGTCGCCACATCTTACATGCAATGGTACAACATGAATATTTTCACTATACCTACCATGTATTTAATCATAGCCAAAATTATAAATTACTACAACATATGGATTTCTTCAGCCACCCGATTATTTATGTGGCACTGCCATGCAGGGACGGAGCCAGGATTTGATGTCTCCCTGGGCTAATCAAACATTTTAACTTAATAAGCTTAAAGAAAAATCAATAAAATAGCACCAAAATATGTATAATGAGTTCAAGAAATGTGAATTTTTAAAATGATATAAAGTATCGAACACAAACTGTACTGAATTGAAAACGGAAGAATTGGATGAAAAGGTGTTTGAAATTTAATCATCCATAAATATAATACTGTGTAGCAAAATAGATGGGTTCCACTATCATGCATAAATATAAATATATAATATTTTGTAGCAATTTTACCCGGGCTGTAGCCCAGGGTAATCAAAGCACAGATCCGTCCCTGCTGCCATGTATTTACTTTTCCGTTTGCCTGTGCAATGAAAAAAAGCATGCATAGACAGCTACAAGTTCCCCTATGGCCATCTTCATCACCCCAAGTTTGTTAAAATTTCATCAATACCATCACCTGACACCTAAATAGATATGTTAATATGTCATACTTGCTTAGTTGCTTAAACTTGATTATATGTGCAGCCATGACCAGCTTGTTTTAGTTATATTGCATAGTTCAGTTCGGTCCTGATACATGCTTCAGTTATCTACAAACATAGTTAGTTCAGTTCAGTTATATATGTATTATTGTGTAAGCACTAATATTATTTCAGTAACCAGTTGTTTGCACAAAAAATGGGCAAACACCTCCAAGTCGTATGATTCGGTTGATTTTGTGTTGTTCTTAGTGATTTGGGTGATTTATGCAAATATGTAAAAAGCAGGGACTAAACTGTAAAATACACACAGATTTATAGTGGTTCGGCCAAAATGTGCCTACGTCCACTTTATATGTTATTCTCCTTTATTTTTCAGATTACAAGTCCAAGGCCTTGATTACAAGCGTATATAAGTTGTTTGAAAGTTCCTTCCGTGTTTGAGCTCTCAAACTTGTCCCCCATTGTTGTACCCCTGCCCCTCTATTTATAGAGTGAGGCTTGGGGGCAGGGGTCTTGGATGCATATAGCTGCTGGTGGGCCTGGGCTGATGCAATCTGGCCTGAAAGTGTTGGTTCGGTACGCCTTGGTCCGGTGGTAGATGGTTGGAGGGGTTGGTCCGGTGAGGCCTTGGACCGGTGGAGGTTGACTCGGTGGTGAGTTGGTCCGGTGAGGGTTGGAGCGGCAGTTGGTTCGGTAGTATGTTGGCTCGGTGGTATGCCGGTTCGGTAGTAGGAGGGAAGTAGGTTGGTTTGGTGATGGGGACGAAGCTTAGTTCGGTGGTGGTCTACCTTGCTTCTGGTTCGGCAGTGGGAGGAGGTAGCTGGTTCGGCCATGCTTGGAGGTGAAGTTTGGACCGGCAGTGCTTGGGAGTGGAGGATGGATGGTTCGGCAGTGCTTCCTTTCATTTGGCTCGGTTATATCTCCGTCATACGAACTCTGATTAACCTGAAATTTGAAACATAGCCTTTCCTAGTCCTTATCATCATTTCCAATCAATTTCGTCTCGATCGGAGCTCAACCAGATTTTGGCGATATCGATCGCAGCCTTGATCCCAATCGATCTCCAACCCCGATATTCAGCATTCCTTGCCAATTTGTTGACATTCCAGTTTTGATCAAAAATGGGATAACACCAGTGATCCTCCTTTTGGCCCAATTGTAGGGCTTCTTTGGAAATTCATTGTATTTCTTATTTAACCACCATTTAGAAATGTCGGCTACTATACCAAGCATTTTATATGTTGGCTAACGATGTAGACAGTGATCTGAGTTAACAAGTTGCCTGCTTGTCTTTTTAAATGCTGGACAGGAAACAATATTATTTCCAATTGTTTTTCCTTCTTTTCCCCATAACAACACATATACAACCTCAGTTTTATCTCTATCTCACAAATTCCTTTTCCACTCTATTATTCTACAGCCTCAATTTGTATACATCTAATAATCATACCATACGGCCGAAAAGTAAAACAGAATTTGTGACAATGCTTCGTCCATTCGACAATCTCATCAACAACTCAGCCACATCCTCAACGATGGTCATAGCAACATATTTTAGATTTATACAATTATCGACCCCTATACCATGGCCAAAAGTGCAAGAAAAGATGGAAAATTATATATGTTTCAGTAACCAGTGGTCCAGTCTATACACATTCTACCCAACAGACTCCATCCCAAAATATTTAGTACTACTACAACCTCGTATATTCATAATTTATAAACACGCATGTTTGAAATTTGAACTGTTTTGTATTCATTACAGTTGTGGACCCTGTGGATAGGTTTGTTGATCAATTGGAAGAACTGAAGTAAGCCATCATTTTGATATTCAAACTGAAAGCTTCTTCTGTTATTTATTTGGTTGGTTATTTTTTCCCACAAGTGTAAAAGCTACCCAGATTAAAGAAAATAGTTAACAAGGTGTGGTTTCCATGTATAAGTGAATTTCCATTTCCCACACCATATTTTTGTAAGTCATCTGAATCTAGGAAAATTTGAAAACTATGGTTGAAGGCTTCTAAACATCAAACCAGGAAGAAACAAAACCCTATTTACTTGGTATTTATTTAGGAGAAAACATGAAAACATTTTCTAACCCACAGCCTTATAGACGAAATCGAGGTTGTTATTTTTAGCACAATGAATTGATATTTTGGACCATTGGTAAGATATAAAACTGGATCAGGATGACAGGCCAAGGAAAAATGAGTGTAGATTCAGTGTACAGGCAACCAAAATGCAGGCATGGAAGATACTTGGTTTGGTGTAACATACTGGCATGGTTCATGTAGGTGCAGTGCGTGCATGACAACAAGACAGAATTGTGATGTGAGTGACGGATGCATATTTCGTTTTCTTACTGAACTAGTGCAAACCATAGAGGAGGAGGCGAAGCAAAGATGATAATATTAAATTAAATTGCACTTACCAAAACTTGCATCTGTTATAACTTTCTCAGCAGGCCAAGCAATTGTAGCACCGATGGCATCTTTAATGTTTTATAAGTCGTATGTTGATCTTCATAGATTTGAATTTGAAGCATTTGCAACATCAACTCAAACTTTAACTGTGTTTATTCCTTGTGGAACAAAATGAGCCAACACGGTTGGATTAGTTGAAGATACACGTCCTTCAGCTTCAATTTCTCCCTTTCAATTCCAATCGATCAGCTTGCACTTGTTATTTATCATTGAATTTGCACTCAATAAATTAAGAAAAATACTATTTTATTATATGTTTAAATAGTTGGTAAGATGAATGAATCAATTAATTATAAGTAAACCTTTTCGGCAACATCAACATTAAACGTATGAGTAGAAGATGCTACAATGTTAAACTGCTCCACAACTACTCTCAGTTTAGACCATGTCACTTTCATACGAACAACTTCTCCAACTCGTGTCAAACCAATGGTAGGCCTCCATAAATAAGCATCTCGATTTTTTGGATTATCTACACAAACTTCCATTGTAGAAGGTCCAAGGGGAAGATCGTTCATAATTTATATTGGATTACTCGAGTGCAGCCGTCCTTCAGCAACTATTTCTTAATTCCTACTTCAATCATACAACTTGCATTTATGCTCTATGCTGCTAGTTTTACTTTATCAAAGAAAAAATATATTAATGAAGTAAATTTTTTATGTATCGAAATTAAATGTTAATTGCTAAATAATTTAAATTTTACCTCATTTTCTTCTTTCTCAAAGTGATCTATGTTGCGCACAACAACTCTACTAATTGTCATGCAACCATCTCACCTTCAAATTCTCCAATAATGCATGTAAAACTAAATGTTGGCCTCCATAAAAAAAACTTCGGTTTCCTCGAAATGTCAATAATAATTTTTATAGCATCTGACCTTAAAGGACATTGTTGGACAAGATTCTTTGGATCACTTGGCATAACTCTTCCTTCTGCAACAATTTCGTCTGTCCCACACCAATCCAATAAAACACATTTATTGTAACGACCCGTAAAATTTTAACGGTTTTAATAACGTAATTAACTGAATTTCTGTGAAATTTTAAACGATTGAATTTGAAATTAAAATTTTAATATTTGAAATACATCAATATAAACATAGCAAATATCAGATTTTCATCAAATAATATGAAAGTTTATTTTGTTGTGTAATTTTTATTTAAAATTTAAATCAGTTAATATTTGATGATAATATATTATTTTCAAACCCGAATATTTTTATATAATAAATTTGTAAATCATCTGTTATCCCGCCTTTTGGTAAGGCCGATATATTAAGGAGCTGACTGAAAACAAAGGATCACTCATCCCGGATATTGAGTAGGCGCAGGTTCACCATGGATATCGATGAATTTTGTCCAAGTCCGGATCAGACTACGATTGGCAAGACACGACAAGCGAAGCCATGAAAGGCAGCGTTTCAAATTTCAAGTCAATTCGAGTTCGTATGCTTAAGTTATGATCGACACAAATTGAAGGAAATAACCATGTTTTCATTTCCATCATTGAACATCCGTTCGAATCCATCATTTTCATATCGATCAGAGCGGCAATGACTTCGCGTCCATCTTAGAGCCTTGGTTCGACTCGATCTCGTTCGAATCCATGAAAGAGCCTCAGTTTGTATCGATCGACTATAGCACACCTCGCATCGATCAGCCTTGTTCGTATCCATCGGCAAGCATCTATTCGAATCCATCGAAGAAAGCACTGTTCGTATCCATCAAGCTTCGCTAGCTCACACCCATCATGAAACAGCTGTTTGTATCCATTGTGTGCTGCTATTCGAACCCATCCGGAACTACGCTCTTCGTATCCATCCAGAGGTGACCGCATTATATCGATCATGTTCGAATCCATCAGACATACATAATTTCATATCGATCAATTCCAACTCGCTCGTATCAGTCGACCAACATCCCATTCGTATCCATCTGTGATTGCTTATTTCGTAACCATCGACTGTGGCGCGAATATGCATTTTGTATCGATCGGACCTAATACATATTTCATAACGATTAACCACGAATCGATGCGAAATCGACACTCTACACCCAAAACAATATAGCCAATCGATACAGAAAGAGCGATTCGGAGCTACCGATGCTAACAAAACTACGCAACCGATATGAGCCATGCAGTTTGGATCGATACGAGCAGAGCCACTTCTATCGATACGAATCAAGCCGCCTCCATCGATATAAGTTAAACCATCCCCATCAGTTCGAAATGGCAACGGCCTTCGATACAAACGAGGCGAAGTTCAAGGGACAACTCGGTCAACTTGGCGACGAAGGTGGATCGATTCGAGGAGTGTGCACCACTTCACCACTTAATCACATGCAGTGATCGATTCGAAGAGATCGATTCGAATTGATCGATTCGAACCAAACAGTCTGTCGAAAACCTCCATCTTGTATCGATCATAATTCGAGATCCACAAGTCCAAATGCTATAAAATTTTCACAGGAGCTTACGTACAAGCTAAAGAATGTCCACACCAAGTTTTGACTCCATTGGACAAAATCTTGATTGATACGAATTGCGTTCGTATCGATCGCAGATCGAGTCGAAACTTCACAAGATCGATCGCGTGGGCCCACTCATGTACCAGAAGGAGTCTCCCGAAGTTTGAGTGAGATATCAGCCTTCTACACTTATAAATAGAGCCTCAGGGCCTATAGAAGAAGGATCTTTCGACTCTCAAGCGCCCGGACACTGATGGATTTAACTTTGCACTCCATACTACTGTTATACTCGAATTTCAGACTTGTAACTCACTGTAGCTAGCTGTAATCAAGTGTAATCATCAATAGAATATCAATAAAATAATAAATCTTTATAGTGGACATAGACAATATGCCGAACAACTTTAAACTATCATGTGTCTTTGCATTTACTTGTCAATTTTTGAAGTTTTTGTTAGATAATCCACATTTTACATCTATCTTCTTCAATTTTATCTCTTCAAAACTTCCGAAGAGTGTTGTGGCATTTTTGGTACAAACATTTTGGTGCATTCACTGAGAAAAAACGGTTTTTCTCATGCTCATTGGATCTACTGTCGATACCGGATTGCATAAATCCAAGAAAAAGATACGGATCTCAAATCCAGAATCCTTCCAACCTATTCGGATTTGCATAAATCTAGGAAAGGACTTCATCTATCACGATGGTAAGCACAAGGACCGTCTCCACCATTGCCAATCAAGAAGCCCGGGATAGACAAAATCCTGTGCAATTGCCTCCATCCAACCAAAATGCTACCGGACCCTCAAATCCGTCAGGCCCGGTTACAAGACAAGAATTTCAGATGCTGCTTCAAGAATTGACACAGAGTCGCCAGCAATTGACTGAACAGCTGCGCGCTAATGCTGAGCTGACTAACCAGCTAAATCGCCAAAGGCGCAGAAGATTCAGAAGAGATCATGCTTCTCATTCCTCCACCGAAAGTTCTGTCTCGTCTGACTACCACCACAGATCCACCCATCCTCGGCTAGACGGGAGTTATATACAAGCCACCAGACATCAACCCGCGATGACCCTTGGACAGCTGAGAGTTGGCCCATCGGCCAGTTTCCATATTGTACCCTCCTTCCAAGAAGGTATTGTTCCTCAATACACCACAGACAACCGTGCTACTACCGTCGTGGTTGAACTGGGGGTTGATGCCCGGAATCAGTCGGATTTGAACCATCATCGGCGTGGGCGTACTCCAGAACCATATCCCTAAAGACTTTGAGCCAAGGAGGCAAGACTTAGACCGTCGACAGCGCTCGGTCCAGCCTCGCACTGTGGAACCTGACCACTCTTTGGTCAACATGCACAGAATGTCCAGATGCCAGATATTCCGACTATGATTCGGTGGATGATTCAGAAATCCAAGGCCTCACAAATTAAGACTGGGTAATCTCCCGGAGTCATACCCCTTTTACGGACGAGATATTATATGTTGAACCCCCTCGGCGATTCAGGATGCCGACTCTGTCGATGTACGAAGGAAATTCTAACCCCAATTAACATATCCTGAAATATGAATGGTCAATGAGCGTTGCGAGAGCTGATGATGCAGTGAAATGCCGTAGTTTTCCCATTTCTTTGGGGTGCATTGCCACCATGTGGTTCACGAGATTGCCACCTCGATCCATTTCTTCCTTTGACCAATTGGCTACTAAGTTTATGGAACAATTTCGTATGCATGTGGTGAGACCTAAAGATGTTAACACTCTTTCTAGTGTGACCCAAGCTCCCGGAGAGACACTCGGGCGCTATTTAGAGAGATTTCATGTTGCGTGTGCGGAGATTAGTAACCCTAACGACAACTCAATCTTAATGACATTGACTAAGGGGATTGACCCCGATTCTGAGTTTGGAAATTGGTTGGCAAAGCAACCATCCGCGTCACTGGACCGTTTCTACTCCAAAGCTGCTCAATTCTTGAGACAAGAGGACGCGAAACAGTCTAGGAAACAGGATGACGCGGGGCCCAGCATAGAGGGCATACAAAGTAATGTTGTGGTTAAACAGTCTGGAGAGAGTTTCGGGAAAGTTCAGTTAAATATACAGAACAAGCAAACTCAACAGAGGAATAATGGCAATCAAAATAAGAAGCGAGATCAAAACCGTAGCCCACGACGTAGGGCACCCATGTTTGACAACTACACACCATTGAATACATCGCTAGAGAACGTGTATTTGTAGACCTGCAATACTATGCAATACAAGAAGCCTGCTCCCAAGCCATCATCGGAGAGGCAGATCCAGACAGGAAAGTTTTGTAGGTTCCATGAGAGTTATGGCCACAACACAAATGAGTGTCGTCATTTGCAGGATCTCATCGAGAAATTGATTAGAGAGAGAAAGTTGGATCGGTTCGTGCGGGCGCCGTAGTCAGGTGGTATGGGCCCGTCAACCCAAAATCGTGTACCGAATCAAGAAAGCCAAGAGGAACCCGCTCGTACTGGCGGAAGGTTAGTTATAAACACAATAAGTGGTGTGGTCCTCATCCAGCAGACCGAAGCTGGAGGGAAATGGAGTCGTATGCCAGCTCTATCAGGCATGCGGACTTCGAGTGTTGAAGCAGTTGTGATGATGGCACTCCGACCAAGCAACAAAAGACGATGACAGATGACATCGTATTCAAAAATAGAGATGATGATAAGGTCGAAGCCCCCACTATCGACCCATTAGTCATATCTTTCCAGGTAGGTCCTGCTTGGATGAAGAGGATCCTGGTTGACAGCGGGAGTTCTGTGAATATTTTATTCAAGCGAGCATATGATTTGATGAAGATTGAAGCCATGGATTTGAAACCTTGTCAATCCCGAGTCCACGGCTTCAATGGAAATGCTACTATACCCACTGGAGTGGTCGAACTACCAGTGGAATTAGGGGTTGGAGAACGCCGGAGAGTCCGTATTCTGCAGTTTGTTGTTTAGATATTGATTCACCTTATAATGCCTTTTTCGGCCGATCGGCCCTTGCTGAATTCAAGGCAGCTATTGCCCCATGGTGCTTGACTCTGATGTTCCCCATCAATCGCAGGACCAAAGTCATTCAAGGAGATCAGGCTGCTGGAAAAACCTGTTATGTTGCTCAGCTACGCAGGGCGCAGCGAAGAGAGAAAGGAAAAGACGTAGAGGAATCTCTCTGCGTTCGTTTTGCCGATAATTGACAATTGGTGCCTGGGTCCCGGCCCGGGCACCCCAACCAATTCCAGAGGGATCTTGACCCTAGAGATACCGAGAGCAAAGATGAATCTAAAGACAGACAAGCTTCCTCGACCGAACTGACGATCGATGATGATGAGGATTCAAGGATGATAAAGGTTGGTTCTCAGTTAAGCCAGCAGACACAACAAGAATTGGTTGAATTTCTCCGGACGAATCTCGACGTATTCGCTTGGACGCACTCTGACATATGTAGGATCTCGTCAAACATCGCGAGCCACGCCCTGAATATTGACCCACGGTGTATCCTGGTCAAGCAGAAAAGGCGTGGTATGCATCCGAGAGATCTGCTGCCCTTAAAGAAGAGGTTGATAAGCTGAAATCAAATGGGTTTATCCGAGATGCTTTATACTCAGAGTGGGTATCCAATCCCATACTTGTTCGAAAGCCGAATGGGAAATGGAGGACGTGTGTTGATTATTCTAACTTGAATAAAGCTTGCCTAAAGGACAGTTTTTCACTTTCGCGACTTGATCAGCTCGTAGATTCCACGGCTTGGCACGAGTTACTATTCTTTATGGATGCTTATTCCATCTACAATCAGATAACCATGCATTTATCCAACCAAGAGCATACCAGCTTTGTGACCGATCTGGGATTCTACTGCTATAGGGTCATGTCATTCGGACTCAAGAACGCCGAAGCAACGTAGCAATTCCTAGTAAACCGGGTGTTCGCCAAACAAATCGGGAAGACCAAGGAAGTATATGTGGACGACATGCTGGTAAAGTCGAGATTCACCACTAATCATGTAAGAGACTTGGAATCAATGTTCAACATTCTTCGAGAGTACAAAATGAAGCTCAATCCACTAAAATGTCATTTTGGAGTCGCTTCTGGAAAGTTCTTTGGGTTCATCATCAATGCTCGAGGAATGGAAGCAAATCCCGAAAAGATCTGGACGATCAGAAATCTTCAAACTCCAAGAATCATAAAGCAAGTCCAGAGTCTCAACGGGAAGGTAGCAGCATTGAGCAGGTTCATTTCAAAGTCCACTGACAAGTGCATTCCCTTCTTTGATCTGATCCAAAAAGGAAAGCGAAACTTTGAATGGACCATGGAATGTGAAGACGCATTCAGAGCACTAGTTCAACACCTCTCTACACCGTCGATTTTGTCAAAGCCTGTCGACCATGAGCAATTATATCTCTACCTGGCGGTATCAGAAAACGCAATCAGTGCTGCCTTAGTTCGGGAGGAGGACCGAGTGCAGAAACCGGTCTACTATGTTAGAAAACGGCTAACCAGAGCTGAGAGAAATTATCCAAAGCTAGAGAAATTGGCCTATTTCTTAGTCATTGCCTCAAGGAAGCTCCGTCCATATTTCCAAGATCATCATGTCACTGTGTATACTGATCAGTCGTTACGACAGGTCCTTACGCGGCCCGAGACGTCTGGTAGGTTACTCAAGTGTAATATTGAACTGAGTCAGTTTGATATGACTTATACTCCAAGGAGAGCAATTCAAGGACAAGTCCTAGCAGATTTCATAGTTGAATTTACCGTTCCAGAGGACTTCCCCGAGACCAGTAAATCTCTCGAACACATCTGGAAGCTGCATACGGATGATGCATCCAACGATCGATGCTCAGGTGTTGAAGTAGTACTTGAAACCCCTAAAGGCCGATCCATATGCTATGCCTTGAAATTTGAATTTCGTGCTACCAATAATGAAGCTGAATATGAAGCCTTGCTTGCTGGATTGAAACTCGCCCGTGATTTGAGAATTATTGCTAACTTATTGTGATTCCCAATTAGTCGTATGGGAGGTTCGGGATGAATACCAGGCTAAGGATCGAAGACTAGCTGCTTATCTAGCTCGAGTCCAAGGAATGCTTGATCAGTTTGACTATCATGCCTTCTTTTACATACCCCGCGAGCGCAATCAAAAGGCTGATTCATTGGCGAAGTTAGCTAGCACGGTCGAAGCACAGCAAATGGGACTTGTTCCTGTTGAAACATTATCCTCTCCGAGTATTGATCAGATGGAGATAGACTCTGTATTTGAAACCGCTCCCAGTAAGGAGTCATGGACGACCCCATACCGAAATTACATCGATCATGGAACGCTACCCGAGCATAGAAGTGAGAAAAGACAGATTCTTCGAAAAGCCTCGTGGTTTACCATTCAAAATGGAGTCATGTATAGAAGAGGATATTTAGCCCCTCTCCTCCAGTGTATCGCGCACGATGAAATTAAACGAGTGTTGCATGATGTACACGAAGGAGAATGTGGCGATCACACCGGAGGGCAAGCCCTCGCTAAGGAAGTACTCTGATATGGTATTACTGGCCGACCGTAACCCGTGATGCAGCAGACTACGCCAGAAAATGTGATAAATGATAGAAACATGCTCGAATTCCTAAAGCCCCACCAACTGAGATAGCCCAAATTGTCAGCCTGTGGCCGTTTGCAGTATGGGGCATTGATATATCGTCGGCACTCTACCTTTGGCCAAAGGTGGCGCAAAGTACGTCATCACTGCAGTTGACTACTTTACCAAATGGGCTGAAGCTGAACCTCTTGCGACAATCACGACGAAGAAAGTAATCAACTTCGTAAGTTCGCAACATTATCTACCGATTTGGACTCCCGCATAAAATCATTACTGACAACGGAGCACAGTTCGATGGTGTTGAGTTCAAGGATTTCTGTCAGTGTTTTCATATCCACAAGAAATTCTCTGCAGTTGCGCACCCTCAAGCGAATGGCCAGGTTGAAGCTATTAATAACGTTATCAAGTCGATTCTGAAAAAACGACAGGAAAAGGCCGGGGGCAAGTGGGTTGATGAACTTCCTATGGCTTTATGGGCTTACTGAACAACCCACAAGTTCGCGACCGGACACACTCCATTTTCTCTATCTTATGGCTCAGAAGCCATTATTCCAGTCGAGACGGAAGTACCTTCTCATCGTGTGGATAATTATGATCCGAAGACAAATGCCATATTACTTGCTGAATCCTTGGATTTATTAGATGAGAAACGTGAAGAGGCTGATTTAAGGGCAGCAGCATATCGAAGTTGAGTCGCCCGATTATATAATGCGAAGGTCCGACCATGAACCTTTGAACTCGGCGATCTCATTCTCAATAGAATCTATCCGGTCCCTTCACACATAAAACCAAATTGGGAAGGACCCTATGTGCTTACACAACAACTCAAAGATGGCACATTCAAGTTAACGTCCATTGACGGTCTTACTTTGTCAAGAGCTTGGAACGGCAAGAGTCTCCATTGCTACTACACATAACAGGATTAATTTATTTAGCTCGTTCTTTTATTTACCATTTGTTTTTGCATTTTGAAATGTGAATTTGTACTAAGGCAACTGCCGTATTTTCTCATTTCAGCAATAAGATGTCATCTCTTCGAGCTAGAGCTATGATTTATTGAATGTGACGAACAACATCATGATGCACGGAAGGCTAATTTACATCATACGATGGAATTTATTCAAATAGGGATTGACTGTGATACGACCGACCACTCGTTAAGTGAAACCCAAGCTCAAGGGCAAGTCACTACACTAAAGTCAAATAAGGATAGATACACGACAATCCATTCACTAAACTCCAAACTCCCAGAGTGCAAGTTGGAGCATAAACTCATAAATACGGTCTTGAAGGGGGTGGACTCGTCCATCTAACGACTTATATCATATCCTAACCAAGTTTGAGGAGGATGGATCCACCCATCTAACGACCTCACTTGTTAACTCGGGGTGGATGTGAATCGACCATCCACGATCCTAATAAATCCATCGTTCCTGGAGTGCAAACAAAATCCTAAAATCTTAAATAGATGTGACTGACCATCTATTGGCCAACTCCATATTCCCGGAGTGCGGATCGGAGTATAAACATCAACTCTAGGTTCCCAGAGTGCGAACCAGAGTATAAGCGTCGGCTCCAAATTCGCAGAGTGTGAATTGGAGTATAATCGTCAAAGCCAAGTTCCCGGTGTGCAAATTGGGTTACAAATGTCGATTATCTTCGAATTTCCAGAGTGCGAACCAGATTATCGATCGCACACAACTCCGAATCCCCGGAGTGTGGACAGAGTATAAACATGACTTGAGTGTGAACGACCGCTAATAAACTAACCTAAACCCCAGAGTGTGGACATGTATTTAAAACTTCAATAGGCGCGATTGACCGCCAAAATGTAAATGCAGATCCCCGGAGTATGGATGTGGCTATTTATGAGTAACGAGTGTGATTCGACCGCACGACTCTCACTTGTTTTAGCATCAAGCCAACAATGTTTAATTCGAAGAAATACAGACAAATTACGATCGCTAGCTGATCTTTACAACTTGCCTCCGGAGCAGGGGCAGGACTTATGTGTTAATCGCTGGCCGGAGCAGTGCAGCGCCAAAGTCCAACTCGATTTCAAATTACACTTCGTGTTTGTGATTTCCAGACTTAGTGAATAACGACGAACTCAACTCAAGAGTTGAAACTCCGCAAGCGCACTGAACTGAAATTCAAACGCTACAACACTTAAGCATAAAAGACAGAAATAAAATTTAAAGCAAGAAAACAAAATTTCATTTCAACTAATTGTAAGTGAAGATTCATATACAAGTTTCCCAAAATACCGACTAGCAGGGGCCCAACCCGCATCTATACACGACCTATGAAAGAAAAGCAAAACAAGTTCTTAACTGCAAAAAAGGTGTCGAAAAGGCCTATGTACTCCCTTTCCCTCTTCGGCCTTTTCTTCAATGTGCATCCACTAGAGCCACGAGTGATTTTTCATTTTGACCTTTTACCCTTTGGTGGATCGTCTCCAGACGGAGGCATGATGTCAATATCCTCCTCCAAACTTGAATCTAGAGGAATGCTCCCTGCAGGAGGAGTCGGAGGAGTCGGATCTGCAATAAGGGGCGGAATGGGCACACTGGTATCGACAAGTGTACCTCCTGGTGAGATCATTCTCAGCGGAGCTGGGCCAGGCGCCGCCATTCCACCCCCGAAACTACCATCGTGTGTCGCTACCTCCAACTCAGCATTGATTCCAGCCAGTATCTCTTCCTCGCGGATAGATTGAGCTTCGCTGGGGGCAACAATGGTCTTTGTTGAAGCACTAGAAGCGGGCGTGAGTCTGCTAATGACAAATGGCAAGTCTGCGAAGGGGTCACTGTGACGACTTAGAAGCTCGTTCATCTTCTGCTCGTCGAAAGAAAGTGAGCTCCTCTGCGTTCCTTCGATTGGCGTGGTCGTTGTCGTAGTGGTCGCTTCGGTAATAATGGCCTCCTACGCTTGATGTAATCTTGGTTTGCAGGAGGCACTGTCGATGTAACTCCGATCACTAAACAAAGGAAGAAGAGAGATTGTTAGTAAACACTTCAAGGCAAGTTCCTTATTTTGAACATACGTAAGATTTGGTCAAAGTAACTTCCTCAGTTTGGCCCGTGGATGGCTGAGCGGCTTCGGAGGTGTGCTCTTTGATGGGGGATAGCTGTGGTTGTTCCGGATTGTAGGATGGGTCAGACTGGAGTTCGGTCGCTAAAACAGGCTCAGATCGAGGCGGAGCAATAATCTCGGAACTTGTGGCTTGATGCTCGGCGCCCGAGCCTTCTCCAATTTCCTGGTGCTGAGCTTCTCCTTCTCATGTGAGATCATCAAATCGTGGAGAATCTTCTTTTCATCCTCGGTCAGCACACGGTTCTCCAGCTCGAACTCGTTAAATGATCCACCCAGATGCACCGCCTTCTCCTCCTCGACCAATAGGTTCCAAGAATTATAAAGATGTGTCACGTAGTTCTCGATCCAAGCCAGATTCCTATGTTTCAGCACGTTGGCATTGTAAGTAACGAGAAGTTTCTCTATATCGGCTTCCAGCTTGGATTCCACCATCCGAACTTTTTCTTCGACCTCATCTTCCACCACACGGACTTTTCCAAAGCTGCATCCCTTTCACCCTGAAGCACCACCACCTTGAATAGTGTCTCACTTCCAATGTTATCACTCGACCCAATTATAGTATTCCGATGGACATTGTGCCATGATTTAATTATAACTAAAGCGGAGCCTTCACATTGAAGATCAACAATATTCTCAAGTCAAGAGAATTGTATAAAATTGTCACATCGATATTTTCTATTTGACCTAAATTACATTAACCAACAAAAAACTATAAAGTGAGTCATTCTATAGTTATCCAATAATCATTAGTACATAATCCCTTATTGCTCCCATCAGTCATGAGTAATACTTTTCCTACCATATGGAGAGCTTTACATACTCTAGTCTCAACGAATGTATCAATATTTAGTTTTGATACATGTTGATTAGGAATATATAAAATGATATCTTTATCATATCATGATAAATCACTCATGGATACAACATACTGTAACTACTATCACAAACATATCATTTATGAATTTTCTATTAAATATAATTTTCATTAAATATGATTAATTAATATAATATATCAAGTACATAATAAAAAGAAAATACCTTTTATTTTGAACAATATTAATTATCAAGTTAGATATATGTAACAAATCACATAATTACCCCTAAGACATACCTCTAGCTTTATCGTATACATATGTATGTATGTATGTATTATGTATATGTGTATGTATGTATATGTATGTATGTACTTATACATACATACATACATATATATTATATAATATGTACTTATAAATTCCAACAACTATGCTTGTATATACATATATATATGGTTATTTTAAGTTGACATGTATATAATATCTTGTTGCACAAGCCAACCCATACGTGTACACTTACGTACACATTACATGCTCATATTTACACGTACACGTCTACACTTTAAGTATATACATAAATTCATTGATATTATAAATATTAATGTATATGTATATGTTGTATATACCCATGTATGTATGGTATGTATGCATGTATATAAACATCAAACAAATTTAAATATATTTTAAGAATTAATGAGAGAATTGAAATAACATAACCCTAATTGTAACCTTTCAAATCCATTTTAATGCATTACATATGATTTAATGCACTAATTTGTTAACATTAAGATCTAACCTTTCAAATACCTTTCAATGCATTAAATGTGATTTATACCACTTTATTTGCATTAACACACCATAAGATCTAATGCTTTAAATTAGTTGATGACTTTTTTTGAGGTTTGGACCAGATTATCAGCTGTCCAATGCACTCGATCCAACAAAAGACAGAAAATAGCTCATATATTTTTTATTTTTTTCCACTTATTTGATCTTACCCACTAAAATTCAAAAACAATTTTCTTCCCCCTTGTCTTATATGTGTATATGTTTGTAGATGTATGTGTGTGTGCATGTAACGAACCATCTTTTTGGCCATCGAAAGTCGACACCGAATACATCTACTATATTCAAATGTCGAACATCTAATCATCAGAAAGGCGAATTGTAAGGATAAATAACAAGAAAAGAACAAAGAACAGGAAAATCCGAATCTCGTAGGGAATCAACAACATATAATATAACAAAGACAATAAAATGTCACTTCAAAATATATAGTACATCAGAGTTAAAAACAAACCTTATCAGCTGGACAGTTATAAAATTCAACCTTACAAATTTCTAATAGGTATAATATACGATAAGTGGAAAATAAAACACTATGATATGTAAACATCCAGCTCTTCTCTATATCACCAAAGCCAACCTGGGAAAAACTTGGTCTGACGCGGGTGTTAATGAGCATTATAATAAAATAACCCGGGTCAATCTGAAAAACCAGCGTAAGAAAACTCAAGTAATATGATGAAAAATAAAAATTTCATGAGACTACGTCGGTAACACGGAACGGGTTTTTACCTCACGTGAATAACATCCATAGAAGAAGAAATGGAAAATCAAATCAGAACAACATTCCCATCAAGAAAGAATGGAAATAAACAAAAGAAACAATCCAAATAAAAGGGCATGTGCTAGTATGAAAAATTCCCATACAAAATAAATGGGCATAAATAATATCAAATTCCAGACTTGAAAGAATGGTTATAAATAATTGAACGTGAAGAAAAGCACAAGGCAATTCTCAATGCAAATAAGGAAACAATTCAAAGATTTGAGTTAACAATTGGGAAAAAAGAGAAGTTTTTCCAACAATGACTAGGAGGATGCGCCCTCCCTTACGGAAACTATACCTCTAGAAATATACTTGAGAACTCCGATGCTTTCGGAAACCTCCAAGCCGAACCCTGCCAACTGTTACCAAGAATCCGAGTATTTCACATCTCAATGCGAAACAACTGAATCCCATCTGGAGTGGATGTAAAAATACCATAATTGGAACAAACCCACATAGCTTGGCCCTCACTCACTCTTTGAGTTTAGTCATTTTCGATAAACGATAACAAGGCTCAAATAAGCAACACATCGTCTTAGAGTGACAAAATGTAAAGACGAAAGTAAAATCAAAGTCGATAGTCGATTAATCAACTATTGGGATTGATAAAATGTTTGTTTTCACATGCGCTTGATTTTCAATCACGGTACTTTTAAAGACACTTTAAAAAACTCTTTAAAATACTCTTTTAAAGGACAAATTAAATTTTCTAAGTGTATTAAAACCAAAGCCGAAACAAATGTCAAAACATTATTTATTATAAATCTAAAACAATTTACACTTAGCTTTATTTGAAACAATTCTTCTTAAAAGAACTTCTTGTTTATAAACTATTATTTATAAATTTTAAAACAATATTTATTATCCATAAAGATAATAAATCAATTAAATTACCTTGATTCAAATATCCATTATTAAAGTGATAAATTAGATTCAAACATCGTCAATTAAAACGATTAATTAAATTTAAAACATCATTAATTAAAATAATTAATTAATTCAAATATCAGTAATCAAAATGATTAATGAATTTAAATATCTATATTATGAAAATACAAGCTCAAGACAACACACACGAAGGGTTTAGGAGGTGATATTTAATAATTGACGTCATAGCGAAAATTGCTATAAAGACACTTTAACAATTTTAAATAGAATTTCACGATTAACTTTAATTAAAAATCAATATAAGCAGCATAAAGAAATAAATCATTATTATTGGCGAGAAATCCCTTTATGTCCATTTACAAATATTCCCTACAAAATAATGGTTACGGTCAATATATAATCATATGGGCTCACGGCAATTAAGTTAGTATGTCGTCCATTTTCCAAACAGGATTTTCAACTAAACAATCAACCAAACAACAACAACAATATCTAAACTATCAACCAGGCATTCAATAATAAATTTATAGCATCACATATATTATATAGCTAATTTAAATGTAAGTAAACTCACAGAAATTTCCAGTTATCGCTTTCGCATTCTAATTCGGTCTAGAATCGAACAACGTTCGATTTTAGCTTGAAATTCCATAAGCTCTAATTCCCTACAATCCACCTCCATAACGTAGACAATGCTTTCACGAGTATAACACAACTCGCCACGTTTGAATCCTACCTCCTATGAATAAGTAATTGGTTTTATAAGATTTCGATGAAATTAAATAATTAAATATCCCTAAATACTTAACTAAATGATAAGTACATCACTTAACCAAATCTTCCATTGATCAAAATCACCCAGGCCGCACTTAAACATTCACGAACGTGAACCCAACTTCGCTCTTTGCTGGCACTACCACCGTCCATTTTACACCGTCACGACCTCACCATGTGTAGGCCCGACCCTCATGACTCCAAAGATCCCAGCCTCGTCACCCGAGTTGCCTTTTCCATTGACAAAAAACTGCCACGCATTTATACATGATTTGTTACCGCCTCGACGAACTTCAGGCCAATCTAACAGACCATCAAGCTTCTCTCCCCTAGCCGAACATTTTCTTAGTTGGATCTATCGCTTGAAATGCCTCCAATCGACACTGATTGATAATGGCCGTTGGATGGAGCAATTGAAAATAACGGCCAATGTTTCGTTTAGGGTTTGGCCAAAAGAATAAGGTTAAGGTCCTTTTATAGAGAACATACTCCATACTATTCATGTTCGAATTTTCTCGAACTCCAATTAAGGCATGCTCATTGGCATTCCTAGCTAATTACCCATATTCCGAACTCAATGCAACTATTATCGAGACCTAATTCTACCATAAACAGAAGTTAGCTTTTTAAATCCAAGTATAATATTTTAATTTTCTAAAATTAATCGTTACGCGTTTCGAGCTTGCTTGATCATACAGTACGTCAGATCGTTACGAAACTCGTAGACGTACAACAATTATTATTCTGGATCCAATGGCACTAAATTCATCAAAATCCGAGATAGTGCCCCGGAATGCGAATTTCACAAATTAAAATATCACTTTATATTTTTGATCCAATCATCGATATTTGTCCAATCTGTTTATTATTGCAAATAATTTTACAAATTGAATTCACCAATATTATTTATTAACTAAAAGGAGTTAAAAAGATTATTAAATCTACTTAATTAATATTTAATTCATAATTCAAATATTTAAATGATCACTATATTTGAATTCAAGTTAATTCCAAAATCTAATTATTAAATATTAAAAATCAATTAAATATTAAAAATTCAATGACCAAAATTTTGGGTTGTTAAAGTGTATAAATGTATGTATGTTTGTTTGTGTATATGGGAAAATCTATTTAGATACATGTAGATGATACAGTGATAACACAAGAGATGTCAACCATTGGATCTTCCCGTGAATTCAACTCTTATTAAGATATAATGGACAAAATCTATTGTGGTTCATTTTGTGTTTTATTTTGAGTTCTAATAGTCGACTTACACACACACACACACAGATATATATATATATATATATATATATATATATATATATCAGCCTAGTATATAACTAATTAATTATTATAAAATTCGTTTAAGCTTTTTTACTTTAATTGAATTAACATACAACATTAATATATTATTTGAATTAATTTTAATCCTTCAGATAATTAAGTAAATGCCATAAAAATAAAAATAATATTTATGTTGGTTTCCTCCATTTTAATATATATACATATATATATATATATATATATATATATCAGTTCGAATTAACAAAACTCTAGAATATATTGCAGGTATTGTTGGGCGACTCCCTATAGGGAACTCAGCTCGGTGATATTTAAAAAAAATTAAGTATGTATGGAATTTACTGATGCACAATAGTGGACATGGGTTCGGTTGCTTACAAATCATTTTGGTCAAATTATATTTTTCATCATTTAAGCTACACCCTAAGCAATGATATTTTATGCATCTTTTCTTATCGTCTTCACTATATCATTTAGATATCTAAAGCTCGGCAATGGGAAAAACTCTAATAGTATTCGTAGTTGATTGTGATATACAACATTAAAGTCTATGGTTCAATCTCATAACATTTTTCGACTAATTCAATTTGTTTTGCCAAAAGACTTTGACTTTTAAGTTGACTACCAATTATAATGGTACTAATATTCTATTCGAATGAGACGAATTTTCTATCAAATAGTGTTTTACTACAAGTGGTTCAATTTATAAATAACTATGGCCTTAACACGACCATCTTTTTGTGATTGACCAAAGTCAAAATATAGTTTAGGCACTTAAAATTCAAAGTATTCACAAATCAAAAGACTATGCACATCATTACATGAGATCTTCTATTTAACTTTTAGTCTATAGAAGGCACTCGAGGAGTCGTTTTATAATTGTTCTAAATAACTGCTCATATGTAACTCCTTAGCATCCCCATCAGCAATGAGTAATTAATCATTCATCATATAAAGAACCTCACGTACATTAGTCTTCGATTGATAGAGTGATGTTTTGTTCTCGGTACATCATGACATAGGACATTTAAGAATAAATATTTGTTTAATGATTGAATTACCATGATTACGAACACATTCGTAATAGCAATCGATTAAATACATTTTCTAAGGATTTTTTATATGTATACATTTAACATTTTAAAACATTATGTATCCCATATTCCCAATATAACAATATATACAATAAAAAATAAAAGCATTCTTTATTTAAAAAATATTCGATATAAAAATTAGGTTATATAATCAAATCACATAATTACCCTTAATTCACACTTTTTAACCCTAGCAGAGATTATCTAGAAGTGGAAGTTAACATCCCATGAACTTAAGGATAAAGCTATAGGTTGGTGTAATGCAATCAAGATAACAGCTATCCTGGGATTAGATACAACACAACAAATAACAGTTAAATACTTCATGCACATAGCATGAACCCTAAACTAGTCAGCAAAATAAAAGGATATTCTATAAATCCGGCATACTACGAATTTTGTGAAAATTTGTGAGTAAGCCTAAATCTATGTGGAATTGTCAAATACTTAGACCATTCCTAACAGGTGGCGGTGGGATGGGTCGATTCAAGGCAATCGACTCCCAACCCACCCCCAATCGGTTGGAAGAAGCACAATTTTGTGCTTTCCCTTAGCTGGCTAAAGGTATAGTTATGGATTGCAATCCACAGCTGTTGGATTGCAATCCACATCACTCACTTAGCAGGCCTTATTTTGGCATTTCTCCTTATCCCCGCACTTTCTTTCTTCCCTCCTTTCCACCATTTCTCCTTATTCCAGCAAACAACCTTCAACTAAAAAATGAGAAGAGTGTTATGGATACTCCAAGGCAGCCGTAGTAGCAATGCTGGAAATGTTCCACCGGCCATGGAAAACGCCCCTACCGAAGACAGCACACTCCTACCGTCGACGGTCATTGAAGATCGATGAAGCACGGTGGTTAGGCGAAGACGTGCAAGCAAAATACAGCAAATGCATTTCTAGACCCCCACATCAACCAAAATTTGGGAGTGGACAAAGATTTGGTCAATTTCTGCATACTCCCAGATGACGAAGTTCATGTTAGCACGTATGTCAATAATTCTGTAAGTCATCTACCTTCAATATATTTTATTAGTTAAAATTGTTCAATAAAAATTGAATATGCAACATGTTTTAACTTAGGCTCATCGTGAGCGCACCCGTGGATCTTGGGTTAACATAATATGCCTTTATAGAATGATCTGATCTTATGATGCCAACGGCATTATTCATGCTTTTCTACGAGATAAAGGATTTGAAGATTTCTTGGGTATGTATTTACATAATTACTGTTTATTTATTTAATGAAGTTTAGGACTTTCAATAATCTTAAATTGCTTTAATAAGTATTGATAATCTATTAAATTCGGATGTTCAGTTATGCGGTACTTTAGCCACCTGCTGGTGGAAGACCACTCATACTTTCCACTTTAGTTTTGGAGAGCTGGGTTTTACCCCATTAGACTTTACTATGCTTACCGGTTTAGGCATTGGAAGAGGTGAGACCTTACCGCATGATGAGGAGTACCAACACTTTCACCGTTTATCCAGTGTACTTCCACATCTTGACTTACATAACGGACTTTCATCCGAATTTCAGATTAGATGCTTATACATTAGACAAGTAATATTGGAATTAATACATGGTCGTAGTTCAGATAACCATTTAGAGATTGCTAGACAATTTACTTTGTACATGACGGGGAACTTATTCTTTAAAAAGCATCGAACATGCTACTGGCTGGATATGTTGCAGCTGTAGTGGAGTTGTCCTTTGATAGTCCAGTTGCAAATGATTGGAGGACTCCGATAGTAGCGTATTTGTATCGCTCTTTGGCTCATCAGTGCGCCGTTAGGGGTAGATCCAAGTCCATTACAGGCTTTTGGGAGGTTTTACGATACTAGTACTATGAGTATTTTCACAACATGACTTATCCGACGTTAGACTCCACATTACCCCTTTTCTTTCCCTGAGTTAGAGTATGAGCCTGTGATAACCGTTAGAATGGTGCAAGGAGAGGAGACACGACATATTTTTGCGGTGGCCCGAAATTAGATCGAGTTATGGACCACACGAGAGAGTATTGTTTAGCATTCAAATGATGGTTCGCCTTTTATGACCGACCCTATCGTAGTACATGCTGCATTCCTTTCTACGAGACGTTTTCCATTGATTTCATCCCCATGCAGCTTAGGATGCTATTGGTTCCTCGGTGAGCCTAGTTGGAGACAGACCTTAGATGGTGGTTTTGTTTCCGACGATCCACATCCGGATACACCTCATTTGAGGGTCTATGACAGCGCTGCCTTACAGAAGTATGCAGGGGAGTGGTGGTATGCTAATTACTTCATCATCGTGAATGTAGATTATGCTTCCTTTTAGAGATGGTTTTACACTCCATCGCATACGGCTACTTTTGTACATGCTACATCTGTTGATTTGGTAGAACCCTTAGGCATATGGAGTGATGTTGCCTCCCTATTTTTCAGGACCTTACATAGAGTACTCCGACATATCATACTCCATAGCCCTCCTAGGTAAGAGATTATGGTTGGATAGTCGGTATCCCGACAACGTTTGGGGTGGATAGATATGTTGATATTCCTCGACTAGAGATTTCACAGTATCTCGATCTAGTAGATTTTTCCTATGAGGATTTGTTTCAGATGCAGATAGGACTCTGCCAGGTCATGTACATCGAGCATCGACGGAGCATAGATGAGTTGAATACTCGTATTAACGAGTTTACTACAGTTGATGAGCAGCGATATCATCCTATGCGCAGAGTAGATGACGAGACGATGGTGACGACGATGACGATGATGGTGATGCAGCCAATCTTTTTGATGATCAGTACCGGTTTGATAAGCCTTAGTGTTAGCATGTACCGTTACTGTTTGTATGTCATATGCATGTGTGTACCTTTGTATTATCATTATTATGTATTTCGTAGCAGAGTTTGCATGATTGTGTTATCAGTGGTTTGTATGCAGTAGTAGTGGTTGTATATGTGTATTATCATTGTTTTGTATTTACTATCATTGTTTGTACCATTGTATTATCTGTATGCCTATGTATTAGTAGTGCTTGCATAACCGTATCAGCTTCAATTTCATATTTTGCTTACATATGTCTAAATCACTGATTGAAGGAACAGACACAGTTGTGTTTGTTTATAGTCACGTTTGTAGATGCTTGCCACGTGGATGATTATAAGGCACTTGATTCACGAGACACGGATCATGAAATTTCTATTTAAACCAGATTTCTGCATTGAAAATTCACAACATCTTCATTTATTCTCAATGTTGTAACTAATCTTTAATGTCAAATGAAAATTGGAATGCGGATGATTATTTATTTCTAATCAAATCGTACATAGAAACCGATCGTAGATATATGGAAGAGGAGATGGAGCAAGATTTTTTGGTCACTCTAAACGAGACTTGTAACGATCATCCTGATTGTAGATTAATTCGAAGGATTTTGGAAACTTGTAGCACTTTTGTAACGCTTACAAGGGCTTGTCGAAGATATAGACTCATTATAAAAGCAGTGAAAGAAGAAGACCTATTTCAGTTAGCACGAGCCACATATGATTCCCGTTATTTGTTGGGGTATCACGTTGATTTTGTTGGACATACTACATATAATCTCTGGGTTAGATATATTAGAAAATCTGAATAACGTATGGGTTAGTTAAGTATGTTTGTTAAGTTTATTACCTTCAAGTTATTCTTTGCACTATCAGTAACTTATATGTACTTTCAAATTCAAGTAAAGTTTGTATTCTCATAGTCTACTACGCACTTAGCATAATAACAGCATATAAACATTTGAAAATCATTAACAATAATACTTAACTTGCGAAGACGACAAATAACTGCTTTCATAGAACGAACAAGACAGCAAAATATAAAACACGACAACGTCATGGAAAAAGAACAAGACAACAAACAAAACAACCGATAATTAAAAAACTGTCTTCAACCATCTGATAAGTTAAACAAACCCAACGTCCTTTGAAGCATGTGAATTTGGTTTTCAAGTTCGTTAGAATAAACAACTGCACGGTGAGGAAGAGGATCGTCAATCCATTGTCACATGCCACAACCACCAGGAGAATTCCCGCATCTATAGTGCCGTCGACCTGTGTTTGTTCCGCTACTTACAATAGCATACAGAACAGAAAGCTCACGGTTACAGTAGATCTCATGATAGTTAATCTCTTAATCTATGTGTGGTACTAGGTGTCATATTTCGTTCATTTTTTCTCTATTTCTGTTATGGCTACGCCGCTCTTCTCTTTGAATTCTTTTATTTTCTAGCCGCATGGCTGCACTTGCATCTCGTGCTCTCTTACATCGGCATTGTGTCTTTCCTCTATTTCAATATACCATTCGGTTGGTGGTTGCGCGGAGGAAGTATTTGGTGGGCTATTGTGCTGTAACGGACCCTCGTATGAATATGAGGATGACAGCGAAATATGATTGTAGTCTACCATTTTTATGTAATAAAGCTATGATGATACTAAAGAGAAGCATGGCAAGCAAAACGATACTTATATAGCATAATACATTGCTCGTGTAAAGCATTACAACGTGGATACAGTACTGACCTCCTGACCACCGGTAGCTTTAATCAACATCAAACATCTTTAATCAATATGACCAATGGGTCCTTCTGCTTTACCTCTATTTCTGACAAGACCCGACCTCCTGGCCACCGGCAGCTTTAATCAACATCAAACACTTTAATCAATATGACCAGTGGGTCCTTCATCTTTATCTCTGTTTCAGGAAAGAAACCTCCTGACCACCGTAAGCTTTAATCGGCTTTAATCGGCATCAAACACTTTAATCAATATGACCCATGGGTCCTTTTGCTTTATCTCTGTTTCAGACAAGACCCGATCTCCTGATCAGACCCGACCTTCTGACCACCATAGCTTTGGTCAACATCAAACACTTTGATCAGTATCACCCGTGGGTCCTTTTGCTTTATCTCTGTTTCAGACAAGACCCGGCCTCCTAACCATCGTCAGCTCTAATCAACATCAAACACTTTAATCAATATGACCAGTGGGTCCTTCTGCTTCAATTCTGGTAAGACAAGACCCGACTTCCTGACCCCTGTCGGCTTTAATCGTTATCCACCAACTGTAATTAATATGACAAGTGGGTCTTTCTGCTTTAGCTCTGTTTCAGACAAGACCATACATCATGAACACCATCAACTTTAATCAACGGCAACCATCTTTAATCAATATGACCGGCTTTATTACATAGTACGTTGAAGGTGATGTGACCCACCACATTACCGGTCTTTAATCCATATGACTGGATCCTATGTCATTTCAGTATTATATAAACATTAATAGCTTATAAATAGAAGCAAGGATGTAAAATAACATACTCATTCAAAATTCCAAACTAATAAGCAACGTTCTTCTACCTATATTAAATGAGTTATCTAAAAAGTTTATGGTGCTTTTCATCCTCGTCTTCGTCATCATCATCTTCTTCCGACTATTTTATTGAACATTGTATTACTCAACAAAGGATGTCTGCTACCGAAACGAGAGATTAAATGACCCATGAAATTGCTGAAAGTTCTGTGGCATCCCAAGGAGGTAGCGTTGTCGGAAGAAAAGACTTGTGTTATTGACGTAACTATGCTAGCGGTCATAATCCATTGATCAAAGATTATTTTACGGCAAACCACATGTACAAGAACGTAGATTCTAGATGAAGATTCCGTATGTCGAAGAATATCTTTAATCGGGTTCTCGACAAATTAACGGAAACAAACATATTTTTCACCCACGGAAGAAATGGAATCAACGAACTTAGAATTTCTCCCCTGCAAAAGGTTACGGCTGCATTTTGCTTGATATCATATGGAACTTCTGGAGATTCCCAAGATGACAAAGTATGGATTGGAGACTCAACGGAAATATTATGTATGAAAGAGTTTTGCAAAACCGTTGTTTGTATGTTTGGTGAAGAATATCTTCGATCCCCAACACCACAAGACATTGACAGATTACTGACAATGGGATCTCAGCGTGGATTTTCAGGTAGCTTAGATTGTATGCATTGGAGGTGGAAAAACTGCCCAGTTGCATTGCAGAGCCAATATAGCCAATATACAGGACATTGTAAAAAGAAAACTCTAGTCTTGGAAGTTGTTGCTTCTTTTGATTTGTATATATGGCATGCTTTTTTTGGAGCATAAGGTTCACTAAATGATATTAACGTTCTACGACAGACATATTTATTTAAGTGAATATTAGGCTCAGGTCCCTAATAAGTTTCAAAATACACAAAAATTCCAGTAAAAAAGTATGTAAATTAGATCCCTAGAATTAAGTTACTAAGTAACTGGATATAGTTATGCAACTATTCATTGAATAATTGCGGACATTTATGCAATTATATCCAAAAGTTGCATAAATTTTTGCAATTTTTCAGTGAATAACTGCAGAAACTTCTGCAATTTTTTTGGTGAATAGTTGCAGAATTTTATGCAATTTTTTAGTGAATAATTGTGAAAATGTCTGCAATTTTTTGATATAATTGCATAAATGTCTGCAGTTGTTCACTGAATAATTGCATAAGTGCATGTCATTATTCAGTAACTTAATTCTAGGGACCTAACTTACAAACTTATTTTTACCGGGGTTTTTGTGTATTTTAAAACTTATTAGGTACCTATGCCAAACTGTCTCTTTATTTAACGACTTATGTAATGACATATCACCTCCATGCAATTACAAAATTAGAGACAATGATCATTCCATGGGTTACTATCTGGTAGATTGATTCTACTCAAAATGGAAAACACTTGTGCAAGCTTACAAAAAACCAAATAACGCAAAAGAAGTCAGGTTCACCAAACAACAAGAGAGCATGAGGGAAGATGTGGAACGAGCATTTGCATTGTTTCAAGGTAAGTTTCATATATTAAGAAAATAGGTATATTACCACGATTCGATGGTATTATCTGATATCATATACTGTTGTATAATTTTACATAATATGATTGTCGAAGAAAAACGCGGTGGGTATGAACTTCAACTGAGAACTATTCAGACATTACAGTAGCATTTCAAAAAAAAACTTATAAGGTCTCAAATACTTTTATTGAATACTTACAAAGAATATAAGACATTCGAGATCCACAAGCTCATCTTGATCTAAGAGAAGAATTAGTGGAACACTACTGGGAATATATAGAAAACCATTAGTAGAAGTGATGTTAAATGGTGCTTACCTATTGTAATAAGTGGTTGTTGTCATTTTGTATTAATGTTTGTGTTTGAATTTGTTATATCTACTATACAAAGTTGTTGTTGACGTATTAAGAGTATTAAAAGATAACAATAACAACAAAATTGATCATTATAGCATAACCATTAACTCGGACTAATATAGCGACAATCATATTAACAACAACACTAACAATGACGTTACAACCAACACTTAAAAATTCAAAATATCGATGGAATGCTAAGATACATTGTAGGAACCTAGTTCCATACATCTCCCCTTGACGTCTATGGTACTCCTCAAGTTGCTTCTCATATACATCTTTTGAACTGGATTGAGTTCGTTTAAGTTGCAAGTTAAAAGAGACATATCATCAGCTCTTTGTTGTCTAGCTAATTCTTACTTTCTTAACTCTAGCTCATCGTTTCTTAACTTTTGTTTTTCATCATGCCACCGTTGTTTTTCCATTGCCCTTTTAATTCTCTATGTTTTTTTTGTTTCCAGGTATAACTTGTTTGCATCTTCAACGGCCGTCATACGCTGTCCAAGATGTTCATAATGTGCGCTCTAATCGGGGACGGTTTTTTTTCTTGCCCTTGAACCTTCCTGGAGGCCAACCACCTGAACTAGTTATGAAGGGGTGTCATGTGGGTTAGAACTACCGGAGTTGGATTCATCGGTCATCTTTCAAGGAAGAAAGCGTATTACTGAATGTTCTTGTCGCACTCGACTCCATTTTTCCTCTTTTCCAAGTATGTCATAGCAATGGTGCAATCGAATGGTTGATTATTATATTCAGACATATATACTTCATTTGCTTGATTGAGCTGTAGATGATGAAGTATTATTAGAAGAATAAAACATAAAACTTGATATTTTGAAGTCCAAATTTAAAACATCACCAGGTCCATGTCGTTTGCCCCGCTTTATTGTCTAGAATGCAGACCGACAATTATTTCTTTCCAACGCTGACAAGCGGCGTTTATTCTTTTCCAAAACTGCTTTAACGAATCTACCATTCTTGGGGGACTATTTGGAGTTCGAAGGTTGAACAAATTGTGTACGGAAATCCAAAAAGATGTTTCACTTTGGCTCGTACCTTTCTTATTGTCTCTAGAACATTTAACCCAACAGAATGCTAATTCAGCTTGTTCTTCCGGCGACCATTTAACCATTTTTGCGCATTTTGGTTCCACATTAGTAGATTCAGAAATAATGATTCTCGTTGGTTGATTTCTCCAAATTTGACCAGAAGACAAATTAGGATTCTTATAACCGTCCTCTTCTTCGGTTATTTCATTGACATAAAATGCGGATTCTAGATTTTCAAATCCGTTGCCTCCAAGCTAATTATTGAGATTTCTTGATATATTTTGTGAACGATAAAGCATTACTGACCTTTGTTGGCTATTGGGAGATACGCAGTTTTGATCGTAATTAAAGTTTTGTTGAAACGAACTATTCTGCGAATAATTCGCATTTTGAGAATTTTGATACTGGTCCGAATCTTGAGAATAGTAGATGTTTTAATTTTGTTGAGACTGATACGAACTAAGTGCTCGTTGAGAATGAAATTGATTCTAACGGTATTGAGAATTATACATATGCCGATTGAATTGAGCCGGATTCTGATTATTTGGTCTTTGTTGACATAGAAATATACGAAATTAGATTTCTGAGATTTTCCTTTTGAATTTTTCGACATTACTAATTTTGTTTGAAGAAAGTGTGTTGATGAGAGAAAAAATTATAATTGGAATGTTGTAAATAAAATTTTGTAATTTGAAAGTCATAAAGAAGAAATGCAACAGTCGTTTGTTAAGCCGTTGACACTTAACCGATAAAATAATAGCCGGATAGGTGTCGACGACTATAACATAACTGTTGGCACTTAGCCGGCTAAGCGTCAACATTGGTTTAGTTGACCAAAATAAGACGGGCTAAGCTTAACCGGTCTTATGTTGACCAGCTATGAAGCAACCCAAAAGGTTGGGAGTCGGTTGCTTCCCAACCACGACCAGGTTTAGAATGCTCCTATACTGCAAAATTCATTGTTTTGCTGCTTCAATTTTAAAGCATGTACACCAACGCTAAACCCAACATGCAGTTTACGGTTTTTATAGTATATGGTTTGACAAAATAATGCCAAATAAATCGAAAAAATCATCAGGTTACCGCAGATGTGGCAGGATAAACTAACACACTTTCTCACCCATCTCCGCAATTGAAAGGCTAAACGTTATTTACCGTATACATGCATGCCTCAAGAGGGGACTCTAAGCATAAAAAAATAATCAACAATAACACACCGAGAACTAATATCACGTATAGCCGAAACTAGAAAATATTATTCATCCCAGAGGACACGCATGGTACAAATACCGTCGAGCGAGCAGTTGCTCAATGCACTGTAAATGGAAGAGTAAAATCGATATGAATTCGGTTCATCTGGAATTGGGTGGACTTGTTCTATAAGCTTGCCCTCTACCTCAGCCTTTTTTACATGTGCACGCTGCTCTTCCACAGCTGAAAACTGCAGTTTATCAATTGATTTGCATATCTTATCGAGATGCTTCATTGTGAATATGATATTGAACTCTTCTTCCATTTCTTCTACTACTTTGCCACCTTGCATCGTATTTATGTTAATCGCCATGTCCGCTCCTCTAGACTTAACCAGACCAAGAAACAAAGGGTTGCCTGCCACTTCTGCTTTACATCTTTCACCTAAACTACATATCTGCAAACAGGTGTGGATTGGATGGATACATACGTCAACGATCAAAAGAAATCATTTACCTTTTTCATGCCTAATCAAACCCTATGTATAACTATTAGCTGGTGGAAAGAAAAAACTATACGGACCTGTACATACTGCACGCCAATTTCCATGAGTTTATCGAGTATGCCATTGGATGAAAGTGAAATGAAAACTCCTCCTGACCCAATCGGTTCTTGTATAATCTCATACAAAGAGTTCGTAAGTATTTTTGGATCAGCGGATTTGCTGACAATTGGTAACTTCTCCTCCTCTAAGAACCATACCTGTATGTGGAGATGTATAAAAGATCATTCGATCAATTTAGTCAAATATACTTCGATGTAATGACTGCAGCTTAAGTCAACGTGATATGATATACCCAGATAAGGTTATAAACAAGGAAAGCGGAACAAATATTAAAAACAAGCAACGTGTTTTGGTTGGAATAACTTAAAATTAGATTTTTAGAAGAGTTCAGTATCTTAACATACAGTATACCCTCTAGAGGATGTCAGCTCTTAATGCCAAAAATCAAGTGCACAAAATTTTACCAATACTTGGGGACGAAAAATGACCGTCATTGCAAACTAATAGTAATAGGGTATGATGACTAAGAAATTACATTTAAATAGACGCTGATATCTTTAGTTCTATGTTTAGATAGAAATAAAAGTAGACTAGAACTCAAAATGACCTCCATCACTATGAGCCCAATAAGGTCTTGGCATAGTGTCAGCTCTTTATAAGTAAACGCAATCATTGAGTTTGCCTTCATTGCAATGTCGACCAATGTATAAACTTGTACTTCACAGTGGGAATAACAATGATTTTTATAATAAAAAAACACAGACAAAGGGTGAAAAAAGGCTCAGGCAATATCCTAGCCTAGGCCTAAAAATACAAATGGTGGAATCAAAAAGTTTAGATTAACCTACGTTTTCACTATCAAGACCACAGTAACCTCTTCCCAGCATATATTCCTGACATGACTTCATTTCATCCGCAGGACATATCAAAATTAGAGGAATTGATATGCCCTCTTTGACCTGGATATGTCATTATAAGTTATATGAGAATATATACAAAATAAGGGATGATTGGATCATTTGTAAACTTAAGTATATTTTCGTACCAAATGCAAGTATATACATGGTTACTACATATTATGAAGAAAAAATAACTATGCCAAAACAACACATAATGTGGAAGATGATTTAACATAAAATAGAAGGGTTGTAACTTGTAAATAATATATGATCATGACATTAGGTTAAAGGCTTTTTACCGTACCACTGAAATTATTTTGACATAACAAGTCAATATAACAAATCAGCCGAGAGTCAAAAATCAATAGCTCATTTCTCCCATCATTGATGAAAAAATGAATAACCAATACAGGTTTTATTAGTAAGCAAAAGCCTTGTAGTATTATTAAGTGTAATATACTGAACAAGTAGATTTATAAGAAAACGACAAATTAAAGATTAATAAGAATGTAGCATTGTTATCGTAGTTCAGAAAATTTAAAAATTATTTGCACAAACATTAAATTCAGTGGCATTTATTTATTAGTTATTTAATGAAGGAAATAAAAAATATAATGACCGAATAGAAACCTTTAGATGTTCCTTGAAGACGCAAGTCAATTCTTGAATGCAGCTAAATTTAGTTTGAGGTGTCCTGATGGTTTCAGCATCAGTTTGTGAACCTTTCTTAGTATTTATCACAAGTACAACTGCAGTTTTGGAATCCAATAGTTGCCGGTGCCCTTCATTGTACAACTCATATTTTGGGATATCATTGTCTTGAAATTCTGAACTAAGGGAATCTGAAGCTATATTCAAAGCATTTTTCTGTAATATAGCTGAATTGGAGTGAATAAAATCAGGCAAGTCGAACCTGTTATATGCATTCAAGCAAACTATTTAGAAAAGACTATGCATATGCATATACAATGCCGAGCAAATGCATGCAGGTCATAAACATAAAGGCGTGCATTCACCGATAGTTCCAGTGAAGAAATAAGTCACATGCCATTGGGCATCTGATAGAAAATAATACCTATATAACTGTAATTATTCTACATCATTAATTGCGTTTCGCATGTGAGCAATAGCATAATCACTGCAGATGGACCCTCTTTAATAAAATATGCATACGAAGTTCCAACGACCACAAAATGTAACTTAGAAAAATTAGTATCATCAAAGCAATCGCTGATTTGTGAAGCAGTTGATTTGCCGGTGCACCAATGCAATTGGCAATATTATTAGCGGAGTCATTTGACAATCTTATGAGTGTGAGGTACACACAGCCTATCATGTATGGTTGTAAACTATGATATTTTCATACTGAATTGAAGTAACTAACAAATAAATAAAACCAATATGAAAATCTGATAGTTTACAATTAATGAAAATAAAGTGTAAACATCACACTTCTAGAGGACTGGTGGACAAGATTTCTCATTACGCAGGTCAATTAATGAAAGTGTTTTGGTAGTAGATTTATCATATGTATTTGATAGCTCATTATCCCATATTCGGTTATCAAAGTTGCTATTACTATTGAAAAAAAAATGCTGGTATGTTGAGTTTAATTCATAATTTATTTATTGAGTAAACAAGGAAAATACAATAACACTATGAATTCTAACGAAAACGGGCCTAAATATCAAAACAAAACAAAAAGAACCAGGAAAACGAAAAGATCAACTCATACTAATATTCATAGGTCTAATTTATTCAGATATTTATAATACCTATCTATTAATTTTATAACATAATTAAAGGACGTAACAAAATGCAAAATTTATATACTTTTAGAATATAATCAACATTAGAGCACATTTCCATCTCATTTGACGATTTATTAATTTTTTGTTTCTTTGTTGTCTTTCTTGTACTTGCTCCCGCTTTGGGGTCTTAAGAACTTGAGTCATTAAAAGATTTATAAGCTAGAACCACTTAGGTGACGAGTGAATCATAGGTAAAACTGTGGTAAAACAATTATTTTTAAGAAGCTTCAATGAAACATGGTTCCAAATAGAAAACCACCAACACCCCCCCACCCCCCCCCCCACCCCCCGGCCAAAAAAAAATCAGTTTGACAAGAACTCTTCACAAATTGCTGTTTCTTATAATTAAAAAACTACAAAGAGTGACTGGTTGGAATTATAGTATTGCAGTAATCTGTTTGGAACCGTACATATGACTTGGTTCCACTAATAAGTACAAAACCACCAATTTACAAATTCCAACAAATAGTAAGATATACGAATTTTTTATAGCAATATACTAAAGATTACGACTTGATTATGCAAACATGCAGTATGCTAAGTTATTAGCTATGATGTATTCATCATTAACTATGTTAGATCCAAATTACTTTTTAATACAAGTTGGGTGTCTCAACAGCAGTGAATATTGTATGGTCAAACTAGAAATCAGGGTCAACGGTTATAAAACTAAACAGTGATTAGTTAATCACAATAAATAGTCCATACCCCTACCGGTTTAAAGGCTTATGAATACTCAGCAATGCATGTTGAAACAATTTAAACTTGAGGCTCGCTATCTGCTTTGCCAGAAAGGTCTTCTGGGACCTATCTCCAGTTCTTAATCCTCCGAGTAGATGATCCTGGTGTAACTCAGAGAGTTTTTTCTTAGCAGCATTGAGATTGTTTTGCAATTTTTTTCTTTCCTTCCACTCCTGCAACAATCAACAAAAAAAACAATATCAATTCAGACTGACAAATACGAAGGATATAGAAATGAGAAAGAAAAATTGTGTCTGCTGCCAATATTAATTGGTTTAAAATATTAAAATTGTAAAGTTGTGTTATTACCAATAGCAATTTATGTTATTTTTTTAGTATTTCAAAATTGAAATTCATAGCAAATGGAGGACGTTAAAACTTGAATTGTAGGTGTTATGTAGTGCTAACATGCATATAAGGGCTGGCTGTAGCGATACATGCCTACAAACAATGCAGACTTCATGCTCAAATTTGTCACATCCGTCTCATAGCCCAAGCCAGAGTTGAGTTTTTTCTCTAATATTGTTTGAATGAAGAGTTCAATACGTAAAATTCAAATTGTGGTTATGCTTAGCATTTGCTTTATTATTTTTATATGCTAAGTCGACTACAGATATAATAATAGTTTCCTTATTATTCTTTTTAATTGTATTTAACCTTAGTTTTCCCTTGTATAATTGCCTTTTTAGCTAATGAGTATTTGGATTCATAAATACTTGATTCTTATTAATTTCACATTCAAAATACACCTAAAATTTATCCAAACCTTAGCTATATATATTCCGTAGAATGTTATAGTAATTACTTAATAGTTAATACCCTAAAATGGACACAGGCTACATAACCTAGTTCACTCTTGCAGTATCTATGTAGCAGTTTGTCAACTAATACTACATGTTCGTCTACAAACATTGCATCTGTGTTAAAAAAAAAGCCACAATTTTGGTTAAAAACAAACTTTAACACCATTTGTAACTAAGATGTTTAAACTTTAAAGAATACTCCAAGGAGTTCAGGGAACCCCTCTAAGGCTAAAGGGAGGAAGGGGTGCCATTTTTAGAAGCAACATACAATGTAAAAGAGCAATCAATAACCATGTACTCTACAGTCATCAACACACATTTTATCGTTTTACATGTAAAGATTCATAATTTCGATATACACCCATAAATATGAAGATACTATACAAATCAGATATATTTACTAAATAATCAGTTCAAGGTGTGAGCTTTATCGCCCAGAAGACTCTGCAACATTGTTTTAAATGGAGATTTTGAAATTTATGTAAGATCGATTTCACCCTAGAGGAGGCTGAATAGGGTGATAATATCAATTATAAAAATTATTTATTGCGGAAGCTTATATAAAATATTTTCAACGCAGATATATTAAGATAATAGCAGCTCAGATAATAGCAGAATAATAAATGCAGAAATAGAACGATACAGAATTTACCCAATTTCGGCAAAACCCTCCCTACGTGCTGCCCCCAAGTTTTCTACTAGAAATTAAACAGTTAGACGCTTACACACGTAAACTCGCGACACCTGCTATCGACTAGCTTTAACTCTACGCTCAAAACTCTGTCACAACTCAGCCACTGAGTTGCGAATTCTCAAACTACGCCACGTAGTTTGTCCTAAATATTGAAGCCCAAATGCTATTTATAACCGGCCCAAAATAAAACACTAAAATAAGCTCCTTTTCTCTTTTATTTGTTCGGTCGGTTCCTTTTCTCGTATGTGATAATGGTTCGGGTTGAAGTTGCACTGGATTTGAATTGTAGTCTTCACTAGTATCACTGTTTCATTGTGTTGTGTTGCATCTAAAACCTTGAACTGCTACATTGCTGTTGAACTTCATATTGAGCCCGGTGAACTGTTTTGATACAAGTCTGTCCTTTGTTTCATTTGGAGTGATTTGGTCAATTTCATTTGAAAGCATTTGACTTTGATTCCTTGTTTCTATGACCAACCTGGGTTCAAGTGTACATTCGAATTTTTGGTTGAGGTCGTGTTGTATGTATCTTGACCCATAGTTTTGTATTGCACCTGAGTTGAATCCAGCTTTAAAGCTCGGATTTGACCTTGTGCTCGTATCGTGGCTTTATTTGTATTTCGCTTGAGTTGAACCCGGCTTTTAATTTGGGTTTGACCTTGTGCTCACCTGTCCCTGTAACTTTATCAAGTGTATATCGGTGTGTATGGCCTTGTGGCATGTACAGTGATACGATGTGCATGTCAGAAGCTGTTCGTGTATGATGAATTCAAATTTAAATGATGACGAACAACCCAAATAAATGAGGCAAATAATATTTTCAAAATACATTTTGTTTTACACTGCAAAAATATTTTCTTTTCAATTTTACTGTGTCAGTATTTATTTTTGCAGATTGCTCAGATGCTGGATTCAATCTGAAATGGAGTTGAAGATCAATACGAGTGATGAGTGATATGTAGTGAGAACATTTGTAAATGAAAATGTATTGTAATTGCAAATTTTATATATATAGTGAGAGATCAAATTTGTACTATTCAAAACTGTAATAAATATTTGTTTGAATAAAATATCCGTTTGAATTTAAATTCTGTGTTATTTACTTTATTCAGCAAATATTTATTTAATTATGTGAAAAATAAAATAATACATTAACAAATACATTTAAATGAAATATATATATATATATATATATATATATATATATGTTTATTATCATCAAACAAAAATCATATACTTGCATATTTAACAATTTATATATCAAAATGTAGTGTCAATATACCGACATGAGACTGTATATTCCTTACGATTGTTGCTTCGCTCTGAGCTGGTATTTGTTATTGAGAATTTTTTTGGGAACGTTTTAGAACCCCTATGAGGCTAAAAGGGGGAATTGGTGCCAGTTTTTAGGAGAATGTATACAGTTCCTTTTTTTTCCTAAGAGAAAAGGACAATTACAGAAAGAAACTAAAAGGAGCAAAACTAACCATTTGACGTCTTTCTTTCTTAGATCTCACATCATTTCGTAAGTTGAGTTCCAGTAGTCCCTTTGGAGGTGTGATGTACATTTCTTTTTTGTCCAAATAAACTTCTGGAACGATCTCTTCCACAAATGGAACCCACACCATCTGACCAGAACCAAATTGTATGTCTGTATCTGATGAACTATCATCCTTATCAGTTGAACAGAGCTTCACTTGTAAGAGATCACTGGCGCCATAGTTGAAAACATTGGCAACTACTCCCACCAATCTACCAGTTTCCTGAAAAATGTAACATGTCATTACATGATAATAATAGTATATAGTCACTAGTTGCAGGAGGGTGAATTCCATATTTATATAAGCCTAACGAGTGGGCCAGGTTGGCAGTGGGTAGACTATCCCTGCCCATCTGGTGAGTAAAAGACCAATCCAATGCGGGTCAATAGAACATATCGAACCCGTTGTCACTCAAACCCGTGGTAGGGTTGGATTTACGTTTTTTTGAATTTCAAACCCATCTGACACAACCAGTTTCAAGTTTCAACCCACGACCCATGTAATTTGTGACTTGACCCGAGCTAAACCCAAACCAGCCAACCCAACCCGACTTGCGAACCCACTTGTTGACCCAAACACATTCAAATCAGCCAAACCGACATGCTGAATCTTGAATCAGACTTAATTGGGTCTGATCAAAAACCCTCTTTCGACGTGTTGAATCTTGAAATTTTGAACATTGCAACAGTCATATTTTGGGAGAAGGGTCAGTTTAAAGAAAACTAGTTTGCATATACCCATGCTCAGCACAGGCAAATGTTTGTTATTTTGATGCTAATGAGCATTTTTTGTTTTCAAATTTGATGTGTAATAACAGTACAAAGAAATTTTGTGTTATTTATATTCATTAATATTCTACTTTCAGATTTACATCCACCTTGATATAATTGGTAGACGATGGCTCAACATGTTAATCAATCTATGAAAATCAATGTTTCATTAGCATTAGCTTTATTGAGATGTTTAGATAAATAACCTAAAGTTTTAATTAATTGAAAATAATACATATTATACTATTTGGAAGACAAATTCTGTTGGAAGAAATTATTGAACAATAAAAACTGGCATTTAATATGTTATTTCACTATAGAAGAAATATAGTATTACTTCGTATTAAAATAGAAGTAAACCGATAAATTTTAACTCTAACTATAAAAATAAATTGGTAGTTTAACAATTTTTTGTAATTATAAAATATATTTATAGATAAAATAAAATAGCTTTGAATACTTTATTTGTTAAAAATTTCCATATTCGAAAAATAAATATTCCCAAATGAATTTAATCAAAGATAAATTCAAATTACATATATGTGTGTAATCGTATACATATATAAATGTACAATTTCAATCAAGGCAGTTCGATAGCCAGTTTAAATGGACAAATTATTAAATCAATTCATCCAAATACGCATTCAACCAAACATGCAACCCAATTTTGACAATAAAAACAGTCATTCAATAACTAGTATGGCATGTGAAATGCTATCTTCTATCGACTAACCTAAATTATTATAAAATTTAAGCATATTCGATTATAGCAAATAATAAAAAAGGGTATAATTTCTCTCACTGCAATTTACATTACAACCAATGCAAAGTCATCAGCTGACTTCATCGCACCAGCGCCTAAGCATCGAACGCGGCATACACTGCCTGGATCGCGCATCTCAGCGTCGCACCCCCATTGAACCTCAGCCTGCATTGCCGGCTTCGCCACTCACGTGTTTCCCCAGCCACACCTCCAAGTCGTCAGCCTACATTCATCCTGTGCCCTTTTACTCGTCTCACACTCCACATCGACACAAGATGACCGCGTTTCCTCCTCCTTTCGGTCCGTGATGTCTTCTTCTAGCTAGCCTTGTGCAGTTAAAGTCCCACTAAAGACCTGCAAAATACTCGTTATAGCGCATAGCGCTCTTCGACCGCTACGCTATTTCAATTTAGCGCTATTAAATGGTAGATTTGCTTTAAACCCCGTTATTTTCCGCTACACATGCTAAATCAAGGCTTTTTAGCAAGCGCTTTAACAACATTAAAACACAAAGGTTGATTTGACTAGTTCTCGTTTAAATCAAACCAAAAAAGTAAGGATAAAGACCTAATTTTAAGGTATAATTGCTCAACATAAGTTAGAAATCTATTGTAATCACCAAATCTAATCTACATAAATCATGATATTCTTTGACTTTGTTACATAAGATTAAACAATGTATTTTTTCTACACAAATGAAGTGAGAATGAGAATGACTAAACTTTAAACATTTGATTTTATATCTAATGAAGTTTTTTACGCCTCCACTATTTTTCGATATATCTCCGCTTTATCTCCGTTACAATTTTTAGCACATCCACCGTTATAAAACCGCAAAACGCTTTAATTGCATAGAGCTAGCCGCGACCTTTTTTTCTTGGTGATTTTAATTGAATTGGGAAAGTAGGATTTTAGTTGGTTAAGAATAGGGGATAATCGGGTAAGGGTAAATATAGTTCTTCGAATTCAGATGTTCGCAAGAAAATGATATAACAAAAAAAAATCTATTTTATTTAACTATGCTAGAAAAATTCTGCTTCTAACTTGTAAAACTTACTAGTAATTGTAATACCATTCTTAGAGGTTTACTTTTTCATGTTCTGCACGCGCAGGCGTGCGCACCTACGCCCAACTTAACCACTCATTAGAGATATTTAGCATGCATTAGTTCTATAAATCTACAGAACAATACTTAGAAGTCAATTATCCATATCTATGTTATATTAAGTGAGGAAAGACAGTGAAAATCTCATGCCAAACTTAATGATGCCAAGTGGTGTTTATCCATCATTTACGCACCTCTTAATTTTTCAAACACAAATTTTATTTCTAGAAGTTATGATTTAAATACAATGAGTTTCAGAACCATTTTCTGAAATAGTAGTGTAGTGAGTATTTTTGAAATAAAAACATTTTTTGCACAAATAATAGAATTTTTACTAATTTTGCTTTATCTTAGATGAGGCGCGAATAAGCACCGCTTAAGAGTCCTTAACTACTAATTGTCTAATGTTCTTGATTTCAAAAAATTAAGCATCAAAAACTAATATTTCACATTTAAGAACGCTTTGCATAGCATAGATTTACATTAAAGGTAATTTCAGTAGAAAAATAACTTATAAACAAATATGTTCAACAGAAGGATCTTGGTCTTACAAAATATGTAGTTAATAAATGAAACAAAACATACAATATGATTTCGAATAGTCTTAGAACTGGTTCAATCTAAACTAATGTTCAAAATGATGGAGCATCTGATTTCAAGCATTTGACTAGGAACGATTCAAAAATTGCTGAAGTGATAACATACTTGTTGGGTATACTTAAAGCACTAGCTCAATATTTTCCAATTTGTTATTCTCTAGCTTTGCGTTTTCACATTCAGAAACCGGAATACTAGAACATTTTCGTATGTATGAACAACGTAAATATTTTTAGCTTATTATAGCTTTAAAGAAGAAGGGAAAAAAGTTAACTACGGTTATGCATGTATCCTATTAGTCTGATTTTTAGATTAAAAAGCGTATTTAGAAAAGAAGAAAAACACCATTGAACAGAATACCATAAAGCAGGAATAAACATGGTAAACATAACTCCCTGTATGAATGAGGTTATCCATATGATCACATAAATACACGAAATTTATAATGTACGAGTTAACGATTTAGGATGAGAACGAAAACATGCACAATGTCAATAAATATACCGTCTTTGATGAATGATTAATCTTATTATATCTTTGAAAATAATATCAAATAAACAATCTCCTAATGGCAAATTTGCAATGTTGCAAATGTATTACAGTCGAGTGGAAGAAAATAATTGTGAATATTTTGATATTCAGGCTTGGCGTATGTAAAACAGTAGTGTTTGTTGGAAATTAGCGTCCCCCCTATTTTTGTCACCATGGCATGTACAGACAATTCAAGTCTCCACGGTTATACCAGAAAAGCATTTAGTACAAGTGGAATAATATTAAACCTATAACGGCTATAGCTTATTTTAAATGAATACAAAAATCAAGACTACCAGCTTTCAGAAGTTAGAGACAACACAAACTAAACATGGAATGTGATATAGTTCCAAAAGATCTTAAAGTTATTTCCGGTCAATCGAAGTGCAACACAATCAGAGGAAGATTGATGTAGATGAAATAAATGTACAATGAACTGCGAAGACTTATTCCTAGAGTTGTAAGGGATGTGAGGCAATTTATAGTTTATAAACGAGTAGGGTCTACTATAAAAGAAATTGTAAATAGACTACGAAACTCTGGTATCCAAAAATTATATTGAATTTGTGTGCACTATTAAATTTAAATGAACACGTTCAATTTATTATATATAAAAAAAATACAAGTTTATATGACTGGTATCAATAATCTACTTTCACTACTACTATATATTGTTGACTTTTTTAAAATACCCTGATAACTCTGTAACAAATATCCATATTTTCAAAATACATCGTTGCCCTCTTCAAAGACATGTTATAAAAAAAACTCCCGAGTTTAAGAAAATTTGCGGAAAGCTACGTAAATATTTCCGAAGAAATCTGCAAATTTTTAAAATTCTGAACTGCAAATATTTGAAGAAAACTTGCAGCAGAGAAAATATTTGCAGTTTTTCAAAAAAAGTTTCAAAAAAATTGTTTTGATCATAAAAAAATGCGATTAATGTTAAGATGTAATTTTCCAAAAAAAAAAAAAATTTTAAAATAAAAAATAAAAAATAAGGATGTAATTTAAAACATATTTTGAGGCGGAGTTTTTCATGTATCAAATCTGAAAATAGAGGACTAAACCAAATTTCCACTGCTGATATTCCCTTTAAAATATGGTAGCGTCTATTAACATCATTGTTTTGCTTTTCACCCCCGGTAAATTTAAAAGATTTATTTAGACAAAATTGTCCTCGACCCTCTAGCAGTATATTACAAACATGGTAAAAGTGGATTCTTAAGAAACCAAGCTTGGAGCAAGTGAGGAAATATAAGAAACCAAGCTTCAAGTGAATGAGAAAACAAAAGAAACCAAGCTTCAAGTGAATGAGAAAATATAAGAAACCAAGCTTCAATTGAGTGAGAAGCGCAAAAAATCAAGCATGGAGCAAGTGAGTAAACCCAACAAACCAATCTTGGTGCGAGTGAGATAGCCTAATAAACATGCTCATTTTAAGCGTAATTAACATTAATTTTCCACTAATGATAACGTGTATGTGTTCTGGTTTAAAATCTAGTTTGGTCCAAGCGTGGTTTTACACAAAACTTTACAAATCCTTGTTCGGTCCGAGACAAAACTTTGTTCGGTCTGAGCGAGGTTTTATATAAAACAAAATTCAACCTGAACGTGATTTTTATTATAAAAACTGACAGTAGAAATTTTAAAAAACATGGTTTTTTATGAAATAAAATGGGGGTTAAAAGAAAATAGCAGGGTGTGTTATTTTTCTCCGAATAAACAGGGTATGTAAGGCAAATTTCGTGGTGCAAATAGAGCTTGCCTTAAATTATTTTGCACTTTTATAGATCAAAATTCAGTAAACATCTAAAAATCAACTGAACACGTCGAACCTGCACAACCTAAGACAGATCTGACCCATTTGACTCAATCTGTGTTAAGATTGGAACCAATCTGTGTTAAGATTGGAACAAGCAAACTAGGGACCCATATATCCCGACTGAACCCATCACAAATACATGAGCAGATCGGAACCAACCTGCAAAGTGGCCGGTCAAGCACACCGGTTAGGTCCGACCCTACCTCAGCTCAATTTTCATGCATGTTTAAAGGTATTAACTTGAAGAAGTCAAACCAACTAGCAGCAATCAGTGTAAAAGGTAGAGATGTAGAAAGCAACAACGGAAGAAGAAACAGGTGACTGACGGAACTGACCTGAAGAAGAACAGACATCCCAACAAGGTCAGGAGTGTAGAATTCACCTTCCTCCAAATCAAAGGGACGCTCTTGCTCTTTCACCAGCAATGTGGACCCAACAAATTGTTTAGCCTGCTCCACCTCCTCAATCCCAGCGAGCCTAATAATCCATGTCTTTTGAGAAGGGTGCTCTCTTCCTGATACTAATTCTACTTCTGATATCATTTCTTTTCCACGTACACGGGAACGAACCCATCTTCTTCCTGCCTGATTCCATCGTAATTATCATAATAAATTATATTTATTATTATTGAATTCGTTTGATTCCATTCTTAAGTTGACTCTAATAAACAGAACAAGCAATTAATCAAACAACTAACATGGGAGAATCGAAGAAGAGGGAAATCGGTGGTAGGAATGACAGATAGCTCCCCTTTAATGCCATGTACTTTGTTTATGTTTCCGACTACCACATACTCTCCTCCACCTCCATTATAGTCTTTTTCCTCTTTATTGCATTTGTCTTTGATGGAAGAGGAGGAAGAAGAGGGCGAAGAAGACGACAAGCTTTTACTAACTATAAGTACGGGTGGCGCTGCTACTGCTGAAAAGGAAGGGATACAACGGCGTTGGCGAGAGAAGCGATGCAACTCAGATGAATTTGGATGACTGTAGTACAATTGATTTCGGTTTCGGTTTCGGTTTCGGTTTGAGCGGAAGAATAATACAGACGAAGAGGAAAAGGAAGTCAAAGTAGACTGATAATGGAGCTGCCGCATCATCGTTGAAAATATCAACCTTACTGCACACACTTAGCCATCGATATGTTACAAGAAGAGACCCAACTCTTTTCCTTTTCTTGCTTTCCTTGGTTCCCCGCCTTCCTTCCTTTTTTTTTTTCCTTCCTTTTCTTGTTCCTTTTTAAAAGTAAAATTTTGTTTTGATAACCAGAGGGAACTGGAAGAAGCGGAATACTGCGGACGGGATAAGAATTAGGAGCAGACAATCGATTTACAAGTGGACGGAAAATGGCTCATCTCCCCCTTTTTTACAATTCAGTTGTTATTGCTATTCCACTTTGTATGTGTCAAGCCCAATTTGTTTACTGTGCTGCTAGTCGTTCTTTTCTGACCACCATTATATTTTTAATAAATGAATTTTTTTTATGTGGTTATGCCCACCAACATCAAATTCATTCACTCGATTATAAGCAACCATTTATATCAGCAGTTCTTCGGTGGTTTAACGCCGTACGGTCATTGACAACCGCAACTTATTCATGACAAAGGGTCGAAGGTGGCCGAACAGTATTTCGGTCCTTTGCAGCCGATCCAGGTGCTGCTTGATTTGGAGAGAAAAATATGCGGTGTTAAGAAAAGTAGTGCACGTTATTTTAATTTGGGTGGCCTTCAGTGTAGGTGGCCAGAAAAGAAAATCGGAGGATCAATAGCAATACACTTTTTTTGAAGTTCTGTTTTGCTGTGAGGTTGCTAATTATACTAATCCTCTCGTAAAATTACTAATAAATTGATCAAGTTGCCTTTTCTTTTATTTATTTTAATTTTTTCATAACCATCATTAACCTTTAATTCAAATTCATTAATCAAATAATGTAAAATTTTTGCTCACCTTCAAATGTAATTGCAAATGATAAAGATACAAGGTTGATTTTTACTCAAAAAAGCATTCGATACGGTAATTTTAATTCCTAATTTATACTAAGTTAAAAAAACGCTAGATAAATTAGGTTATCAAATTACTTTTCCAAGACTTTTTCATCAACATTTGGATCTTGTTGTTTTGGATGAATTTCTCGTCTTTATTTTCTTATTTAAAAAGGAAGGAGAAATGAAGAGTAAACGAAAGTGTTTAGTATTTTGATACTTTAACTAAGGGTAAAAGAGGTAAAAATGTTTGTTTTATAGGTCTCTACTATTAATAATGATAGTTCAATTAACATACAATCAACCGTGTCTTTTTGAAATTCCAATTTTACCCTTCCATTCTTCTGGTCCCCCTTTCTCTCCTTTCTCACCTCTGTCTGCTTACGCGAGACTAAAAAACCCTATCAGAGGCGATTCCAGATCTAAGACGATTCCATACCCAACATCTTTCCAACGCCTCTGTCTGCTTACGCAAGACTAAAAAAAACCTAACAGCCCAACATCTCTCCAATGAACTGCATAAACTAAGCGCACTTCAGGGCGATTTCAGATCGAACGTGATTCCATGTATTCTCCAACAAGTCGCAAAAACTAGGGTTACTTCACTGCAAATCCAAATCCAATGTCTTCTCCAACTTCGCCCAACGATTAATGCTTACGGATTGATCAACGATCGACTAAGGTGCGTTCACTGCTCCACAAGTATTCGGTAAATTTGGAAGAAATTGTGTTAATGATTTAGTTTTATGACATGACGAATTGTGCTGACCTTCATGTAGATTAATAAGTGCGAGAAGTTTTGAATTTACTTCTTTGGATAGTCATTTGCTTTCACCTATTTCCGATATGCGTATTCTGTATGAGCTTGGTGGTAGGATGCTTTCGATATATTTTGTTAACAAATATTCACAGATTTAATTTCATTTTGCATAAAGTTTCCAAATTTGTAGTAACCTGACATTATGAGATTTATACATTAACAATTGGATTAAGGTAAAACTAAAATGTGCCTATGTACATATGCGAAGACAAAGTCTTTGCATCTTATGTATGAAAACATATAACTAGAGCTCAGAAGTCTATATATGATATATGTTTCAATAATTTATGCTTAGAAATGAAAAGATAAATTGTTGAACATTAAATATTTTGAATGAGATTGCTTTTTAGGAGAAAATTCATTAAACTATAAATTTTATTATAATAATTAATACACTTGATTATTTACCCGTCTTCAGTACATTGGCTAGGCTAAACAAAAAGGTGTTGGATCATAAGATAAATACTCATGTGAATAGTGATTTACTCTTTATTGAAACTACGTAATGCTTATAATTTTTCTTTGCTTTTGTTTTCATCGCAATAATTATTACTTTGGAAAATGCTTATACTTTCATCTTTAAATAGAAATGTTTGAGATCTCTTGAACTATGGTTGATTCTTTGCCTTTCATTTTCATTACAAAGAAATTACTTAATGCAATCACGTCCATGGTATGTTAAGGTGCAAATCAAACTAAAGGTAGCTGATTATGTGTGTGGAACAAAAAGAAAATATATTAACTTCCACATGCAGGATGTTAACGGTAAAAATAGCTTTAACGCTAACACCCGGTGTATATCGTGATGAAGTGAAAGCACCACCCGCTTGCACGGGAACCAAAGTAAATAAAAAATAGCAGAAAAGTAAAAGAGACAGAGATTTTTATAGTGGTTCGGCTTCTAGCAAGCCTACATCCACTTTACATCCTCCATTCCCTTTTTCGAGCACACTTTTATAAGATTACAACACCTTTACAACACGATTGATTGATTACAACACTTTTATAATTCACTTTCGAGTTTACAACACAATTGAAGAAGGAGATTAGAACTTTGATCATAGATTGTTCCACAGATCCATGCTGGATGGAGTAGATGCATTAATGAAGAATCTTCAATGGTTGAGGTGCTCGGAGAGTCGAGAAATCAGCAGAGTGTAGGCGTCTTCAAATCCAAAAAAATTCCCCTTTTTCAGTTGGAGTAGGTGGAGTATTTATAGGAGATCTTGGGGTTAGATCGGTTGGGTTATAGGTAGAGCGACCTATGGAGTGGCAGGAGAGAGGATAGCGATTTAAGGCATAGGTCGAAGGTCGTTAGCGACCTAAGAAGCAGTGGCACAAGGATCGACGACCTAGGGAGCTACGTCTTAGGGAGTTGCGACTTAGAGAAGTCACGACTTAAGGCCTTTGAGGCACGAGGCGACCTAAGGGAAGAGATAGGATACGGTTTAGGTCGTGAACGACCTACGGGTTAAGGGTTTAGGTCGTGAGCGACCTACGGGTTAAGGAGAGGAGGTAGTGATTTACGGAGTTGTGGCATGTGAAGGAACTTCGGTAGGCTTAGGTCGTGAGCGACCTAGTAGAAGATTAGGTCGTGAACGACCTATCGGGGAAGGTAGTATAGGGTTTAGGTCGTGAGCGACCTATCTAGGATGAAGCAGTGCTTAGGTCGCGAGCTATCTAACTTGGAGGGAGCATGGCTTAGGTCGCTAGGACCTCTAGGTCGGTAGGTTGATAGGCCGTGGCTTCATCAAGTCACTGAGTCGCTAACTCGTGGAGTTTCTTAGGTCGTTAGCTCTTTAGGTCGCAAGACCTCTTAACTTTTTAGGTCGCTGAACCTCTCAGCTCACTAAGTCATAGGTCGTTGGACCATTGAGTCGCTTAGTCCTTTAGGCAGTTAGGTCGCGCCTTTCCGTAAATCGTTAGGTCGGTCATGCTTTAGGTCGTCCGCTGGGGAAGTTAGGTCGCTGGAAGCTCTAACCCGTTAACTCGCTGGAAGTTTTAGCTCGTTGGATACTCCATGCCCCAGGTCACATACCGTTTGGACGGGGCGCTGCCCCACACCCCGCCGGGCGCGCTGCCCCCTGGATCCCTGCGACCTGACCGGTCATGTCGAACACCGTAGCGGGGGCATTGCCCCTGCACCCCCACCTTGGGGGGTTGGCACCCCCCTGGACCCCCCTCCATAGGGGATCTTAGATGCGAAATCTTTCAACAGAACTTGCTTTGTTGAGATACTGAGTTGACAAATCTTTGAGACGAGCTATCTTGCTTTTCTCGGTCGATCTTTTGATATCACGGCCTTGCTAAAAAGGCGGGATAACACAGGAGATAATAGTATATTTTAACATGTAACACTTGAAAAGAAAATGCATAGATTATGCATTTTGTTATACTAAAAAAATGAAGAAACAATCAAAATTAGAAAATAAAAATACATATGTGTACTTTTTCGTTTTTGAATTTTCAACTCAAACAGTACCTCCAACCACTACATGTTGAGTTGGTATAAGTGAATAGTTTTTGTCAACGATTTTACTTTTTTAACATTCAAATGAATTTTACTGCCTAAAATAAATAAAATATTTGACACTATATGATATTTGAAAATGCATTAACTATCATAGTTTGGTTTAAACAACGACATGCTGCAGAAGGGAGATGAGAGCAGATCTAGATCTGGATCTTGATTTTTAAAACTAAATGCATAATATGATAATAAGAAAATGAAAATTAAGTTAAAAATTCTTGATATGTCTCTTCAGATATGAGAAGCAAAAGAATGTTTGCTTCCACTGCATGGCAGTAGTACTGAATAATTATGCAGATCGTCAATTACAACATTGCTGAGACCCCCCGTAACTAAGTAACCTTCTTATTTGGTAAGAGAAACATATCTGTAAACTAATGTCTACATTTTTGTATGTTTCCATATATCATCTCATTATATGAAAAGATATAAAAGAGAAAAGTGAGAAAAAATTACGTTAAGCTTCCAAAGTCTATTGGAGGATGACATTGGCACATCATGACTTTTGGATTCAACAAATGAGTACCATAGTATAAAATCTGAATGTGTAGAAACCACCGTGGCTAATAATGTAGTGAAGTCTCTCAAGGCATGGGTTGTTTGATAAGGACCAGGCATGTCAGCTTCACGTAATTTTTACAGGGAACTGCATGTGATAATATGTAATGGAGTGCATATGATATTTAATAAAAGTTTTGATCAATATGTTATGTGTTTGTAACTTCGAATTTGTTAAAATACAGTTGATGAATTGATGAATGGGAAATTAAGGATATGTGTGTGTATGTATTAAATGTTATATATTCATTTCAAAAGTGTGAGCTTTTATCTCATTTCCAACTCTGTCGACCAATGTTGATTCTACCATTTTGCTAAAATCTACTGATCAGGTTCTTTTAACTATTCTCAACAGGTTCTTTTATCTATTCTCAAATTTTCTACCCCCATACCAATAAGAGTTGCATTTTGAATTTTATATTTTATTCCAAACAGAAAATGTTAAATGAGTGAATTGTTGAATTTTGATACTACTTAGAAGTATGTTAAATTGATTATTTATCCATACGTTTTATTATGCTCAAAATTTTAAAACTAGAGAGACAAATGGAATATCTTTTCAAACCTTCCAACATTAACTAGTAGTTCATCATTACAAAACACAGGTTAAATTAAGCTATAATATCTTCATGCCACGTGGATATTAACTAAAACCAAAAATCTTATTTGTAGCTCACATCTAGATTCCTATTAGAAGTAGGCTCATATGTATCAATCATTTTATAACTTGCATAATAGTACCCATTTTATACATGCTAAAGACAACAAAGGCAGAGCATTTGTGTTCAAGTAAAAGAAACAAAAAACCCATTATATATGTGTGTGTGTGTGTTTGTGTGTGTGTATGAATGTATGTGTGTGTATGCCCACATACACCCCTACCCAACTTCTATGACATACAAGCTTTCTCCAGAACCAAAACTCATAAGATGTAGTCTATTTAAGTCTATCAGTAAAGTAACAATTAATATATATTTGAGATCTTCTGTATTTTTTATTTTGCCAATTACAAACTGATTTTTAGCTTGCCTGTTTTTGCATTAATGCGTTATAACTCATGCTTTCATAATCGAATGATGTCAAGAAAGTTATCCGTGCATGCACATTGTTATTAGAGCAGGCCCATCTAGGCGTGGATATAACATCACTCTTTTTCTTATCTGTTCAAGTGATGCTCTTCAATGTTTGAATAATTCACATATTATCATGTTGTACTAGATTATAGAATGGTAGCATTTGTTGTTTTAATTGGATACTGCTTAAATTGGTTCAATAATTTAATCCCTATAATTAACTTGAGTTTATTGGTTCAATGCAGATAAATAGTAAAGCTCAATCATCATTAATCCCATATCCATCACACATCAATCTCAGGTAATTACTCGCTAATTTATTTTAATTCCTTCATGTTTTAAGTATTAATAGCTTTGGGAAATTTTTTAATTTATCTTTACAAGTTGCTTTATTTTCACAACATCTTTTATTACGATGACACAACCATTGATTGCATCGTGAATAACCTCATTCCTACATCGCTGTATCTAACGCTACAATCAAATTGTTTTGAATTGTTTTGGCATACTACTTTCAAAAATTAGTGATTTTGCAGTCCCCTTATCTCAAGGTACAATTCTTTTTTTAGAACATCTTAAATTCAATATTTTGTTGGGTGTTTTCATTGTTTTTAATGATATACTAAACAAGGACGAGTCAAAACTTTTTGACATGCTAATGATGAAAAGAGTTAAATTAGAACTTGCTTCTTCATAACACCTGCACACTTTATCTTTCTGCTTATCCTAAGAAAAATAGGAATAAATTTCATAGTTATATATAAAAGGTAACATAAATATTACGTTATAACTTACTTCAATTATTATTTTCACCGCTTGCTTTAAATTTTTATCAATCTATCATCGGTTACTTACATTTGTTTTTGTCTAATGGACCTTTTAAATTTTTCAATAGGCTAATTGATAAAGTAAGAAAAGATGAATTGGGTTTTGCTTCATCTTGATGCCTTCATACATAGTTTTTATCTTCATGCTTCTTCTAAGTTAAATAGTTAATTCGTCAATTATTATATCACTTTTCACATTAAGTTGTTAAAGATTGCTTTAATTAATATATTTATATCTTACTTTAAATTTTTACTTGATTAATTTGTCACATTCTCGTATCACTAATCAATTTTTTTTTTTGAGATTTAACAGCTAGCCGATGAAAATATTGAAAAGAGTGGAGATTCAATTTTGGAATAGATTTCAAATGGATATTAATGCAACACCAACTCATTGTTAATGATGCTACATAGCAGTGTTAAATTAACCCCTATGATACTTGATGATACTTTATAAGCATGCTGATGCGTAAGTCTGCTACCATGAAAATTTATCTCAGCATGTCAAAAGTTGCGGTAGCAAATCGAAAGAGCCAGTGCTTTGATGGAGGATCCAATGTTTACCTCTACAGTGTGTTTTTTGATGGATTGAACTTGAAGAGGAAAAAATGTCTAAAATTGATAACATTTTTTGGTTATATAACTTGGTTTCAATCCAAAGATTTTAGGTTTAGTTCTAGCATAAGAAACTTAGCCACATCTGTTGACTGTTGGATAAAAGAAATAAGTTCAATGCTTATGTTAATTGCAAGGAATTGGGGAGCCATTAAACGACCATAATTTTTTTATAGCTATTTGCATTATAGCCAGCTTTCCATTTTAGGTCTCATCTATAAGCCTAACTATTTCAACCGTAGCTACTGTTGAACAATACATAAGATAATTATCTTTTTAACTCAAAGCCATTGAAAGAGATCAATTTCAAGCTACAAAGCGAAATTTTCAAAAGCTATTACCTTTTGACACTCTTAATAGGTTGAATATAACATCGTAGGGTACATATGAATATATTATCAGGATGTTACAAAATAAAGAGAATGGAGACCATTAGAGAGAGAGAATAATTTTATTGAATTGAGATAGATCTTACAATACAATCAAGTTCCATATTTATAGACTCCTTATGCAGTGCAGATTACAATAATGCCATTTCTTATTTAGCATATTCATCCCTATTATTAATGTATATTACAACACTCCCCCTTGAATATGCGTATGTAAAGATGATAAGAGTAATTGCCTCATTAAAAACCTTGTTATGGAAAACCCAGTGGGAAAAAATCATAAACAAGGAAAAGAGTACAACATGATTTCATCTTTAAGTAACATATATTTTATAATATTACTACGAGGATTGATACTTCTGGATCAAGATAATGCCTCATTAAAACCTTACTAATAAAAACACAGTGGGAAAAAATATTAGGGAAGGAAAAAGAGTACATTATAGCGTATTTCATACGCTCCCCCTGAATTATAACGCATTATTCAATTAGTTTGTTGATGCAGCCGACGCATACCAATTTTGTACACCATCTTCTGAAATCTTGATTTTGGAGGCGCTTTTGTGAATAAGTCCACCGGATTTTCTTGGGATCGGATTTGTTTCACTTCTATCTTATTATCCTTTTGTAGCTCATGTGTGAAGAAAAATTTAGGAGAAATATGTTTCGTCCTATCACCCTTAATGTAACCCGCTTGAATTTGAGCTACACAAGCTGCATTGTCTTCATAAATAATGGTTGACCCTTCTGTTACTGGTGGAAGTTGGCAGCTTTTTCGAATATGCTCAATTAGTGATCTCAGCCAAATACATTCTTTACTTGCTTCATGTAGTGCTAGTATTTCAGAGTGATTGGATGATGTTGCTACTAATGTTTGTTTTGTAGATTGCCATGAAATTGCTGCATTGCTGTTATTAAACACATATCCAGTTTGTGATCTTGCTTTATGTGGGTCAGAAAGATAACCTGCATCAGCATAGCCAACTAGATTTGGATTATTGCCTGAGTTAGAGTAAAACAAACCCAAATTTGTCGTTCCACGAAGATATCTCATGATATATTTTATACCATTCCAGTGTCTTTTTGCTGGTTTTGAACTGTACCTTGCTAGAAGATTTACCGAAAATGCAATATCTGGTCTTGTGCATTGGGCCAAATATAATAATGCACCAATGGCACTAAAAAATGGCACTTTCGGGCCAAGCACATTCTCATCTTCTTCTTTTGGGCGGCAAGGGTCCTTTTTAATATCTAAAGATCTAACAACCATCGACGTACTAAGTGGATATGCTTTATCCATTTGAAAACGCTTTAGAATTTTCTCAGTGTAGTTTGATTGATGGATTAATATGCCATTAGTACTATGCTCAATCTGTAGACCGAGACGGTGCTTAGATTTGCCAAGATCTTTTATTTCAAATTCCTTCTTTAAATAATTTATTGTTTCATCAATTTCTTCTGGAGTCCCAATCAAATTTATGTCATCAACATAAACTGCTAAGATAGCAGATCCCTTTACCGATTTCTTTATAAAGACACATGGACAAATAGGATTGTTTTTGTATCCTTCTTTTACCAAATATTTACTAAAACGGTTATACCACATCCTTCCAGATTGTTTCAAGTCATATAGCGATCGTCTTAGTTTTAATGAGTACATGGACTTCAATTTTGCTTCAGGCAATTTATATCCATCTGGGATTTTTATGTAAATATTGGTATCTAATTCACCATAAAGATAAGCTGTCACAACATCCGTCAATCTTATATCGAGTTTTTCAAAAACTACAAGACTTATCCAATATCGGAATGTTATGACATCCATAACAGGGGAGTAAGTTTCCTTAAAGTCAAAACCTGGTCTCTGCAGGAAACCTTGTGCGACAAGTCGTGCCTTATACCTCACGACTTCATTTTTATCATTTCGTTTTCTAACGAATACCCATTTATAACCTACTGGTTTAACATTTTCTGGTATTTTCTCTATTGGTCCAAATACACCATGTTTTTTAAGTGAATCTAGTTCCACTTGGATAGCATCTTTCCATTTTGGTCAATCGTGTCTTTTTCGACATTCATTTACGCTATTTGGTTCATTATCATCATTCTCATTATTCTCATTATGGTCATGACTTTCAATTATTTCAGTAGCTACTGCGAATGAGAATACATCATCAATTATTATTTTACTTCGATCCCATATTTCTCCGTAGTTCGTATAAAATATTGAGATCTCGTTATTATTAGGTACCATTTTATCGTTGGAATCTTCTTTTATCTCTTCTGGGATAATATTTCCTTACGCGCTTCTAGGAGAATTGAGATTTTCATTTGAGTGATTTTTTTGATCATTTATAACCTCTTCAAGAGGTTCCTTAATTGATGATTTTTCATTAGAGTTTCTTTTTCTAGGCGCCAAGTCTTTTGAACCAATTGGCCTTCCACGTTTTTGTCTTGCTTTAGATTCATTTGCTGCTATATTTATTTTTTATCCTTCAGGGACATCAATTTTTGCTGGTGCATTTGCTGCTGGAATGTGAGATTTAGTTATTTTTGCAGTGTCACTAAATGCATCCGGCAGTTGATTTGCATTATTTTGAATATGCAAAATTCTTTGTACCTCATATTGGGATTGTTTAGTACGTGGATCCAAATAAGACATAGATGGATTATTCCATGATATTTCAAGCCGTTCTACTGGAACGGTCTTTTCTTCCCCTAACGGCGGGAAGATTGTCTCATCAAATTTACAGTCTGAAAATCTTACAGTGAAGACATCACCTGTAAGAGGTTCAAGGTAACGAATTATCGATGGGGAATCAAATCCCACATAAATTCCCAACCGTCGTTGAGGACCCATTTTAGTACGAAGTGGGGGATTAATAGGTATATGCACAGCACAACCAAATTTTCGTAAATGTGAAATATTTGGTTGAAATCCAGTTAAGAGCTGTGATGGTGAAAGCTGATGATAAGCTGTTGGTCTAATTTTAACCAATTTCGATGCTTGCAAAATTGCATGCCCCCAAGCTGAAACAGGTAGTTTTGATTGCATAAGCAATGGTCTTGCAATAAGTTGCAAGCGCTTAATTAATGATTCTGCTAGACCATTTTGAGTATGAACATGAGCTACTAGATGTTCAATTTCAATCCCCAATGATTGACAATAATCATCAAATACTTGAGAAGTAAATTCTCCAGCATTATCTAGTCGAATCGATTTAATTTGATGATCAGGGAAGTGTGCTCTCAATTTTATTATTTGAGCAAGTAGCTTGGCAAATGCCAAATTTCTTGTAGAAAGTAAACAAACATGTGACCAACGAGTTGATGCATCAATCAATACCATAAAATATTTGAATGGTCCACATTCAGGGTGGATTGGGCCACATATATCACCTTGAATTCTTTGTAAAAATGTTGGAGATTCAGAAGTGATTTTACTATATGAAGGTCGAGTGTTTGACTTAAAGTCCTGAAACCTCAGGTTCAACCACTCTTGCCTAGTGTTTGGAAGTATGACCGTCTTCTGGTAGTCATAACGCTCCTTCAGGGAGTTCCATAAGTGGAGAGGGTCTTTTTCAGTCAAATATTCTGTTTTTAGATCGTCATGGATATGACGTCTTAAAAATATTAGAGTATTTGTCTTGTCCTGCTGGGACATAGTATTGCCTTTTTAATGGCATTTTCTAAGCATTGAGATTGCAAATGAATCTCAGCATCCATGATAAGTATTTGTCTCTAGATATATCCAAAGCTTTAAATTCAAGCTTGGCGATGTTTGTCATTTTGTGAAATGTTCATAAAATAAATTGCATAAGGTGAAAATATTCGCCAACAGCATTCACTATTTATTTGTTTCCAGCTAAAAAGAAGAAGAAAAATGGAAAGTCTTCATTCATGGTATCAAACAACTATACCAAAAGAAATTGTATCAACAAAACCAAACATTTGGATTTTGCAACTTTCATGCATTTATCAAATAAGAAAGGAAAGTCAGTTTTTGCGTATATTCCATTCCAAATTTTTGAATTTTATTTGGCAATAGATCCGCAAAGGGAAAGAAATTTTTTATTGAATTTAGAAGCCAAAGAATAAAAATAAGAGTGATACAAGAAAAGACATGAAAAATATAGAAGCGAACCCCAAACTAGCATGTGCTAACTAAAAATATGATATTGACAATTAACTGTAAGAGGTTCAAGGTAACGAATTATCGATGGGGAATCAAATCCCACATAAATTCCCAACCATCGTTGAGGACCCATTTTAGTACGAAGTGGGGGATTAATAGGTATATGCACAACACAACCAAATTTTCGTAAATGTGAAATATTTGATTGAAATCCAGTTAAGAGCTGTGATGGTGAAAGCTGATGATAAGCTGTTAGTCTAATTTTAACCAATTTCGATGCATGCAAAATTGCATGCCCCCAAGCTGAAACGGGTAGTTTGGTTGCATAAGCAATGGTCTTGCAATAAGTTGCAAGCGCTTAATTAATAATTCTGCTAGACCATTTTGAGTATGAACATGAGCCACTGGATGTTCATTTTCAATCCCCGATGATAGACAATAATCATCAAATACTTGAGAAGTAAATTCTCCTGCATTATCTAGTCGAATCGATTTAATTTGATGATCAGGGAAGTGTGCTCTCAATTTTATTATTTGAGCAAGTAGCTTGGAAAATGCCAAATTTCTTGTAGAAAGTAAACAGACATATAACCAACAAGTTGATGCATCAATCAATACCATAAAATATTTGAATGGTCCACATTCAGGATGGATTGGGCCACATATATCACCTTGAATTCTTTGTAAAAATGTTGGAGATTCAGAAGTGATTTTACTATATGAAGGTCGAGTGATTAATTTGTGCACATGGGGCACATAAGTAATCACTTGGTAAATTCAATTGGTTTGATAAATCACGTCTGTTTGAGTTTTTGGCAATTTTACACATCATAGTTGATCCAGGATGACCCAGGCGATCATGCCAAAGAATCAATGTCTTTGTATTTATGAGCTTCTGGCTCATGTTTATAGAGTGAGATTCAACTATGCCAATTTTTGCAAAATATAAACCAGTTGAAATTGTATCAAATTTTTCTAGGATAAGCTTCTGGTTTTCAATTCTAGAAATAACACAAAGATATTCTTTGTTGTTTTCATTTATAGTTTCAATATGGTATCCATTCATTCTTATATCTTTGAAACTCAGCAAATTTCTTTTAGAGTTGCTTGAGTATAATGCATTCTGAATAAAGGTATGCGTACCATTTGGTAATATTATATGGGCTCTTTCGGACCCGTCAATTATATTAGCAGATCCAGCTATAGTGGAGACTTTAGCTGAGAAATTTCAGATAGTTCAGAGAAAAACTTCTAGTTTTTCAAAATTTTATGAGTAGTTGCACTATCTAGTAAGCATATATCATCACCCAAATGGCGTTTCATACCTTAAGAATTAAAGACGGTGATTAGTCAATCATTAAAAATTTGTATGCATAAATAAATGTAATGTAAATAAACAAAGTAATATGATTAAAATAGGCTATTGATGAAAAACAACATCCACATTACACATTACTAGTACTGCAAAGGGAAATACAATTAAACGAACACAAACTTCAAACTGATTTATTGATGCAAGCTAATGAAATAAAACGAAAGTCACATAACAAACTTCAAGACATTTCTAATTGATCAACTCGGTCATATCATTGATCATTGCACTTAGATTTTCATCATTAATGAAATTTTCATTGTCATCTTCGAAGAAATCATCTAACTTCAGGTTAGTGTTTTCAGGTAACTTTTCGGCATTATTTGCATCAATATTCTTCGAGCGATGATATTCTTCAACTGTTTTCTTTGATGATCTACATGTACATGACCAGTGACCAGATCGTCCACATCTATAACAAACTTCCTCATAATGCCTTTTATTTTCTGAAGCTGAATCATTGTTCTTTATAGGCTCAATTTTCTTTTGTTGCTTTTTAAAGTTGGTGGTTTTATTACCTTTAAAACCACCATAACCACCTCTGCTAGAGTTATATCCACGTCCACGACCATGTCCTCTACCTCGACCTTGACCCCTACCTCTTCCAGAGTGGGCAAAATTAGCATTAACTTCAGGTAATGCAGTTGAACCAGTTGGTCTTGAGGAATGATTTTTTTATAAGCAATTCATTATTTTGTTCAGCAATTAGTAAACATTCTATGAGTTCAGAATATTTTGTAAAATGACGCTATCGATATTGCTGCTGCAGGAGTATATTCGAGGCATGAAATGTTGAAAAAAGTCTTTTCAAGCATTTGTGCATCATCCACCTTTTTACCACATAATTTCAGTTTAGAAGTGATTCTAAACATTGCAGAATTATATTACTTATCAAAGAATAATTTATGATTGCATATAGACATTTCTACACATCTCTTTTGAAAGTTCGGAAAAAAAATTACAACAAAAATAATAATAAGAGTATCTTTTGGATACTTGGAATATTACAGATACAGATCTCCTTAAGACCATATGTATAGCTTGCATGAAAATTATGATATGAAATATAGACCATTTCTACAGGAGAATATTTAAAAATATATCTTCAAGAATTGATTATATGTGCAATATTTCTTATGGAATAATAACTAGGAACATGACCTTTATAATATAATTAGACATATGAACATAGAACAATATATTCTAGAGATAATCTTAAACCTTTTGGATCTAATCTAAACTAAATTAGGATCCTTCATAATCATATTTATGTATACTTATTTGGTTTAATAAAATTACCAAATATGGGATCGAAGTAAAATAATAATTGATGATGTATTCTCATTCGCAGTAGCTACTGAAATAATTAAAAGTCATGACCATAATGAGAGTAATGAGAATGACGATAATGAACTAAATAGCATAAATGAATGTCGAAAAAGACACGATTGGCCAAAATGGAAAGATGCTATACAAGTGGAACTAGATTCACTTCAAAAACATGGTGTATTTGGACCAATAGAGAAAACATCGAAAAATGTTAAACCAGTATGTTATAAATGGGTATTCGTTAGAAAACGAAATGATAAAAATGAAGTCGTGAGGTATAAGGCATGACTTGTCGTACAAGGTTTCCTGCAGAGACCAGGTTTTGACTTTAAGGAAACTTACTCCCCTGTTATGGATGTCATAACATTCCGATATTTGATAAGTCTTGTAGTTTCTGAAAAAATCGATATAAGATTAACGGATGTTGTGACAGCTTATATTTACGGTGAATTAGATACCAATATTTACATGAAAAACCCAGTGGAAAAAAAATCATAAACAAAGAAAAGAGTACAACATGTTTTCATCTTTAAGTAACATATATTTTATAATGTTACTATGAGGGTTGATACTTCTGGATCAATATAATGCCTCATTAAAACCTTACTAATAAAAACCCAGTGGGAAAAATCTTAGTTAAGGAAAAAGAGTGCATTATAAAATACTTATGGATGCTCCCCCTGGTTTAAAATTTTCCTCTGAATTTATATTCTTCTTTCGATAACTCAAATTGGTTATAGATACTTCTGGATCTATAAATATGAATCTCATTAATAATACGGTTTATTAATAGTTTCCTTGATACAATCAAATTTTCTAAGATTGTTTCTTCCAAATATGGTTTGCATTTTATGCATTTGTATGCTACTTTTATGAAAAACACTTCATGTGCTTTCATTTTTGTGCTTTAAATTAGTTTTGCGCATTGCAACTATACATCTTTCATGAATATTAAAAATTCATTACAACATTACTAGAAAGCAGGAAGTAATCTACTCATCTTGATGTATCAAGATTTCCGTTACAACAATACTTAGAAGACATTTGTAATCTACACTTCATGTCTTTTTCATTCTTTATAACTACAAAAGTTATATATATTCTTCAAAAATTTGTATACTTTGTATTTGCATATCGCAACTATCACTTCAATGGATATTAAGAGTTTCATTATATCGAGCATTGTTTGCCAAAATGAATACACCATATAATAAACCATATGTCTATTCTTATTCCAAACATAAAAATACAACATCATTTAATTTACCTTAGCTAATGCATTTATGATGATATGGTAATTTAATTTATTACCATGACGACAACATTTAATGCATTTATGATTAAAAAAAAATGAATGCAATTTACCATTATTGTGGCATAAAATATAAAATATTATCATAATGAATTGATTTCTTTACAAACAAATAAATCAATCTAACTAAGTTTAGTTAGCAAAATTTAATCTCAAAGCTAAGTTTAATATACTCGATAATAAAATTAAATGAATACCATAAGAGAAACTTTATTTCTTAATAGTCAAAATTTCTAAAATAACTCTTATATATATGTGTATATACATACATCCATATATATATCCTTTTGTTTTATAATTCAAGTTTCTGCTCTTTTATTGGAACTTCTGGTTCTTTATTATAAGAAAACTTGAAATTTAATAATTTACGGAAACTCAAGCTTTTAGCATTATAGGAACTGCAGGTTCTCAACTTTTATTTCAAATGTTATAAATTAAGTTTACCGTATATGTTTTCATTAATGTTTCCATTCACTTCAGGTGTACTAAATCAATATTAATATTGGATCTAAACTAATATGATCTTCTAGATATGCATATTCTTGTATATGTTTCTCTAAGAAATAATAAAATATTTCTTCTGGAAATATAAACAACATATATCAAAATAATTTCCAAAATCAAAATCCAAATCAAAGAGTTTTCAAAATGAAAACTTCATTTATCAAACATGTATATATTACTTAGATCTATATCACAAACCAAAACGTAATCAAGATCAATAAATTTATTTGAATCAACAATAGAATTGTCAAATTCAAAAAAAAAATCACAACATTTTATTTTTAAACAATGTACAGATCTCAACGATATATTATTTGAGTGTGATTTTAAGATCTATAATATAATGAGATCAAAAAAAATGAAAACCAAAAAATCGGATCTATTGTAGGATGAGATCTGAAATATAATGACAAAAATACATGTACAGTGGAATAAGGTCTATAAATTTAGATCTATAACAAAATAAGATCTTGAAAAGATATGATCTATTAAAACTTAAATTCAAATCTGAAAAATTAGGAAATAGACATAGAATTATGAAACAAGAATATTTAAATCTAGATCTAAATTAATCGCAAAATAAATCTAGAAAAGCAGATCTAGAAAATTTCAAACCTGATTTCAATGGTCGAATAAGAGGAAGAGATAGATCTGATTTCAGTAACTGAATAAGAGAAAGAGATGTACATACATGAAAAAAAATGGATCTAATCTTCTGGATTAGAATATCCAATACATTCGAGAAAAAGATCAGATCGTGCTGATAACGTGTTACAAAATAAAGAGAATGGAGACCATTAGAGAGAGAGAACAATTTTATTGAATTGTGATAGACCTTACAATACAATCAAGCTACATATGTATAGACTCCTTATGCAGTGCAGATTACAATAATGCCCTTTCTTATTTAGCATATTCATCCCTATTATTACTGTATATTACAACATAGGATATAATTTGAAAACATTTTCATATTTAAAGCAAATGTGTTATATTCAACTAATTTATTGGGTAGTTATCAATTTTCATCTTGCTGATCTTGAATCTCAAAGGAAAACAAGGAAATTATTATTGTATTCCTATTTCTAGCACTTCATGTTGATGTATAGTTTTTATTTTCTAGACTCCAGATGAATAAAAAATCATGTTTGAGGACTAATGCCAAATTTCATACTATGCATAGGAGACAATCGATCAGACGAAGATATGTTTGAGGCAATAAGCTCAGCAGTGATGGGTTCAACACATCTCTATCCTCAACAGCAGAAGTTTTTGCTTGCACCATGGGTAGAAAGCCAGGTAAAGTTAAGTACTACTTGGATGATACTACAGAGATTATTAGGTTGATGCAAGGGTTAGCTGAAGTTTTCGAAAAGATCGTCACGTAGTGACCAAGGGAAAAATATCATATAGGATCTGTTTGTCTTATTATATTGTCGATGATGCTGAAAAATGTTATGTTATGCTGAATCTGTATAATGTGGTGGAACTTGGAAGATGTGTATATTGTTTGTTAGTATGTGTATTAGGCTCGGTTTTATGTTTAGCTGAGTTAATGAAGCTGTGGGAATCATATGGTGGAGTTTGACCAGTGTACAAAGAAGAAAATGTTGGTAAGGCATGGTGTATTTTTATGGGTCACGATGCTATTTTAGTATGTTGGAATATTGACCCATAGGCCGTTTTGTTTATATTTTATCTTGGGGATTTCTTATTTGGAGAGCCATCTGGAGTTTCGTTTGTGTAATTTTGTTTTCCTTTGAGATAAATTGGTTTAAGCTATAAGATTTGTTAGCAACCATGTAACAATACAATTTGTATGAATGCCTGCGTTTTTTTGTCTGTTTGATCACAACAAATCGTTGACATGTTCTCAAGTAAGTTTTTTGAATGATGAATTCTTTCATTCCAAATTATCAATAAAAAAAATTTAATGACAAATTCTTTCATTTCAAGTTATTTTATGGTAAGTTACCCTTTGATTATTTATTTCTTCTATCCATTGTCGTATTTTGATCAAAGCTCACTTGCAAAAAGTGTAAAAGTTCTTTTGTTTTCTTCTATGTTTAATCTGCGTTCGGTTTGTTGGTGAAATTATATGTATATCAAAGTAAATTAATTAACACAATTTCAATATCCATATCTCATAGTTAAACCATGCTTCACTAAAAAGTCGTGCATGTGATTTATCAGGTTCACAGAAGCTTTTGGGTCATTTGCTGTTACTCAATATTAATAGAAGAGTAGTGTAGTCAATTTGATTGTAAGAAGTGGAAAAACATAAACATGGTCATATATCAGAATCACCTTTTAAATTTGATATTTCAAAAAGTCGCGATGGAAATCATATTCATTGAATTCTTCCCATTAATAGAAGAGATGAAGCCATGTTGTGAAGTGATAATGTATTTAGACACTTTCTCACATTAGCTCTAAGAGACTATGCATGTATAAATACAAGTATTATTTTTCATTTTTAGTAGTATAAAATAAACTAAAAAATAAGAATCGAATGATAAAACTTTAGCATTACAAAAAAAAATTGTTTTATGACTGTTCTTCAGTTGTTTTGGTTTTCTCGGACGCTGTTTTAGGTTCGGTTTATGATGGCAATGGTACTTTCAAATTCGAGTGTTCTATATTGTCTGTAATTTAGGTACAAGTTCATAGGTTGTAGTTTCATCCGATTCCGAGTTAGTATGAAGAAGTTATTGCAGTATGTACAAAAAAATAGCGGGTTCTGCCTAGGCAGAGTTCAAATACGGGGATGTCGTTTGTATTCTCTAAGTACAATTATTAGTCACCATGGAGAACTACGATATACATTTACTAGATTAAGTATCCAAGTGTTCCTTATTCTCTGTAATTTAGATGGGAGTTAATCGTTCAAAGTCTCGCCTGATTCTGAGTTAGCATGAAGAAGTTATTGCAGTCTAAACAAAAAAAAAGCAGCTTGACCTAGGCGGAGTTCAAATATGGGGATGTTACTGTCAAATTTACTTTCATGGGTACCACTAAAAATGCATGCACGTTGTGATTAAACGCAGTCCCATCCTGGGCGTGCATATGTACTCGTAAAATATAATAATCAAACAACAAATGGTATTTTACTATTAACCCAACCTCATGCGGTGAAAAGGTAAAACTGCTCATAAACTGGTCGAACACAACAAATAATAATAATCAAATATTACCACTTCCTAACAAACAAACATATCATAAATAACCATATCAATTTATGAAACTTATTCTTTTATATATATAATATAATTCAAGGTAAAATTATTTCGTTTACCAATTTCGAAAACAATAATGTGTCATTTATCTTGTTCAAGCGTGTCGAGATCCTTATTAATAATGGTAGCAACTTGTCTTGATCAGAATCCATAAGCCGCTCTACAGACCAATCAACATTATACAAAATGTTTTTATAACAATAAAAAATATGCGCTCTTATGTATATACACTCAACTTATAATAAGGCATTCCATTTTTCAATCTCTTAATGAGTTATACCCACCAAAGCCAAGTTTCTCGCTTAACCTTCAGCTTTGATACCAAATGTAACAATCTGCATTTTCAACCCTCAAATGTCGACACTAATACATCCACGGTACTCATGTGTGGAGCACCCAAGTGCTAGAAAAAACGAATTGTTAGGGTAAAAAATAAAAAGAAAAGGAAACATGACAAGAAAAAAAAGAACACGATATCATAATCTCACATAAGGAATAGTAATATATAATATCTCAAAAGGTCATTACCAAAAAGAAACTTTGATATACATACATCAATCATAGTAAACTATCCTAGCATCAGGCTGGATAGTTATAACAACATATCCTCATAAATGCTCATAGATACAAATCAAGTAATGTAGAAAATAAATAAGGTAAGGGATCATCCAGCTCCTCTCCAAGAGCTCCAATGAACCACAACTAAATCTAAAAACAACTCGACTGACCCGAGCATTATAAGAGAATAACACTTGGAACAATCTAGTAAACCAGTATGAGAAAATCAAATCATATAGGTTTATTATATCTTAAAACCCTTCAAAATAAGGGTATCTCGTAAGACCATGCCGCCGATAAACACGGATGGTTTTTAACCTTACGATAACTAAACCATTTTTATTATAAAATCTAGTGATAGTATAATAATGTCCAAGGTGTGAAATATAAATAATTACATAGCTACAATGCATGTGAGTGTACATCACAACAATAATAGGTATATAATCACAACCGCTAAGCCACGTTCGCTAATTGTGTAAGATTCCATAGAGGTGCTCTTGGTACTTCGAGAACGGTCTTCCTGTACAAGGATCAGAGATATCCTTCCGAGCATCATATATCTCTAGATAAAATATGCTATATGAAAACATAGTTAGTCCACGCCCGAACACGTGGCACCGGGTCACATCACTCATGCATGCATATTTGTAAGTAACACTAGAATGGAGTGTTTGCGCCCTTTAAGTTAGCTAAACTCTATAAGCTATGTCTCATATCTCTGGTTTCGGTCATTACCAATGGTGAAGTCGCATTCAGCATCCCAACTCGAATAGATCTCGACACACAAATACCCAACTTGAATAGATCTCAGAACCATACATGGATTCCCATATATCAACAGATCTCGGAATCACACATGGATTCCTTAATAGAACTCGAAATCACACATGTCTTTCCATACCTCAACAAGTCTCGGAATCACACATCTATTCGCACATCCTGAATAGATCATAAACGCCAACATGTGTTCGAGCATCTCAAACAAATCTTAAATCTTCACATAGACTTCGTCATCTCGAACCAATCACAAACCAATCACGTACCTCTTCCAAAGCATAGAATACATATATGGTTTTGGAGTGGTTATGGTTTCAAGTCATCTCATATAAGTACACTTCCCCGTTCATCAGGTACTTCAAAACCAATCAATCAATTTTCTAGTAATTTCAAGTCCGGTTTGTGAGAAATAAACATACAATACATAAGATCAGAGATCGCCTCCTAAAGCAAAACAAGTTTATAAATATAGTATAGCATCACCGAAGATAACTGTACTATATAGTTCCTGTATTTCTTCTAGATATTTCTAGAGTATATTTGGTCAAATCAAATAACAATGAGAATAATCGCCTATTGGAAACTAAGTCCCGTGTATTGTCCATAAGCAAGTAACACACAAAGCACAATCAAAACACACAAGCACGATCAAGTCATATAAACGACTTCCAATCTCCTTTTTAATTAATCTTTCTTTATTAATTAAATCCTCTTTTACTAGTAAAACTCATTTTTACTCAATTATTTATAAATGAAACTCCATTTATTATTAAACTTTTCTATTTAATTAAAACATCACTATTCATTTCAACACATTTCGATTCTCTCAAAAGTATTTTTATACTTATCTCATCCATATAAATATATTCACAAAACAATTTCAATGGGCTTAAGACAAATGTTACTCAAACACTGTCACTGCAAACCCAAAATCATTTCACTTATGACTATCTTCAAACTAATTTTTAAAGATCTATTTACATTCATAAGTACAATCAAAATGGGTTAAAGGCGAATGTTACTAGCATACTTCCATAACAAATCCAAAAGTAATTCATACTTGTTATTCTCTATAAAATTCCATTATTAAAGATCTAAGAATTTTCCAAACTCATTTAACAATATTTTACCACTTTAAAATATTGTTCAAGGGTTTAAAAACAAATGTTACTAAAACATTGTTTACGACAAATCCAAAACACTTCACTACTTTATTATCTTTAAAACTCCATTTTAAAGATCCGATAATTTTTCAAAAGCACGGTTAAATGGGTTAAAACAAATGTTGCACAAAAATCATTACTATAAACCCAAAATCACTTTTATACTTGCCATTTACTTTGAAACATCCATTAAAAGCTCTAAGTACTTATCCACTTATTAAACAAGGTTGTATACCTTTTTAATCAATTTATAAATCAATCCATTATAACATAAGTGTTATAATCCCTAAACTCCTTTATATTCTTTCACAAATACTAAACTTCCTTTTTAAAACTTCTGAATATACTAAGATACATTTAGGAAGATACACAGTACACACAAACATGCTTATTTATTTATAAACTAAGATATTTAATAAAATACCATAAACCATTTGTAAAATATTATAATATAAAAGCCTTTTATTTCTTAAATAAAATCTTTAAAAAGTTTCTAAAACCTTATATATACTAAAAATATACTTTAAAATACTTCTGCTATATTTTAAAAACATTTATTTAAAAACCATAAAACTTGTTTTATAATTTAAAACCATCTCTTCAGAAAACCCATAAATAGTTTCCAGTAATATATTTAAACCTAGATATTTTTCTAATAATAGGTACGCTTACAATACTTATTATAAATACAAAGAAGCCCAGAGACGTCTTCCAAAGTTAACTTTAAAATTGTTGATCACAACGATTTCAAAGTGCATCCATCATTTTCGCTTCTAATATTTACAACTTCCATTTTCAATTTCCACAAATGTCCAAATCAATTCCTTTATGTTAAACACATCAAACATGTGTAACCAAACATATATACGTGTATATTTTCATAATATATCATAATTTATCTAATTTAACATATACTAATATCAAGGATTTTAAAGCACTTTTATGCAGCTATATCACTTCAGACATTTATAACATATTATCACTTTTCATAAAGCAATATCAAACATATAAACAAATACTCTAGGCCATGATACATGTTATAGTCGATCAAAAGAGTGATTATATTATATAATAACGTTTCCATTTATTTTACAAAACAAGGCAAGGTCCAAAGGTAATAACTGTATAGTCCGTTATACAATTTATATTTTTATACGACAACAATTATATACACAATAATTGTACAATCAACTAGTGAGTAAAACTCACCCAAGTTCTAGCCAACGCTTACGCATTTTTGATCCAAAATCGAATGCCCGATTTTTATTAAAATTCCCACAAGCTCCAAACTTGACGAATCCAACTCTAATGCGTAGATATCATCGCTACGAGTCCAATGCAAAAGACCGTGTCTAAATCCAATCTCGAATGAGAAAGATACGAATTAATGAACATCTTGACATTAATTAAATTACAAAAATTAATTTGGTAATTAACTAAATTACCTCCTCTATCTCAGTACAAATCCAGGCCACCCTTCTTAAAATCCTTCGTCGTGATTTCTCAACCACCCCATCACTACGTCACCTGAACCGCCGCCGCATACCTTCCGAAGGTAGCCCCGACCCATACGAGTTATCCACCACCAACCTCGCTTCCATTCATCTCCTGTAGCTCAAGAATGAGCCAAAATGATCGCTAGTATTCAAAGTTGGATCCATGCCCCCTAGCGTCAAGCTACAGTGATCCAGCCATCCATCCACCTCGTCTCATCACTTCGCACCTTTCTCTAATTGGAGTCATCGCCCAAGTAAGCTATCGAAAATCATTATTATTTAAACAAATTTAAATAAGCTTTCGAAATTATTTTTATTATAATTAAATCCAATATTTAATTATTTAATAATTCCAATATTTAATTACAAAACGTTAAAAATATAGGTCATTGCAATATAGAGATAGATTAGACATCGATGACGCGGTAATTCATGCTTTCCTTTTATGTGTGTGTGGGGTGGAAGGGGGGTTCATCCTCCTTCTCGAACCAAAATAGTATGATTTGTTTGGATCATCTTGCATGGATAACCAATCTGAAGCAATTGCACATGATGGATTATGGGAACGTGTCATTCTTGCATGTTTGTACACTGCTTTGTATATCTATTTTCTTTTTGAGATTGTGCAAATGTCTCCTTCCACTATGGTATTATGAGTACACAGTGAACATGTAATTTCGACTTTAGATGATAAGAGTCAGTCCCATGTCATACTTCCCTAGGATTAGGAAATGAGAAACCCTATAGCACATCCATCGTGGCCCTTCAGGGGTAAGGCGCAGCCTTTAGTGGTCCTATCAGTAATTGGACATGCAAGCTAGGAGTAACCTATTGAGTCCATGGGTGGCCTGCTTGATAACATTAGAGAGGTTGATTAGTTGCTTGATGATCATCCACCGATGATCTCATATCTCATCTCTGGGCAATGGGTGTTACTACATTCGAATACATTTATTCCCTTATGGTACTTGGAGAAGCGTATTGGTACCAAACCACTAGAGAGGTTCATGTTCCTACTAAACTGTTATCGTGTGAAGATATTTTTGGACCATCAATATCTATTGCCACACGGTATATGTAGTCTATGAGAGATTGTAACAACCTGTATTTTACGTATTAGGGGATACTAAAGTAATCCTATTTAATTCATTAGTAGTTGTATCATTCTAATATTTTGAAATATGATCTTAGTGATGTTTTACATGTCCATGATTTTTCTCGAATTTCTATGTGACCGTTTTGCCCTTAGGGATCGTATTTCAGACATAACTTTTGATAAAAGCCAAAATAGATGTTCTAACCTACTTCAGTGCTTCATGATGGTGGTTTCCATTCCATAGAATGGTCATATAGGAAAATCAAATAAGTTGTTAAGAGGTTATAACAGTTTCATCCAGGATTAGAAATAGGATTAATGGGTCAATTAGCAAGCCCACTAGGCTAATCTGGTTTGGCCATAAAAATGAGGTGAGAGAAACCATTTGAAACCTTTGTCTCTCATTTCATATCAGCCTCAGAATCTATCTCCTCTCTAATTCTCCATTCTTTGCATAGATTTTATCCCAAATTGAGCCTAAAATCAAATTAGAGGCTAGATCTTCATCAAGAGGCTTGATCTCGTCGATTAGATCACATCTACGTCCAATTTGCTACTGTTCGGATCGGATCTCCTCTCATTTTCATAGGTTTGATTGGTTCGGTGAGTGATTATGATCTTTCAGTAGTCTATGATGGATAATATATTGTAATTTGGTGATTATAAGTTAGGATTATCAAATTAAACTATAAACTAATCAGACATAGGTAATTTCAGATTTAGAAACCCTAAATCAACTTAATTAAAACATGTGATATGGATTAAATCATTGGCTAGTGTCATTTATGCATATATGACTATGCAATTCTATGATTTAGATTGGATCTATGCTTGTTTATAATCATTGATTGAATTGGATGGCTTGCATGTTTATGATTGAATGTAAAATGAATGGTTTGCTATGCTTGATTCACTATTGTGATTGAAATCGAATGCTACGCTTGATTTATTTGCTAGTGTTGTGCATGTTTAGGACTTAAATTGGTGATCAAAGCATTCGGGAGCAAGGTTCATTAGAATCATACGAAACTTGAAGGATAGGCTCTGCAGCACGCAAGGAAGACGCCTTGAAAATTTCACGACAATTGGAGCAAAATATTTGGATCGGTACTGATCCTGATCCTATTGGATCGGTACCGTTCTGAATTTTGTGCACCAATCAACGTGAGAACCAGGGGGATGGTAGAGCATGGGTTCCAATAATGCTCTAAGAAGTTGGATCGAAGGATAAGCCAAGTATTAAATATTTTATGGATCATCTATATTGGATGGGCTATGAAGCATAGATGGAGGGACCAAGAGGCTAAGAGGGAAAGCAAGGGGTCTATGGCATCTAGAGGAAATACAATAGAGGCTGGAAGTGAGAGGGAGCTAGAACCGGCTAAGTATTCAAATCGGTACCAATTTGATCCAACTGGATCGGTATCGATCCAAATTATGGGCTCCAAAGTTAATCAGATCTGGAGGGAAGACTCTGGGATGGATATGGATCATGTTGGAAGTTGTGGCTCGCTGATTGCTTCTACGATTTGGAAGTTATAGCATCATGAAGTTTCGGCTCTTCGGTTGGGGATCGGATAAGGAGTACGATCAAAGGAGTTGATGGATTGCACAAGATAGAATGAGGCTGTGGTATAATAGACTGGGTTGAGTGGTAGAACTATTGCCTGGAAATGGATTAGAATTGTGAAAGCTTGGAAGATTTGGAAGTGCCAAGGAATCGTTGATAATTCGGAGTGTTCTGGTTGTGTTTAATCAGGGTTACTATATGTAGGGACGCCCGAGGGCTAGTAGCGCCAATCGTGTACCCCAAACCACTCCAGGAGAGTCTAGTGTCAAACAGTACGAAGGTACTATAAGAGACAACCATGCGGCGTTTCGGACCTGAAAGTACGAGGGAACACAATCGAGAACCTGGATTTCGATTAGTCTTTGGCAAAGCGAGGACGAAGACATACGAGTTATCATATGTTCAAGGCTTAAGAAGATGATAGCTTGGTTTTGGATTTTGTGGTTGTTATGATTGATGTGTCTGCTTTTGGGTAGGCTGTCATCTATATGAATGCTAGAGAAGGGATTAGGAATAGGGCTAGTAGATAAGGCTACTTAGGTTCTTCTAACCTATTTTGTTATAGCATCATCATTTATTTTGGATGGCATATTGTATCTTATTATTATATGCTAACTCTTTGGTTGTAGGGACAGGTCAGATATGGTTTTGTATACCTGTCTAGTACAATATTTTCCTATATAGCTTTTGACAGTCATTTATCGCTTGCACCAGACTGTTGTCTGACCCAAGGTTTTGTGTTTCCTCTTACCATATTGGGTACTCTTAAATGAGTAGATTAGATGACGGGTTTTGGTATTAAGGTTGTTGTACAAATACGAGCTTTGAGGAGCTATGGCGTATTACTCTATATTTCTAGTTTCCGCTGTTTATTGTTGTATACTCTGAGGGATGTAATAAGGAAATGTTGTACATAGATATTATGAAATTTGTACCATAACTCACGACATTCTAGTAGAGATGTTATCTTTCATTTTTTATGGCTCATTATAGATCTGTTGTATATTTTTATATTATATTTTATCCACGCACTGTGAGATATGCAATAATTTTTTACATTAAAATTTTAACCTCAATGATCGACCCATATTAGTCTGGCATGTTTGCAGCGCTCTTTTAGGTCATTTGGTATGGTGGTATTGGGCGATCATCACATTTTGTATTAGAGGTTTGGTTACGAGTTAATCGAAGCAATTTGAGAATACATGCTAAAGGAGGGAGCGTACTTGTTAATGAAGATATTAGGCTATATACATTATTATATAGTATAGTATGCACTTGGGTATCGTTACAGCTTTTCTTAGAAAGAGGCTAATCATTATTATCATAGATAAGGATGAACTGGAACACTAGAAACACTGTTAGGAATAACTTTGCTTTAAGAGTGGAAGAGGGAGCAGGATCGGGAGCTGTTACACCTGATTTTCAAGCCATGTTCGATGCAATGATGGTTTCGCTGATGATAAGAGCCCAAACTACTCATGTTGTGGCTTTAGATGGTGGTGCTCCTGTGCAAGTACCTAGAGTTGACTTCGCCAAGATTTGTAAGGATTATTCTACTCTAAGAGGGAAGCCATTCTTTGGGACAGAATCAGCTGTTGAAGTGCAAGATTGGATGGATACTTATGAGAATATCTTCAATGATATGGAAGTAGAAGATGCGATGAAAAGGAAACTTGTCTCAAGACAGTTGCAAGGCCGAGCTATGAATTGATGGAATGCTATTACTATTACTACTCCGGAAGATCAGATTTCTTGGGATCAGTTCAAAGATAGATTTGAAGAGAAGTTCATTAATGAAGCTCATAAGTCAGTGCTTTTCAAAAAATTTGCTGAGTTGAAGCAAGGAGAGATGTCTATTTCTGAATATATGGCAGAGTTTGATGCTTTATCGAGGTATGGGATGTCTTTTATTTGATGCACCTTTGAAGAAGAATGAGAAGTTTATTACTGGATTGGATGACCACTTGGGAGAGAATCTAGTGGACCATATCAAGGTGTCTTTTGAGAAGCTTGTTTAGAAAGCCCTTAGACATGAGAGTTTGTACCCGAAAATACAACTGCTATTGCGGCTGTTGCTGAGGAGGAGGAACCAAAACGACAAACAGAGCGGTGGAGGTAACAAGAAGTGGGATGGAAAAAGAAAGCAACAATAACAAGGAAAAAGGGGATCAGAAAAAGAATAGGAGTGAAATTGTTTGCCATGGTTGCAAGGAAAAGGGCCACTATATTAAGTAGTGCAAGGCTATTAAGAAGTGCTACAACTATGATAAGCCTAGACATATGAAGAGAAATTGTCCAGAACCGCCTAAGGATAAGCAGATTGTTAAGGCATATGCTTTGGATGCAGTCCCAACTTCATCTAGTGCTCCTACTGGTAAGGATAAGGGGAAAGGAGTCATGGTGCAAGGTATGCTTCCCATCCGAGATGTTTCTGTTAGAGTTTTTTTATACTAGAGCTTCACATTCTTTTATCTGTTAGAGTACAAAAAAATTTCAATTTTTAAAATGAAAGCTTAAGCTATTCTTTTGAGCATGATTCGTTATGAGTCTGCATACTTTCTATGGCAGCTAAAACTTTTTTCGAATTGTAAGTCAATTTGACGACCTATTGTTACCGATTATTATGCACTGGGGTAGGAAACGAACCATTGTTGTGCTCTACTTAAGCGAAGTGACGGTATAGGCTTGTGGTTGTTAATTCGAGGCCTAACCCTACTAGAAAACCACAGTATGCTAGGAAAGCATTAAGAGGTATCGTGTCTAGCCGCTTAATCTAGGGTCAAAACTAATCTAATAACTATAGGTTTGAGAATCAAGATTTACTATTCGAATTAAAGCTTTTATCTAATTGCAGATGTTTTGTGTAAACTCATAATTGAATTATGTTCAAAAGACCCTCTTTTATGGAAAATAATAAGATTGTTGTTCTCGACACACATAAGTGTCAATTTGCTCTAAATACTGAACAATATGAGCATGTTGTTCATATCCCTACTCATAAAAACCCAGTAAATGGGATTCATAATTTTATGATTGATCTACTTCAAGAAATTAAATTAGAAGTTAACGATATAAGTAATAAACTACAAAAACAAACTGCAACCTTAGGATCTGGTCGAAATACACCAATAATCCATTCGTTTAACAGCATTCGAATGGTCAAATATACTTTTGAAGAAAATAACAAATTAAATTTTGAAGATATTGATCCCACATACTATAAAAATTATCTTATTCTTCAAGAAAAAGAACTTGTAGGAGAAATCGATAGTACTGAACTTTATTCTTATTATGAAGGGCATTCGACGGCAATAAACTATTTTAAATATAAAGCAAATGAAGAACATTCTTCATTTGAAGATTCTGAACAAGAATCTGAAAGTTCCACAGAATCTCATACATCAGATAAACTTATTTACAACATAAACACTAATAAAGCCGGATCTAGTAGAGGTGCTCTAGTTTTACCTCCACAATCTCCTCCGATAGTGCTTCTGTTATGAACGATCTTAACTCTGATATAATTATGGAAGATCAAGAACGGGAAGAAAAAACATATAATAGTCCTCATACTGCTCCTTACCCTGAAATGCTTAGACATGGTACTAGATCAGATTGGATTAAATTTCACTCTTCTAGAAAGCAACTTAAAGATTTTTATAACGAACAACCCTCTTCGGCATATACACTAACTTTTAATATAGATAGACTTCCACATAGAAAAATAAGAAAATATATTATAACATGGCTTCAACATATAAGTGGAACAATCTATTTATTACCTCTGAATATGAATATAATGGAATACATACATTACGCTACCAGTTATTGGACAGGAGATGCTTTAGCTTGGTTACTAAACCTTGAAAGGATAAATCCTAATCAATTACAAAGAATTAGAAATATTCAATCTAAACAAGAAGCTCTTGGAGAATTATTAAAATTATTATTAGCAGACTTTACAGGAGAAACTTTCCTAGAAGATACTGATTATGAAAAACAATTATTAAAAATACAATTATGTGACATATGTATGTTGGAGGAATTCGTTGCAAAATACATAGGACTACTTTTTCATTTAAAAAATAATGACCAGAAAGTTTTCTGGGTAAAAGGTTTTTTTTACAAAAATACCTTATCCATGGAATAACATTATTTAAGAAAGATATGACATTTTAAGACAAAGTAATACTGATGAAAATCATAACACAGGCTTATTAAAAAAGGCATGTATGGATACCATGGAAAGGGTTTGTGAGCAAACAAGCGCGCACAAACAAATGAAAAATAAAATTAGAAACTCAAAACTGGGATTTTCTTGTTGCACCAAGTACACTGAAGATATTAACACACAGTTTGGATGTACTGTTGAATTCGAAAGAAAAAAAACAAGAAATTTCAAAAGAAAAACAAAACAAAAATATCGAATCACTAGGTAAAAATGGAAACCAGAATATAAGAAAAAATTTAGAAAAGAAAACAAGTTTTCTAAGAAAAAGTTTATTAAAAAGAAAAATTTCCCTAAAGGCTGCAAATGTTTCAAATGTAATAAAGAAGGACATTATGCTAATGAATGTCCTACGAATATACAAAATATCATTATATCAAATATCGAAGAATACGGTATTCATGTTGGCACTATAGAGGATATATCCAGTGATGCTAATTCGTCTGTATATGAAATTGAATCAGTTTATTCCAACACTATTGAAAATGAAGATGAAATTAATGATTTTTTTGATAATTTTAAAATAAACATGATTACAATCAATCAGACACATAATCAAATAAAAATTATTCCGTTGACCATATATGCTATACTCCCCAAAAAGGAAAAAGTAAATTCTCCAGGATATACATTAGATGCAGCGAAATGCTCTAGTTAAGAAGGTACTTCACAACCGAAGTATTCTTAGATCTACTGATAAAAATCCCACTCAGATATTATGGGCAAATTTATAATATACCTAAACATACTAAAGAAAATATTTTTATGACTCATGGATTAATAGAACCACTTTCTAAAAATAACGCTTCTATACTATTTAAAAGTACTAGTATGGAAGATAAAGACTATATTATAGAGCAAGGAGACCCAATAGGATTACTTGTTATACATAAATATGAATATCTTCCAATTATAAAAGAAGAAATATACGATCATGATACCTTTACCCCATTAAGTGGTTCTATATCTCGATCATCAAGAAATAAAGAGTCAGAATCATACCAAGAATATAGGATATACATGAACACTTTTATATCCGAAGAAACATCTAACCCACAAATACAAGATAGCACAGGAGAACAATTTGAGGTTACTGACGAAGATTTAGAAAAATTAAAAGAGGCAATCCCTCATTCAGACAAAAAGGATATTTATAAACCTTTAACTTTTAAATCAAGATTTTTGAATCAACGTACATATATATTTGAACGTATGCAAGGAAATGTAGAGTTAAAGGGAGAGGAAGATTTTACTTCCATAAGCCTTTTAAATAAAAATAAAATAGAAAAACTGAAAGTCAAATATCCAAAAATGAAATACCTTCATATAGGTCTAATACAACTAAAAATAACATGATTGTTTAGATCTGGAATTGATACTCCGATAATGATAGTCTGTATGAATGAAAGGATTATCAATAATCCTTTAAATATTATTATTGGAGGAGCTAAATCAAATTTAGCAAATAGATTATTTATAGTAAATGTACAGCCCGATTTTTGTATAAGTCTTGATGATCAAAATATAGAAAAAGCTTGTACATTATCGGTAAATTTACAAAATATAGAACTTCTATCAGGATCTAAAGTTCTTGGCATACAATGGGAACATTGTATGGCCTTGAATGATATCAAATCAATTACACCCAAATAATTTGTTTAACTATTCGAAGTCGGATTAAGAAAAACAATTCAACCCAGATTAATTGACATAAGACATTTAAATTCGATAATGAAATTCAAGTTTTTGTGAAATCACTTAAACCAAGAATACAATCACCTACATAATATTTATAGCATTTGGAAATACCATTTCCACTATAACCAAGAATAATGAAGAAAATACAAATTCACCCAATACATTAAAAAGAACTCAATCATACAATAAAATGTCTGATGTTGAATTAACTCCTGATATATTAAAAAGTATCAGTCATCGCATGAGCTTTAAATAAGAAAATCCAATAGAAGGAAGAACAATGAGAATACTTGAAAAAAAAAGAACAGGAATCAAACCAAATGGTTATAAAGGTTCCTACAGAAAATATAAAACATCATGATTAGATCCATAGATCTTAAAAGAAAGGCAAAGTTACATATATATCTTCCAATAACGATATGTATCCCTGAATATCAAGAATTCACGGTACATGCGTTACTGGACTCTGGCGCAGAAGCCAGTTTATTACAAGAGATATTCATTCCCCAGCAAATCTGGGTACCTTTAGACAAAAAAGGAATGCTAAATGATTTTATGGGAAGACAGGTCCCTGTTACTCATAAAGCGAAAAACCTACAGGTGCAAATACCTGATATATATGGAAATAATAAAATATACAACTTTGACTTTGCATTACTACCAAAGGAATTTGATAGTGATTGCATCCTTGGAATGGACAATTTAAGACATCTCCCTCCATTCAAAAAATATTATTTTGAATTAGATGGCGTTCTTGTGCCTCGAGTAACGCTACCCGCTACAATTGCACCACATTATACTCCAGCAGCACAGCGTGGTGAAAAACCTATTACATTAATTGAACATGTAAAAACACCGAAAATAATACAACCAAAAAATTTATACATACAATATACCAACCACCAATGAATTTGAAATATTAATACATAATATGTTAGAACCCCTTTATTCAGAAAATCCATTAAAATGATTTAACAAAGCGCCAAGATATTGTAAAATTGAATTAATGGAACAATACAAAATGCCAAAGTCCGAGTTAATAGTATTATGGTATCACCAACTGATAAAGAAGAATTTGCGAAATAAATAAAAGACCTATTAAATTTAAAATTAATACAGAAAAGTTTCAGTACTCACTCATCCCCAGCTTTCTTAGTGAGAAATCATGCTGAAATTAAAAGAGGAAAAGCTAGAATGGTAATAAACTATAGAAAACTTAATAGCTCTACAAAATTTGATGGATATTTTATTCCTTCTGCTGAACATCTAACAAAACAAATCCAAGGAGCAAAATATTATAGTAAATTTGATGCGGGTTTTTGGCGATTAAAACTTGCTGATAAACAGTCCATAGAGTTAACTGCCTTTAGTTGCACACAAGGACATTTTGAATGGTTAGTTATGCCTTTTGGATTAAAGAACGACCATAAATATTTCAAAAATGGATGAATTATATGTGGACATTTACCTTTTGTATCTGTCTATACAGGCGACATCCTTGTTTTCTCTAATTCTGCAGAAGAACATAAACAACATCTTCTAGCAGTTGTTTAAATATTACTTTAAAACGGCGTTATTCTAAGTCCTAACAGAATTGAATTATTTAAAAAAGAAATAGATTTTCTTGGAAAAAGAATTAAAAATGGACAAATAGAATTACACCAACACATTTATACTAAAATTAAAGATTTTTCCCAATACATTTAAAACATTAAAAGAACTCCAAAGTTTCTTAGGATTATTAAACTACGGCAGAAAATTTATTCCTAATTTATCTGCTGAACCCAAAATTTACAGAAAAAGCTTACAGATGAACAAGCAAAATATAAACAACATAATGGCGAACAATCAAGAAGATGGAACACGGATAAAATTCATATTACGTTACAAAAGCAAGAAGAAGAAGAAATACAAAAAATCAAAGACCTAATAAAGGATCAAAAAATCCTCTATTTTCCTTCAGATGAAGAATTACTTACGCTACAAACTGACGCTTGTGACAATTTTTGGGCAGAAGTATTAATTTCTAAACAAAAAGAAGTTGTAGCATACTCCTCTGGAAAGTTTAGCAAACCGCAGATTAAATATGCCACCTATGACAAAGAATTACTAGCTATCAAATTAGCAATCATAAGTACGAATTTATCTTCTGCATGGACAGTTTGTAATAAAAACAGATAACAAATCTGTTGCTCAATTCTTGAAAAAGAAAACTATAAACAATCCAGAAGAAAACCTTCGAAGAATTAGATTAGCTATGTATTTAGAAATTTATAACTATGATGTGAAATACATTCCAGGCTACACTAACTTTGCTGCTGATCTTCTTACCATGTTATGAAAAAATGGATGAAGACGACATAAAAAGAATCAAAGAATTATTAGAAACTATGAAAAGACAGGAAGATTTCCAACAAGTGAAATCATCCAAAAAAGCTAAGAAAACCTCCAAAGAGGCTTCATCTTTGCAAGAATCCGAAGAAACCAACGCTCCCACAAGAGTAAATGAAGAGAATGTCCAACAGACCAAAACCATTCAAACAAACAAAGGCAAGGCAACACCTTCCAATACAACTCAGAAATTTGTTCCAATGAACAAAGGAAAAGAAATTGCTCCCACATGAGTGCAAAGACCATACATCTCAGCTGTGGTCAAAGATTGGTACAACTTAGAGATGAAAGCATCGAATCCTAAATTATATGACAATTTCAATGGATGCTTTAAAGCCATCCAATCTGCAGACCATAGAGCTACAAATTTCTAGTTAACTCAATTAGAAAAAGCTTATTTGGGATTAAAGCATACAATATCCCAGAAAGAGAAAAAATTGCAAGAAACTCAGAAAATAGTGACTAAATTATCACATCATTCTTTTACATCTAGATCTGAATCTCTAGATTTAACAGAAGCAAAGTTGTTCACTGATAACACGGTTGAACATAGCCATTTGAAAACAATATTTTCTCAAATGCAAACATCCGATCTCGTAAATTTAAGAATTCAAGATTTTCTAGAATTACTTAAACTTTATGAGATAGATAACACAAAAACCAAAGAGATGGAAGCTGAAATGACAGTCCAGGATATGATCTCCTTATATCAGCAACATTTCATCGAGGAAAGTAATCTTCTTCTATTCTTCAAAAAATTAGAAGACAGAGAGTTAATTAAACTCTTAGAAAATGAAGAGTTTGTTCTCAACAACAACAGAAGACCGCGCCTTATAGCCTGTTTTTCTGAAATACAAAAATATCAAAAACATATCAAAAAGGGCTTAGTGCATGAAATTTATGCCAACACAAGCCATCATGAAGAATATTCAGGTTATATTCTAGAAATATGTACAGCAAAACTTGCTGAGCATTCAAGCAGGTTTTTACTATGTTCATGTTCAGAATTTGGAGCATTTGGGAGGAAAGACAGTACATACGTCTTTATCCCTCTATCCAATTATGGGAATTACATAGAGTAACCGAAAATCCTCGACATGAATTTGTTAAATTCAATCGCAAATAATTTAATGAAGAAAATGAAAGAATCCTAGCAGCGCAAGAGTTCTTCTCCGAGGCCATTAACAAAGGCGAAATTGGATCACGCTCTGCCACTAAAGGCAAAACAGTATTGCCGTTGGACTACCTATCAGCTTTCAAACCATCAACAGACAGAATAATAAAGGTTCAGTATTTTTTAGACAGTCACAAAATTGGCCCAGTTGGCACAATGGCTCAAGAAGAATACTTTGAAGAACAAGTAGAAAAGGAAAGACTTAGACAAGATTCTATAATGAGAGATACTATGGGTACTGATCCTTTCGACGATGAATCTCTAGCTAATCTAGAAATTCAAAATTAAATTAGAAGCATGGTGGAGCAGCATCCAGAATAAAAGGACAAGACACCTGGCCTCTACACTAGGGTGACATAGCACCCCTTAGCCTTTCTAGCTCATCCTCTACAAAGATTAAACAAAGGACACATCCGTAGCCTAAAAGGGACACATATTAACCCTATAATGGACAGATATCCACCCTAAGTAATAATAAATAAAGAAGAGAAGACGCTATAAAAGGTGGTCACTACTCTGCAGAAGGATCATCAGAAAAAAATTCTTCATTTTCGTTTCTTGTCTTCATTGTATCCGAGCTAGTAATATTATCTACTGTAGTAATAAAATTTCTGTTTCTGCAAGAAGTTTCTGTTGCTGTATATTTTTGCAAGAAGTGAGCATGCATTTGTAACTTTGAAGGAAAGGTTGATGAGTGCACCGGTATTGGTTATTCCGGGTGGGAACGAAGAGATGACAGTATACGCTGGTGCTTGTGGTACTAGTCTTGGAGCTATGTTGATGCCTGTGCAGTTAATGCCCTGCTATTACCCTATAGCCATACTATATCTCATAGCGAATTTCTTTCGCTATGATTTTTCCATATAGCCCTAAATATAGCCTTTCCACTGTAAGCCCCGCTATTTCCGCTATATCCCGTTATTCCCACTATATTCCGCTATATCTTCTTTAAAAGAAATGAATTGAAAAATGATATATATACATTATAAAAATTATGAAATTAATATATTGAATTGAATTTTTAATATATTTTTAGAAATGAAAATACTCTAATATTCTACTAATTTCAATTATGATATATAATGGTTTTATGTTTATTTACAATATATCCGCACGTGTTTTTATTTAAAATTATTTATGTATTAATTTTAATTCAATTGAATGTTAATTTTTCATTTAATTACCATTTATATATTTTTAAATTCATTAAGTACGAATTTTGTATGCTATTTTAGATCATCCGCTATATCCCGTTATATCCTCGCTGTATCCCTGCTATGACTTTTTGCACCTCCACCGCATTGAATCTGTCGGGTGATTTAACTACACAAGTTAATGCAGAAAGGGAGAACTATCGCTTATGCTAGTCGACAGTTGGAACCGCATGAAAGGAATTATCCAAATCATGATTTGTAGCTAGCAGCGATTGTATTTGCTTTGAAGATGTGGAGGCACTATTTGTTAGGAAAATGATTTGAGTTATTCACGGACCACAAATCCTTGAAGTATATTTTCACTCAAAAGGATCTTAACCTTCGGCAACAACGATGGTTGGAGTTTCTAGCTTCTTATGACTTTGATATTTCCTATACTCTATGGAAAGGTAATGTAGTGGGAGATGCATTGAGCAGAAGACATGCTGAATTAGGAGCTATATTTTTGGATTGGAAAGTTGTGGAGTATATAGCTGGATGTGATTTCAGGCCATGTTGTGAGTTCGAGCCTGAGATGTTAGCAAGTTTATCGATCAAACCTACTCTCGTTGGAAGGTTAGTACTAGTCAGATTCAAGATGTTATGCTAGTATAGATCAAGGAAAAGATTGAAATGGAGTAGAATCTGAAGATTTGAGAAGTACATGATTGACCGAGATGGTCAGCTTTGTAAGGATAAGAGATTGGTGGTTCCAGATATTGGTGGATTACGAGATGAAGTGCTAAGGGAATGCCATCATTCTAGATTAGCCATTCATCCTGTTGGCAACAAAATGTATAGGGATATGAACGGGGCTTGCTACTGGGAAGGAATGAAGAAGGATGTGGGAAGTTTCATCTCATAGTGTTTGAATTACCAGTTAGTAAAGGCTGATCAGAAGAAGCCTAGTGTATTGTTACAGGCACTAGATATTCACAAATGGAAATTGAAGCAGATATCTATGGATTTTATAGATGGACTGCCATGGACTAGAGCGGGATATGATAGTATTTGGGTAGCGGTAGATCGACTAATCAAGAGTGCAAGATTCATACCTGTCAAATCTACCAGAACGGCATCCAAGTTAGTAGAATTATATGTTAAGTGGATTGTTCAATTACATGGTGTGCCAAAAGAGTACTGTAAGCGATAGAGGCCCATTATTTACTAATGGATTATGGAAGAGCTTACAAGAGATTTTGGAAACCGAGCTGCATTTGAGTATAGCTTATCGTCCACAGACGGATGGCCAGACTGAGAGAGCAAATCGCATTTTGGAACATCTTCTTCAAGCATGCATTATGGATTTTGGAGGGTCTTGGGATGATCACTTGCATCTGGTGGAGTTTGCCTATAAAAAATGTTTTCATTCGAGTATTGGCATGGCATCCTACGAAGCATTATATGGACGACCTTGTAATTCGCCTTCATGTTTGTGGGAAGCAGGTGAGCAATAGATACTTGGACCAGAGATGATTAGAGAGACTTCCAAGAAGGTAGAGATCATTCGACAATGAATAAAGACTGCTCGAGATTGTCAGAAGAGCTATGCAGAAGAGAAAACGAGATTTGGAATTCTAAGTTGAGGACATGGTATTTGTTAAGATTTCTCTTCTAAAGAATAATGTTCGATTTGGTAGGATGGGAAAGTTAGCATTCAGATTTATTGAACCTTTTCCAATTATCGAGAGAATTAGGAAATTAGCTTATAGGGTAGATCTACCTCCGAAGATGATGGATGTGCACAATGTTTTTCATATCTTCTCTCTATGAAGGTTTGTGCATGATTCAGGTATTGTTGTAGCACCAGATCAACTAGAAGAGATAAAGGCTGTGTCAGAAGTTTCAAGACCTTATAAGCAGCTTCGAGTCATTGGGAATGACACAAAATATCTTAGGAGGAAGGTAGTAAAGCTAGTTAAGGCGCAATGGAGTGAGGACGATAGCGACTGTACATGGGAGACCGAAGAGAGTATGAGGACGGCCTATCCACAACTCTTTGAGTGGTAAGATCCATCGGTAATATCTACTTGCACCACTGTATCTTATACTATTAGAATTCCGCATGCCAGGATAGGTCTTGCTTGCTTTTGTTGATTTTTGGCTGCTTAGTTGGATTTTTAGATGGTTGCTAATGGATGGTAGGCATGCAGGACAACCTTGGTTGCATATGTTTGTTTAGTTATTTCATGAGCAAAATTTCTAAAAGGGGGGAGGGGGTTGTAACGACCCGTATTTTACGTGTCAAAGGATTGTGAAATAATTCTATTTAATTCATTTGAGGTCGTATCATTCTAATATTTTGAAATATGATTCTTAGGGATGTTTTACACATCCATGATTTTTCTTTAATTTCTATGTGACCATTTTGCCCTTGGATATCTTATTTCGTCCATAACTTTTGATATAAGCCAAATTAGACGTTCTAACCTGGTTCATTGCGTTGGGATGGTGGTTTCTTATTCCGCAGAGTGGTCATATAGGAATATTTGATAAGTAGTTAAGAAGTTATAACAGTTTTATGTTTTATAAACTGATGGCCAGAATTAGAAACATGATTAATGGGTCAATTAGCAAGCTCATCGGTCTAATCTGGTTTGGCTATAAATATGAGGTGAGAGTGACCATTTGAAACCTTTGTCTCTCATTTCATTTCAGCCTCAAAATCTACCTCCTTTGTAATTCTCCATTCTTTGCATAGATTTCATCGCAAATCATCTCTAAGACCAAATTAGATGCTAGATCTTCATCGAGGGGCTTGATCTCGTCGATTGGATCACATCTACATCCAATTTGCTGCTGCCCGAATTGGATCTCCTCTCATTTTCATAGGTTTGATTAGTTTGGTGAGTGATTATGATCTCTCACTAGTCTGTGATGGATAATATGTTGTAATTAGGTGATTATAATTTAGTATTGTCAAATTAAACTATAAATCTATTAGACATAGGTAATTTCAGATTTAGAAACCCTAGATCAACCTAATTAAAACATGTAATATGGATTAAATCATTAGCAAGCGTCGTTTATGCATATATGGCTTTGCAATTCTATGATTTAGATTGGATCTATGCTTGTTTATAATCATTGATTGAATTGGAAGACTTGAATGCTTACGATTGAATGTAAAATGAAATTTTTTCTATGTTTGATTCACTATTGTAATTGAAATCGCTTGCTATGCTTGATTCGTTTACTAGTGTTGTGCATGTGTAGGACTTAGATTGGCGATCAGAGCATATCGGGGGCAAAGTTCGTCGGAATCATATGAAACTTGAAGGATAGACTCTGGAGCACACAAGGAAGACGCCTTGAAAATTTCAAGACGGTTGGAGTAAAGTATTTGAATTGGTACCGATCTGATTCAATTGGATTGGTACCGACCCGAATTTTGTGCACCAGTTAACGTGAGATCCAGGCGGATGGTAGAGCATGCGTTCCAGTGATGCTATATGAAGTTGGATCGGAGGATGGCCAAGTATTGAAGATTTTATGAATCATCTATGTTGGATCGGCTGTGAAGGATAGATAGAGGGACCAAGAGGATAAGACAGAATGCAAGGGGTCTATGGATGTAGAGGAAATGCAGAAGAGGCTGGAAGTGAAAGGGAGCCATAATTATCTAAGTATTCAGATCGGTATGGATCCAAATTACGGGATTCGAAGTTGATGAGATCTGGAGAGAAGACTCTGGGATGAATAATGATTATGTTGGAAGCTGTGGCTTGTTGATTGCTTCCATGATTGGGAAGTTATAGCATAAAGAAGTTTCATCTCTTCAGTCGGGGGCTCGAATAAGGAGTAGGATCCAAAGAGTTGATGGACAACTTGGGATGGAACGAGGTTGTGGTATAATGTGTGAGAAATGCGGATTATGGATCTTAAGGCTGGAATAACACTAGAGGGGGGGTGAATAGTGTTTTATGGATTTTCTAAATCTTTTTGAAACTTATGTAATTTAATCACCAACAAATGCAATTCACAGACACAGATATAATCACAGAATCAGGCATGGATGCAAATACTAAATAAAAGCAGTAAAGGAAAGAACATGTCGGGATTTTATACTGGTTTGGAGTTACCCTACATCCAGTCCCGTACAAGAATACAGATTTCTTTCCAAAATAATCTTCCAGATTATACCCTTGGTTTCAAGGCTACGAGGTACGCCCTCTTGTATTCCAGTTCAGGGAAACTCTCTTGATTTAACCAGGCTACAAGATCACCTAATTGATTTCCGGGGTACAATCACACCCACTTGATTCTATATCTCAACCGCACCTTTTACTCAACAATTTGATTTACAAAAGATCCTATAAATCTAAATAGTACTGAGATCCTATGAAGAGAGTGGAAGAAAATTAAACAAGAGATAATCAAGTTTGATTCACTTGGTATTTCGGCAGAATATAGTTTAAATTCTTTGGAATAAATGTGGAAGATGAAGAGGAGAGAAAATTAATGAAATCTGATTAAAAATTCGTTTGGAACTACTAGTATCTATAGAAAATCAAGAGTCATATCTGTTCATGAAAGGATATGATGAATATACACTTCTTTTGAAAATTTGAATTTTAAATTTAACGGGCACCATGTCGACATGGGGAGGTTGAAGGATGTCGACATGCTCTAGGCAAAATTGGTGATTTTAATTTTCTTATTAAAATTGGTTTCTATAATTTGTTAAAACAATTTCTAAACTTTATAGATATATTTGAATATAGTTTAAACATATAAAAGTAATTTTTAATATATAATCTTAATCTATAATGTGATTTAAAATTTGAGTATATAAATATATTTTTAAAGCTAAATATTTAACAAGAGATAGTTTAAAATCAAGGATAATTTTGAAATCAAAATATTAAAAATGATAAAGATAATTTTGAGGCTAAAATATTTCAAACAAGAGAGATGTCTTTTTCAAAAGAAGATTTTAAAAACATTTAAAATAAGAGATATATTTTTGAAAAACATTTTTATAAAATTAGTGGATATCAAAATAGGACCACTATATGTTCCACTAGATATTGTCTGGGTTCCATCCCACTAGGGATCCATCCCTTTAACAGGCTCGAAGTGGATTCCATTCACGAATAAATTTAGAATAAAGACGTAAGTGCTTTCAAGAAGTTTAAACATGTATATCTAAACTATAATGTTAATATATATATTTTATAACAAGTCCTAAGGTTGTTGTAATCAAAATTATCATCTCAAGGATTAACAATCTCCCTATTTTTTATGATGACAACCTATGTTTATAAACTATACTTCACCTTCACCATAACTCCCCCTAAAACTAATAGCTTCCACGTAATCTAAGCCTATTTACTCAAACTACTCTAATTTATATTTCTCCCCCTTTGTCATCAACAAAAACTAATCCTAAACTGATATAACTCCCCCTTAATCTAATACTTTCCAAACTAAATACTAATAAGGAAGTATAATAAGTGAAACAAATATTTTATTATATACGATGTTATATTTACATGTATATATGGAAAATAAACACACAAATATATTTAAGTACATCAATTATAGAAGAACACTATTAAAGAGAGTTTTTAACAATTGAAGATTTGTGAATTGAACAATTTGGATAATGAAAACATAAGTTTTCATGTTGTTCAACCAAATTTCCATCTTTGTCAAAATAGACTTCGCCTATGTAGATCACGTTGTCGTCTTCTTCTTTAGGTTCCTCTTCTTCTTCTTCCTTTTCGCTGTGCTCTACTGGTTATGCACTTGAATGTTGGGAGAATCTTCTTCAATCACAATAGGATTTGCATGATTATCCATTAGGAATTTTTGCACATTTCGAAGAATTTTGCCTTGCGTTTCTTGTTCTTTTTCCATCCTTATTTGCACAACTTGAAGTACAATCAACATTTCCGTGGCATCCTTTAAAGACTCTTCTATCTTTATCACACATGCCAGTATAGTGTGTTGAAATGGACCAGAATGAGGAGGAGGGAAAGATACGGTGTCATTTTGGTTTGATTTAGTAGAGGATGACATTAGTTTTAATTTTCAAAAGTTTAATATAGAGAAAGAGAAGTGGAAAGACAGAAAATTTTGAAATACATAGGTTTATATAACTACTATACTAATTTTAGAGGGAAAATCAAAATTTTCAAATTTTGCCGTTGTATGTCGACATGGGTGATAGGGATATGTCGACATCCCTATGAAAACTTTGATTTTCTTGTATATCTCTGTTTATTGAAATATATGTTACTATATCTATATTTTATATCTCAGTTATTGAACAAATGCCTAGTTCTCTTCTTAACTTATTAAATATAGATTGATTTAAGGATTTGGTTAAAATATCAGCAATTTGATTTTCGGAGTTGATAAATTCAAGAGAAATAATCTCTTTACTTATATTATCTCTGAGAAATGAGTCTGATATCAATATGTTTAGTCCTAGCATGATTGGTAGGATTTTCAGATAAATTTACTGCACTGAAATTATCACAATAAATTGGTGATTTTGAAATTGTTAATCCAAAATCTTTTAGGGTTTGTTGCATATAAATGACTTGAGAGCAAGCCAAAGCAACAAAGATATATTCTGCTTCAGTTGTTGATAAAGAAATAGTGTTTTGCTTTTACTAAACCATGACACCAGAGAACTCCCTAAAAAGTGTCAGGTTCCACTTGTACTTTTTCGGTCAAATTTGCAACAGCATAGTCAGCATCACAATAAGAAATTAAATAAAATGAATCATTTTTAGGATAAAATAAACCATAGTCAAAAGTATGTTTAACATACTTGTGATACGTTTCACAGCTTTTAAATGAGTCTCTTTGGGTTGAGATTGGTATCTTGCACAGATACAAACATTATGCATGATATCAGGTCTACTCGCAATGATATAGAGTAGTGATCCAATCATTACCCAATATAGTTTTTGATTTACATCTTTTGAAAGATCTTCTTTATTTAAATCTTCATCGGTTGCCATGGGAATGGGCTTTTCACTTGCAGTAGTCATACCAAATTTACTAACTTGATCACTAGCATATTTTTCTTGGCTGATAAAAATACCATTATCTAATTGTTTTATTTATAAACCTAAGAAGAAAGTAAGTTCATCCATATGGATCATCTCAAACACTTTTGTCATTATTTTAGAAAATTCTTTATACATTTCATGATTAGTTGAAACAAAAATAATATCATCTACATAAACTTGTACTGGTTGGATATCATTTTTATTTCTTTCAATGAAAAGAGTATTATCTAATTAACCAATTTCAAAATTTTATTGTAATAAAAAAATCTCAGTCTGTCATACCATGCTCTATGAGCTTATTTCAGACCATATAGAGCTTTCTTTAGTTTGAAAACATGGTTTGAAAATTTTTCATCTTCAAAGAGTAGATGTTGTTCAACATAAACTTCCTCTTTCAGAAAACCATTTAGAAAAGCACTTTTAATATCCTTTTGAAATAATTTGAAATTATTATAGTTAGCAAAAGCAAGTAGAATTCTAATGGCTTCTAATGTTGCTACAGTTGCAAAAGTTTCATCAAAATCTATTCCTTCTTCTTGACAATAACCTTGTGCGACTAATCGAGCTTTATTTCTAATGACCTCACTTAGTTCATTCATTTTATTTTTATAAACCCATTTAGTTCCTATTATAGTTTTATCTTAGGGTCTAGGAACATGTTCCCAAACATCATTTTTGGTGAACGGATTCGGTTCTTCTTGCATAGCCAGAATCTATGAATCATCAGACGATGCTTCCTTTGGATTTTTAGATTCAACAGATGATATAAAAGCTACATTACTCATGTTATTTAGTTGATTACTAGTTCTAACAAAAGATTCAATATTTCCTAGTATATTTTCTATAAGACGATCTTTTAAAAGCTTAACCTTTTTATTTGGATGAATAAGTTCATTATTTGTTTCAATTGATTTACTATTTAGGGTAGCAAAATCTTCTTCATAATTAGTTTGTTCAACATCTTTAAAATTTTCATCAAACGAAACATGCATTGTTTCTTCAATATTATTAGTTCTTGAATTGAAAACTCTATATGTTTTACTTCTATTCGAATATCCGATAGAGATTCCTTTGTTGGATTTAGGATCAAATTTATCCAAATTGTCTTTTGTATTTAGAATAAAACATTTACTTCCAAAAATTCTAAAATAAGATACCTTTGGTTTCTTCTTGTAAAGAAGTTCATAAGGTGTTTTATCAGTTAACGGTCTAATTAATATTCTATTCGAAATGTAGCAAGCTATAGCGACTACTTCAGCCCAAAAATGCTTTAGTAAATTACTATCTAAAAGTATTGTTCTATCACACTCTTGAATTGTCTTATTCTTACTTCTACCACTCCATTTTGTTGTAGAGTTCTTGGAAAAGAGAAATTATAAGTTATTTCCTTTTTATTGCGGAATCTCTCAAAATTTTAATTTTAAATTTCCCCATCGTGATCACTACGAACAATTATAACTTTTAATGAAAGTTGGTTTTGAAATATTTTTGTAAAAAATTTAAATGAATCAAAAGTATCACTTTTATGTTTCATAGAAATTGTCGATGTAAACCTAGAATAATCATCTATAATTACAAAAACATATTTATTGTGATTGATTGATTGAATTTGAGATGGACCAAACAAATCTAGATGAAGTAACTCAAGAGGTTTTGAAGTAGAAATCATATCTTTTAATTTGAAAGAACTCTTCCTAAGTTTTCCTAATTGACAAGCATCACATATACTATCTATTTTAAAATTAATTCTAGGGAGAACCCTTACTAGATCAACTTTAGAAAGTCCATATAAGAGTTTAAAATTCAAATGTCCAAATCTTTTATGCCAGATCTAAGGGTCACTTGTATTAGCCAAAAGACATAGATTTTCATTTCAGATTTTATATTAAGAATATAAATATTTTTCTTCCTAATTCCTTCAAACATAATATTTGAATTATTATCTTCGATGTGACACTTATCTTTTTCACATTTAATTTTGTATCCTTTATCGCAAGGTTGAATAATGCTAAGCAGATTGTGTTTCAGATTCTTAACTAATAAAACATTAGAAATAGTATGAATTTTAGAGTTATGAACATTGTCGATGCCAATCACATATCCTTTTGGGTTGTCTCCAAAATTAAAAAATCCTCCATCTTTATAGATAATATCATTCAGCATATCTAGATTACTAGTCATGTGTCTTGGACATCCACTATCAAGTATCCACCACTTATTCTTCTTGATTTGCACAATTTGTCAATTGAGTGTTGATTCTTAAAGGGCCATACAACATTTTTCTTTCTGCGCGGAATACAAACTTGGTTGATAACTTGATTCGATAATAACTATATGTAGACTTATGGGACAGTGATGATTTGAACAGTTGTAAATTAGTATTAAAAAATCTCCAAAAATAGGCATTTTAAAATACTTTTTCAAAATTCAGATTATGAAAACTTTTAAAATCAATGCTCTGATATCAAATGTGAGAAATGCGGATTACGGATCTTAAGGCTGGAATAACACTAAAGAGGAGGGGTGAATAGTGTTTTATGGATTTTCTAAATCTTTTTGAAACTTATAATCACCAACAAATGCAATTCACACACATAGATATAATCACATAATCAGACACAGATGCAAATACTAAATAAAAGCAGCAAAGGAAAGAACACATCAGGATTTTATACTGGTTTGGAGTTACCCTACATATAGTCCCGTACAAGAGTACAGATTTCTTTTCAAAACAATTTTCCAGATTACACCCTCATTTTCAAGGCTACGAGGTATACCCTCCTGTATTCGAGTTCAGGGCAACTCTCTTGATTTAACCAGGCTACAAGACCACCTAATTGATTTTCGGGGTTACTATCACACCTAATTGATTTTAACGCTCAACTGCACCTTTTACTCAATAATTTGATTTACAAAAGATCTTATAACTCTAAATAGCACCGAGATCTTATGGAGAGAGTGGCAGAGAATCACAGAAGAGATAATCAAGTTTGTTTCACTAGGTATTTCTACAGAATATAGTTTAGGATTCTTTAGAATAAATATGGAAGATGAAGAGGAGAGAAAATAAATGAAATCTGATTAAAAATTCGTTTAGAACTACTGATATTTATAGAAAATCAACAACCATATCTATTCGTGAAAGGATACGACGAATAGACACTTCTTTGAAAATTTGAATTTTGAATTTAACGGGCACCATGCCGACATGGAGGGGTTGAAGGATGTCGACATGCTCTAGGAAAAAATGATGATTTTGATTTTCTTATTAAAATTGGTTTCTATAGTTTGTTAAAACAATTTCTAAACTTTGTAAATATATTTGAATGTAATTTAAACATAAAAAAGTAATCTTTAATGTATAATCTTAATCTATAACATGATTTAAAATCTGAGTGCATAAATATTTTTTTAAAGCTAAATATTTAAAACGAGAGATAGTTTAAAATCAAGGATAATTTTGAAATCAAAATATTAAAAATGATAAAGATAGTTTTGAGGCTAAAATATTTCAAACAAGAGACGTCTTTATGAAGAGAAGGTTTTGAAAACATTTGAAATAAGAGATTTTGAAAAACATTTTAATAAAATTAATGGACATCAAAATAGGACCACTATATATTCCACTAGATATTGTTGTGGGTTCCATCCCACTAGGGTTCCATCCCTTTAACAGGCTCGAAGTAGATTTCATTCACCAATAAATTTCGAATAAAGATGTAAGTGTAAGAAGTTTTAACATAATTCTATACTCAATACTTGTCTTGTATTCTTGAAATCTCGAACTCTTGATATCTTGATACTTATGAGTCTTCAATCTTGATATCTTCAGTCTTGAATCTCTATACTGTATAGTCTTCATTTTTGGTACCTGCATGTTTATATCATGCATATACATATATATATCTGAACTATAATGTTAGTATTTATATTTTATAACAAGTTTTAAGGTTGTTGTCATCAAAACTATCATCTCAAGGACTAACATAATGGACTGGGTTGAGTGGTAGGACTCGTGCCCAGAAATGGATTGGAATTATGAAAGCTTGGAAGATTCGGAAGTGCCAAGAAATCGTTGATAACTCAAAGTGTTTTGGTTGTGTTCAAGTAGAGGTACTATATGTAGGGGCACCCGAGGGCTGGTAGCGCCAGTCGTGTATCATGGACCACTCCGAGAGGGTCTAGTGTCAGAGGGTATAGAGGTATTGTTACAGATAACCATGCGGGGTTTCAGACCAGAAAGTATGAAGGAACACAATCGAGAATCGAGATTTCCTTTAGTCTCTGGCAAAGCGAGGACAAGGTCATACGAGTTATCATATGTTCAGGGCTTTAGATGATGATAGCTAGGTTTTGGATTCTATGGTTGTTATGATTGCTATATCTGCTTTTGGGTAGGCTATCATCTATAGGAATGCTGGAGAAGGGATTGGGAATAGGGCCAGTATAGGAGGCTGCTTAGATTTTTCTGTCATATTCTATTACAGTATCCTATTATCATTTATTTTGGGTGGCGTATTATATCTTACTATTATGTGCTAACTCTTTGGTTGTAGGGACAGGTCAAATATGGTTTTGTATACCTGTCTAGTACCATATTTTCCAGTATAGATTTTGATAGTCATTTACCGCTCACACCGGACTATTGTCTGATCCAAGATTTTATGTTTCCTCATATCATCCTGGGTACTCTAAAATAATTAGACTAGCTGACAGGTTTTGGAGTCGCAATTGTTATACGAAGACGAGCTTGGAGGAGCTATGGCGTATTACTCTATATTTCTAGTTTCCGTTATTTGTTATTATATACTCTGAGAAATATAGTGAGGAAATGTGCTGAGACATTATGACATTTATACCATAACTCATAGCATTCTAGTTGAGATGTTATCTTTTGTTTGTTATGGTTCACTATCTGTTGTGTATTTTTATATTATATTTTATCCATGCACTATGAGACATGCAACATGTTTTCTACTTTAAATTTTTAACCTTAATGGTCGTCCCATTTTAGCCTGGCACGTTTACAATGCTTTTTAGGTTATTCGGTGCGAGTGGTATGGAGCAGTCACCATAGAGATGCTAGATGGTTAGATGGTCAGACCTTCCTCTTAGTTATTGGTGATTATGATGCCTAATGGGCCGAAGTAGCTTCCCATTTCTACTTAGTTCTACATTATACAAGTGGGATGAACTCCGGATCATATTGATCCTTGAATCTCTGTCGGCAGAGTTTAGATCCCCCAGTGGGTTTTGATCTATGCGCTCACAGTTTTCTCATTCTCTTGTGTGGGCTGATATCATTTATAAATTTATAACGTATGACGTCACGAGTACGTTGTTCGATCTTCCATTAGAGCATCCTCTCAATGATGATATTGTTGGAGTCCTTTAACCTGATTGTACCCTAGTTTGAGGTATGTAATAATTATTGCATCAAGTATGTTATTCACTATTGTAATATGGATATTATCTGACGTCTAAATCATTCATAATTACGGTATGGAACTAGACTGGACGAGTCCAAACGATGGTACATTACGTATAGCGCATGACACTTCATCGGGATCAGGTGGTGCATTACATGTACCACAACTACATAGATTCTAAAGTCAAAGACTAATGATATGAAGGCTTAGTTAGCGGTTTTCCAGGTGTGGGGGTCATGATGATGGTGTTGGCTATATGGACGACGACGATGACAATGACGACAATGATGACGATGATGTTGTATGATGTTGATTGTATATAGTTGTTAGATTTATCTATGAGCATCTATATTTAATTTATTGTCTGTATTGATTTTTTTTAGTTGTATTTACTATATTGATTGTACTGATTTCGTTAACAATATTAATTTTGTTAGCTGTATTGATTGTATTATACGATGTAATGTATTATTAAATTTTACGAGCTGTGATGTATTAATCAATTTGATGACTTATAACATAGTAATCAATTAACTTTTATGGCATTATAATGTCCCTTTTGCATTTTGGAAAATGATATATATCATCGTCTTATTCTTGCTTCATAGTGGAATTGTTTAATAAATTCACCTACTTTCTTTTTAACATTGTGTGTCACTTATGCTTTTAGGACAGTCATACATCCCGTTACCTTAAAATTTATGTTGTGGAACATTATTGAATGTATGGCGTGTTTATTATAAATTTACTTCTCTCCATACTGAATTGCAACAACATAAATCTATTCAACCATGGTAGATTATATTCATATTTCTCTCCATATATTGTCACTATAAAGGTTCCTTAGAGCACCAAATGCCTTCCAATCCATCATTGTTAGAAACTGACATTGATTTCTACATTAAAATGCAAGAAAGACACCGTGAAGATTTATGAAAGCATGAAGGTGAACGTGAAGAACTTTAAAGACAAATAACAGAACAGAGATGCCATGAAGAATAACAAAGGCGTCAATATAGATGCAAATCAAGATGGCAAGAACAACAGATCATACCACATGGAATCGAATAAGAAGTTGAGTCACCACCTATAATCAATGCATGTGGATACGCCGCTCTAAAAGATGTCATTCAATGTAAAAATGACATTAGTCGTCGTCATTTATATATATATATATGTATGTATGTATGTATGTATGTATGTATGTATGTATGTATGTATGTATGTATGTATGTATATGTATATGTATATGTATATGTATGTATGTATACATACATACATATATATATATATATATATATATATATCCAAAATTATGTAGGTTTTGGAAGCGGATCGATCATCCTTTTCCCAATAAGCAGTTAAGTACGCTTGCAAACTGGAGTATCAAATAACAACATTGCAGAATTATCGGTTGGATTGAAAAATGAGATTAGTAGACTTCACAAATCAGCTTCATAGCATAATATTCATAGACAAAACTAACCTACAAAGGCTTATCTATGTTTATGTAAATTTGTATTTTCTTATGTAAGATTTAATATGAAGATGCATGATAATCTATCATTATGTTCGATGCTGTTTGTTTCTACGAGCATAGATTCATATTTCGATGCATAGCTAATGTATATAAATACCTAGAAATAAAAACAGTCATAAACATTGTAGAAGAAAAACATAGACCAATAGATGATACATTTAACGTGCATGTTTGAGGTTGTTATTCAAATTACATCATATAGTTATTCTAAAGCTCGTATGTCTCATGCTCAGCAAAAAAATGATATTTGAATGAGTAAGGTGACCCCATCGCCTAATCAGAGTTGTTGTTCAAATTACATCATATAGTTAATCCAAGCATCTTTGTTAGTATTGCGCGTACACCGTAGAACCTTATGTGAGAGCAATTTGTGATCAAATCGCCCCCGTCGAATGTCGACTACATCGAATAAATAATGTATGGGCTTAATTACCAGCATACACATCTATCCAGTCCCGTAACGTCCAAGAGTTGTAAACTTATGGAACTAATTTCCCAATAAATATTCTAACATTCATATACAATGTATATAAAAACTTGTAACGTGAGCATTTTCATATTACAGCTGTAAACTGATAATTGATCGATCGCCGACTATTGGAGCGGTCAACCGCTTGCTGCCGACCGACTCCAGTGTGCTTATCGACCGATCAGAGTTGATTTTTTTCTTTGTTCAGTTAACTTGTCGTTCTCTACCAATTATTGGTTTCTATTAATTATCATTCTCTATTAATTACAGTAAACTCCTACTTTTTAACCTACAGTTTACAATTTCTCAATTCAGTTTCTAACCATTCCATAAGGATATTTGTTATCAAATCAGATTAAAATCGGGTTTAGAATCAACAAGGTATTGATATATCAGTCTATATACAATTTAACAACAAGTATGTTTAACCTAAATCAATTTTTATTCAACAGATTTACTTTAACCAAATTTTAGATTAGACAAGTATTCAAATAGGTTAATTTCTTATCAAATTTCTATTACAATCACTAGATAAACAATATTTCTAAATAACCCAGACCAAGTTTAGATAAAATAGGGTATAAATAAACTTAATTACATGTAATCATTATAATAATTATGAATCCAACACCTCTAGAAAGCTATTCCCATCTAAATTCGCTTGGAATCATCTTTATTTGGTTCGTCAATCCCTCCTTTATTTGATTTAATTCTTCCTTCTTCAATTTTGAATTTAACTTTAGTTTTGATTTTATAAAATTTAATTTGGAGAGAAAGAGGGTTGAGTTTTAGAAGAGACATAGTCTTGTTACGACCAGACTAAAATAGGGTTCTGCGTATCAGCTTAGGATTATATTCACAAGGGAATGAAGTAACATCAGCTGTTATATTAATCTATACAAAATCTTGGTCGTTCAGCCAACCCAAACCCTAACCTGGAATGCTCAATCAGTTGACCACTTAAATCAGAGTGGTTGACCGCTAGGGTCGATCGGTCCAAGTTAGAGTGTCGACCAGTGAAACTTTCCTTATTTAAAATATTTCTTTCCTAATTTCATATATTTAATTATTTTTTATTCTGAATTTTTAAACGTTAATAACTTTTTCATATGAGTTTCAGTTACAAAATATGACGCCCCACCTCTATACCCACGCTAGCCAAGAACACTCCGGAGTAGTGCTGTCAACTAGCACGGAGAATAAGGCTGTTGAGGAGCGACCATCCATGTAATTGCTTATCACACGGTGGCTATAAAAAAAATCTTCGGAAACAAACATAGAAATAATCATATCACAAATCAGTCACAGATATCCATATCACAAAGGCGGAAGAAGATATGAATATATAACTAACATATGAAAGTGTACATCAGAGTAGTGGTCATTAAGATCCACGATAATACAAAAGAATAGCAACACGTGCTATACAAAAGAATACAACTATGAGTCTATAACTCAAGTGTATACAACAAAAACTGCTAATCTAAACAGTTAGCCAAAAGTCAGAGTGATGAATCCCCGGGAAGAAGTCAAGCAGAAGCACCTGTAACATCTCGGTCTGACCCGAGTATTATTTAAGAAAATAATAAACGGATCAGTCTAGCTATAAATATCAGATGACATGATATAACATAAAAGATATGGCATAAACATAAACATCCATAACGACATACCACTATAAGTATGTAAATAATGATCAACAGAAGATCAATCAATAAGAGATAATCAATATCACAAGAATCTTCTCAAAGATTCGAAGAGGGCATCATACCCTAAACTTGTACTCATAACAAGTCAATGACATAAATTCCAGAAATCAACACGAGAAATCCAGAAATCATAAAAAGAGAAAGAGGCCTATCACATGACGGTCCGAAGACCATGGGGAGCTACCCCGCATGTGTGAATGGAATCACACAGATTGAGGTCAAGACTAACCAAAAAGCAGAAAGGTATGCGTGAATGGAATCACACAAGTGGTGTCTAGTCTAACCTTGCAATGAAAGAGACATCGCGCAATTGCTAGTCTAATTCATAAAGCGATCATCAAGGTCAACGAGAAGTGTCAATTACACTAAGCTAGTAAATATAGAAGTTTAGCTTCATGTCCCATAACCACTTGCTTAACTTAAATATTTACGAACAAACTGTAAATCTTCACTAATAAAATTGTCACAAGAGGTTCAATCGAACAAGTCCAAGAATTAACCGACGAAGTGAACGCAAGCGTTTCATACCACTTGTTTTACTAAGTCGTTTAATTAGATTTCTCATCCGAGTGAGGTAAAGGCTTGTATATACTAATAGATTGGAAAACGGTTTAAGAAAAGAGCTTTGTTATTAAAAATAGAGTTGAAATTGTTTGTTAAAAGAGTTTTGATATTTACTACTAGTATAGAAACCTTTATATTATAAAGTGACAAAAACACAGAAGCAATTGTAGAAACAATCAGTCACAAAAATCGCATACGGAGTTGTGAATAAAATCCAAGGAAATCAGCTCAATGTTTTTCAGATAAGATCCCCTACGGAGGGGGGGTCCAGGGGGGGTGGCAACCCCCCAAGGTGGGGGTGCGGGGGCAACGCCACCGCTTACGGGGTTCGACCTGCCCGGTCAGGTCGAGGGGGTCCAGGGGGCAGCGCCCCCGGCGGGGTGCGGGGCAGCGCCCTCGGCGGGGTGTGGGGCAGCGCCCCGACCAAAACGGTACGACCTAGTGAAGACAAAATGAGGTCTAACGACCTAAGGGGAATAGGGTCGAGCGACCTAAGGGTTGCGACCTAGGAGTCCAAGGGGTCAAGCGACCTATCGGGATAAGGTCCAACGACCTACGAGTCAAAGGTCCAACGACCTATAGGGTTTTAATGTCATGTGACCTATCGGTTTATAAGGTCATGCGACCTAACGAGCTATGGCCAAACGACCTAGTAATGGTAGTAGGGTTGGGCGACCTAAAGGTTTAACCGGTCAAGCGACCTAAGGAAGGTAAGGTCTAACGACCTAACGCTCGCGACCTAACGGTCTAAAGGCCATGCGACCTAGAGGAAAACAAGGTCAAGCGACCTAAAACGTCGCGACCTAACGACCAAAAACATCGCGACCTAGCGACCTAAAAATGGAAGGCAAGGCCGAGCGACCTAACGAAGAGGGGGTGAGCGACCTATGGTCATAAACGAGGTCGAGCGACCTATAGAGGCATAGGATGCAGCGACCTAAAACGTCGCGACCTAGCGACCTAAAACGTCGCGACCTAGCGACCTAAGGGGATAAGGCAACCTAGGTCTAACGACCTAACTGCTCGCGACCTAAGGGTCTAAGGTTATGCGACCTAAAATGGGTTCGCGACCTAACACTCAAACGACCTAAAGAAAATAAGGGGCAAGCGACTTAAGTGGTTTACGCGACCTAGTGGACGAACAGGTTGAGCGACCTAAGAGGTTCGCGAGTTATCGGTTTAATAAGGCAGAGCGACCTAATGAAGGAACAAGGCCGAACGACCTATAGGGCTCGCGACCTACGACCTATAGGGCTCGCGACCTACGACCTAAAAGGCTTGCGACCTACGACCTAAAACCGAGTGAATCAAATACGAAGGCCGTGACTTTTCCACCCCGAGCGACCTAATGAAGACAGAACGACCTAAGAGCAGTTTTTCACCAAAAACACTAAAAATTGGAGTTTTTCGCCAATCCAATCCAAACCAAATGCTAATATGCATGCAAAAGTGATAGGGAATCATTCCCAACAGTCCAATATGGTTATAGGCTAGAACTGTGAGATAAAAATCTCACCTTTGCACTAAAGTTTATGAAGATGAAGCTTGAAAGCAAGGAGAAGCAATCCAAAGCTTGAATCCAATATCTTCTACTTGAATTTGGAGTTGAATGTTGGATTTGCAATTGAATTTGAGCTTGGAGTTTTAATTTCCCATTCTCTTCACCATTAATGCCAAAGCTTGAGTTAGTTAGGAAATTTATGAAGAGTGAGGAGAAGAGGGTTGGAACTTGGGCTTAATAGGCTAAACTAACCCAAAGTCCAAAGCGGAAAAAGTTAGTGAAATTGCTATAACTCCAAACCTATCGATGTTTATACTTAAAAAATTGTAAACGACATTTCGAACTCAATGGAAGTGGTCGAGTCCTAATTTGACCATTTGCAAAAAGTAGCTTTTCGGACCCAAAACCCGATTAACGAGTTAATATTTAAATAAAATATTTAAATACAAACTCGATAAATATGCGGGTTGTTACAGACTCCCCTCCTTAAAGAAATTGCGTCCTCGCAATATATATAAGATGGAAATAAAAAGTAACAACCATAAAAGCATATTAACACAAGAGGAATTTTGAAATAAGAAGTTCACCTCAAGGAGCAGGAGTAAGCAAGTCCGGATGTGTACGCTCGATGAATTCTCTGGATTCCCAAGAACAATCCTTAGGATTTGAGGACCATTGAACCTTCACAAGCGGAACATCTTTATTTCGAAGTCGTTTAACCTCAGAAGCTATAATTCGAATAGGATGCTGCTCATAAGTTAAATTTGGCGAAACTTCAATTTCTTCCACAACAGCAGGCTCAAGAATAGAATCGGAATCCCGAAGGCATTTTCGTAATTGAGAAACGTGAAATACATCATGCATAGCAGAAAACTGAGCCGGCAATGCAAGGCGATAAGCCATGGAACCAATACGTTCAGTGATAGAAAATGGCCCAATATATCGAGGCGCTAACTTCCCCGATCGATTGAAACGTACAACACCCTTCATAGGTGAAACACGAATAAAAACAGGATCCCCAACAGAAAATTCTAATTTCCTTCTTCGATTATCGGCATAGGATTTTTGTCTACTCTGGGCTTCTTTCATCCTATGTCGAATAAGTTCAATCTTTTCCGTGGAATCACGAATAAAGTCTGGACCTAAAAGCAGCTTCTCACCGGCCTCAAGCCAACAAGAAGGAGATCGGCATGGCCTTCCGTAGAGTGCCTCGAAAGGTGCCATACCAATACTAGATTGGAAGCTATTATTATAGGAAAATTCAACAAGTGAAATATGATCTTCCCAACTTCCTCCAAAATCAAGCACACAAGCACGAAGAAGATCATCAAGAGTTTGACTCACACGCTCGGTTTGTCCATCGGACTGGGGATGATAAGCGGTGCTAAAATTAAGCTTCGTTCCTAAAGCTTTTTGAAGACTCTTACAAAATCCACTAGTAAACAATGGATCACGATCGCTAACAATAGAAGTAGGAACTCCATGCAATTTTATAATTTCCTTGACAAATAGTTTGGCCAAAAGAGGAACGGTTCGGCTAGACCGAACCGGAATAAAATGGGCGGATTTAGTAAGTCTATCAACAATCACCCATAAGCTATCATGACCCGAACGAGAACGGGGAAGGCCATCAATAAAGTCCATGGAAATTTGATCCCACTTCCAAATTGGAATTTCTAAGGGTTGCAATAACCCACCAGGCCTTTGATGTTCGGCCTTGACAAGTTGGCAAGTCATGCAACACTTAACAAAGTTAGCAATATCAGATTTCATTCCCTCCCAATAATAAAGTCGCTTCATATCAGCGTACATTTTACTACTACCGGGATGAATGGTGAATTTAGAACGATGGGAATCTTCTAAAATATCTTTACGAAGTTCTCCAATATTTGGTACGATAAGTCTACCAAATTTTCGAATGCCGCCACGAGAATCAATATCAAAGTCTTTCAAACCTTCAATATCAATTTTATCCTTAACATTTTTGCCAAGAAGAGCCAATTCAGAATCTAGCCCTTGAGCTTCAAGAATGCGGTCTAAAAGAGAAGGATGAGCCTCAAGGCTACATAAAACAAGCGATGAGCATAAATCGGATACGCGCTCTCGAATCTCACAAGTGGATAAGATCTCGAGATCGTTCCATTCGGATATCATCATAGAAACAACTGCTTGTTGCTTACGGCTAAGAGCATCGGCGACACGATTACCCTTACCGGGGGTATAAAGAATATCAAGATCATAAGATGCAAGGAACTCGAGCCAACGCTGTTGACGTAAATTAAGTTCTTTCTGAGAAAATAAATATTTCAAAGACTTATGATCCGTGTAAAGAATAAATTTCTCTCCCAATAGATAATGACGCCACATTCGAAGGGCGAAAACAATAGCCGCGAGCTCTAGATCATGTGTGGCATATCTAGTCTCGGCCGGCTTCAATTGCCTAGAAGCATAAGCAACAACACGTTCTTTTTGCATAAGAACGGCACCCAAACCAACGTGACTAGCATCGGTATAAACAACAAAATCTTGATTCCCCTCAGGAATAACAAGAATAGAAGCATCAGAAAGGAGTTCTTTCAATTTCTGAAAAGAGGCTTCACATTTATCCGACCAAATGTATTTAACTCCCTTCTTAGTCAAGCCAGTAAGAGGCACGGCAATCTTAGAAAAGTCTTTAACAAAACGACGGTAATAGCCCGCCAATCCGAGAAAACTACGAATCTCTGTCACACTCTCCGGTCTCTTCCAATCTTGAATCGCTTCAATCTTTGAAGGATCCACGGATATCCCGGATTCGGAAATAATATGACCGAGAAACTTCACACGAGATTGCCAAAAGTGGCATTTAGAAAATTTCGCCTTTAATTGATTACTCCTAAGTGTTTCCAATACAATCCGAAGATGTTTCTCATGTTCCTCCTCGGTTTTTGAATACACAAGAATATCATCAATGAATATGAGAACAAACCGATCGAGGAAATCTTTGAAAACTCGATTCATGAGGTCAACGAAATAAGCTGGAGCATTCGTTAACCCAAATGGCATAAAAAGCCATTCATAAGATCCATATCGAGTACGGATGATGTCAAAGGAATGCTATCCTCGGCGATACGAAGCTGATGGAAACCGGTAGCCAAGTCCAATTGTGAAAAGACCTTAGCACCACTAAGCTGATCGAATAGATCATCAATCCGAGGTAAAGGATATTTATTTTTAATAGTAAGATCGTTAAGCTTGCGATAATCAACGCAGAGCCTCAGAGTACCATCAGATTTCTTTACGAAAATAGCCGAAGCTCCCCAAGGCGAGGAACTAGAGCGAATAAATTGCCTCGTCTCCAACTCAGATAATTGTTTACGCATCTTCTCATTTTCCTTATTGGACATGCGATAAGGATGACGAGTAATAGGTTGAGCTCCAGAAACAAGATTAATTCTGAACTCAATTGCTCGTTTAGGTGGTAAACCTAAAACGGGCTCGAATATGTCGGAAAATTCACGAACAACATGAATACGAGAAATAATATCATCTTCATCATCATCATCGTTATCACGAGGATTTAAAGAATATAAAGATGCCACCAAACATGATTCTGAATCTTTAAGATTAACAGAAATCTGTTTAACAGATTGTGGATGTCGGAGATGAATAGTCCGCTCAGGACATAGGATATGGGCTTGATAACGGTTAAGCCAATCCATTCCCAAAATTATTCCAAAGCCTAAGTAACGCATGACATGCAAATCGGCTTGGAAAGAAAAATCGCAAAAAATAATCTCCACATCTTTACAAAGAAAACTAAGAGTTGCGGATCCACCAACAGGATTCGCAATTTTTAAAGATGTCATCAATGCAGTAACACTTAAGGAAAAAGTGTCTACCAGTTCCTTTGATATAAAAGAATGGGATGCACCCGTATCAAAGAGAACTCTAATAGGTTGATCATGAAATAAAATAATACCATCAAGAATGGAATAAGAAATACCTTGGCCACGAGATGTGTTGCCAGGGGCTTGAGCCACATTTAACTTTCCCTCATTCCTGCTTTTACGTTTGAGGCATTGATGTATAAAGTGATCTGGGCTCTTACAATAGCGACAAGATTTGGGCTTAGAGCACTTATTCGCATAATGATCCCCAGACCCACAGTTGAAGCAACTCGCACCACTAGGAGAAGGAGACTTTGCCGCAAGGGTAGCCTGCTTACCCTTTTTGTTGGGATAAGGACCCTTGAATTTGTTTGGCCTCTTCTTGTTGTTGAAGTTTGGTTTAGCGCCTTCCACTTCAACATCACTCTCTCTATCAGCCTCTTCAAGACGAAGAGCGATATCGACGAGTTGATCAAATGCGACTACTAGTTTCAGGAGCAGTGGCTTCTTAAGATTCTTATTTAAGCCATAAACGAACCTCTGGTTCTTCTTCAATGGGGTGTTGATGTATTCAACCCCATATTTGGAAAGCGACTCGAAGGCTGCGACGTAATCAGTCACAGAGGATTGACCTTGAACAAGGTCTATAAAACGTCGAGCCAAGGTTACTTTCCCAGCTTCTGGTACAAACTTTAACTCGAAGCGTCCCTGAAATTGCTCACAGGTGAGATCCGCTTCATTAATTTCTGAAGTAAGGAGTTCGTACCAGTCCAATGCTCTCTCCTGGAGCATGCTGGAAGCCACCTGAACGCGGTGGAGATCGATAAGGTTCATGCGAGAAAAGATTCGATCGCATGATTTTAACCAAGCCTGGACCTCGATGATATTTTCCGAACCTTTGAAGGGCTTCCCACCCAAGTTAGTGTAATCGCTGCACAAGCGAGCAAATCCCGACTTTGGGTGAGTAGGTTCCGGGTTAGCTCCAGCTGCTTGAGCATTAGTTACTAAATCAAGAAGCTGTTGAGCAGTCATAAAAACTCCATCCGGTGGTGGAGCACTAGATGATCCAGCTCTGGGACGACCTGGTCTAGACATTCTTTTCCTTAAGAAAGAAAGAAGAGAAAGAAAATAGTTATTCACCAAATGAATATCAAACATTCTTGACAGGTGAAATAAGGAATCATAAAAGAAATAGGATGAATCGGTTTGAAAACCCGAACAAAATCCTAAAGCAAGACTCCTAAGGTGGACTTAGGACGATGATCCTTGTCAAGTTATTCTACATTGTTCCGAAGTTTGGCTCCGATACCAAGCTGTGACGCCCCACCTCTATACCCACGCTAGCCAAGAACACTCCGGAGTAGTGCTGTCAACTAGCACGGAGAATAAGGCTGTTGAGGAGCGACCATCCATGTAATTGCTTATCACACGGTGGCTATAAAAAAAATCTTCGGAAACAAACATAGAAATAATCATATCACAAATCAGTCATAGATATCCATATCACAAAGGCGGAAGAAGATATGAATATATAACTAACACATGAAAGTGTACATCAGAGTAGTGGTCATTAAGATCCACGATAATACAAAAGAATAGCAACACGTGCTATACAAAAGAATACAACTATGAGTCTATAACTCAAGTGTATACAACAAAAACTGCTAATCTAAACAGTTAGCCAAAAGTCAGAGTGATGAATCCCTGGGAAGAAGTCAAGCAGAAGCACCTGTAACATCTCAGTCTGACCCGAGTATTATTTAAGAAAATAATAAACGGATCAGTCTAGCTATAAATATCAGATGACATGATATAACATAAAAGATATGGCATAAACATAAACATCCATAACGACATACCACTATAAGTATGTAAATAATGATCAACAGAAGATCAATCAATAAGAGATAATCAATATCACAAGAATCTTCTCAAAGATTCGAAGAGGGCATCATACCCTAAACTTGTACTCATAACAAGTCAATGACATAAATTCCAGAAATCAACACGAGAAATCCAGAAATCATAAAAAGAGAAAGAGGCCTATCACATGACGGTCCGAAGACCATGGGGAGCTACCCCGCATGTGTGAATGGAATCACACAGATTGAGGTCAAGACTAACCAAAAAGCAGAAAGGTATGCGTGAATGGAATCACACAAGTGGTGTCTAGTCTAACCTTGCAATGAAAGAGACATCGCGCAATTGCTAGTCTAATTCATAAAGCGATCATCAAGGTCAACGAGAAGTGTCAATTACACTAAGCTAGTAAATATAGAAGTTTAGCTTCATGTCCCATAACCACTTGCTTAACTTAAATATTTACGAACAAACTGTAAATCTTCACTAATAAAATTGTCACAAGAGGTTCAATCGAACAAGTCCAAGAATTAACCGACGAAGTGAACGCAAGCGTTTCATACCACTTGTTTTACTAAGTCGTTTAATTAGATTTCTCATCCGAGTGAGGTAAAGGCTTGTATATACTAATAGATTGGAAAACGGTTTAAGAAAAGAGCTTTGTTATTAAAAATAGAGTTGAAATTGTTTGTTAAAAGAGTTTTGATATTTACTACTAGTATAGAAACCTTTATATTATAAAGTGACAAAAACACAGAAGCAATTGTAGAAACAATCAGTCACAAAAATCGCATACGGAGATGTGAATAAAATCCAAGGAAATCAGCTCAATGTTTTTCAGATAAGATACCCTACGGAGGGGGGGTCCAGGGGGGGTGGCAACCCCCCAAGGTGGGGGTACGGGGGCAACGCCACCGCTTACGGGGTTCGACCTGCCCGGTCAGGTCGCGGGGGTCCAGGGGGCAGCGCCCCCGGCGGGGTGCGGGGCAGCGCCCTCGGCGGGGTGCGAGGCAGCGCCCCGACCAAAACGGTACGACCTAGTGAAGACAAAATGAGGTCTAACGACCTAAGGGGAATAGGGTCGAGCGACCTAAGGGTTGCGACCTAGGAGTCCAAGGGGTCAAGCGACCTATCGGGATAAGGTCCAACGACCTACGAGTCAAAGGTCCAACGACCTATAGGGTTTTAATGTCATGTGACCTATCGGTTTATAAGGTCATGCGACCTAACGAGCTATGGCCAAACGACCTAGTAATGGTAGTAGGGTTGGGCGACCTAAAGGTTTAACCGGTCAAGCGACCTAAGGAAGGTAAGGTCTAACGACCTAACGCTCGCGACCTAACGGTCTAAAGGCCATGCGACCTAGAGGAAAACAAGGTCAAGCGACCTAAAACGTCGCGACCTAACGACCAAAAACGTCGCGACCTAGCGACCTAAAAATGGAAGGCAAGGCCGAGCGACCTAACGAAGAGGGGGTGAGCGACCTATGGTCATAAACGAGGTCGAGCGACCTATAGAGGCATAGGATGCAGCGACCTAAAACGTCGTGACCTAGCGACCTAAAACGTCGCGACCTAGCGACCTAAGGGGATAAGGCAACCTAGGTCTAACGACCTAACTGCTCGCGACCTAAGGGTCTAAGGTTATGCGACCTAAAATGGGTTCGCGACCTAACACTCAAACGACCTAAAGAAAATAAGGGGCAAGCGACTTAAGTGGTTTACGCGACCTAGTGGACGAACAGGTTGAGCGACCTAAGAGGTTCGCGAGTTATCGGTTTAATAAGGCAGAGCGACCTAATGAAGGAACAAGGCCGAACGACCTATAGGGCTCGCGACCTACGACCTATAGGGCTCGCGACCTACGACCTAAAAGGCTTGCGACCTACGACCTAAAACCGAGTGAATCAAATACGAAGGCCGTGACTTTTCCACCCCGAGCGACCTAATGAAGACAGAACGACCTAAGAGCAGTTTTTCACCAAAAACACTAAAAATTGGAGTTTTTCGCCAATCCAATCCAAACCAAATGCTAATATGCATGCAAAAGTGATAGGGAATCATTCCCAACAGTCCAATATGGTTATAGGCTAGAACTGTGAGATAAAAATCTCACCTTTGCACTAAAGTTTATGAAGATGAAGCTTGAAAGCAAGGAGAAGCAATCCAAAGCTTGAATCCAATATCTTCTACTTGAATTTGGAGTTGAATGTTGGATTTGCAATTGAATTTGAGCTTGGAGTTTTAATTTCCCATTCTCTTCATCATTAATGCCAAAGCTTGAGTTAGTTAGGAAATTTATGAAGAGTGAGGAGAAGAGGGTTGGAACTTGGGCTTAATAGGCTAAACTAACCCAAAGTCCAAAGCGGGAAAAGTTAGTGAAATTGCTATAACTCCAAACCTATCGATGTTTATACTTAAAAAATTGTAAACGACATTTCGAACTCAATGGAAGTGGTGTCGAGTCCTAATTTGACCGTTTGCAAAAAGTAGCTTTTCGGACCCAAAACCCGATTAACGAGTTAATATTTAAATAAAATATTTAAATACAAACTCGATAAATATGCGGGTTGTTACACAAAACATTATATATTAAAATATTCCAGAAAATCGCTACGAACATAATAGTATAAGTTTCGTAGCCAAATTCGAGCGTTTGTAAAACTTCCATTTTTACCCTTTTTGTATTCAATTTAATTTATTTTATCTAATTTTGGTTAATTTTTGCAGGATATTACATTCTCTTCCCTTAAAAGGATTTTGCAAGGATGGAAAAGTGTAACTCGTACGTATGAAAATTAATACTTACAATCATCTACATACCCATCAACCACCAACAATCATTGTCCTTAGTTCAAATTCTAATGCAATATGTACATATGTGCATGGAATGCATATGAACCTATATTAATGTAAAAATTAGGAGGTCTCATGATCTTGTCGACCTTCTGAAATGGAAGTGCTTATGCCATGTATCCAAATATATGCAACATCCTATATAAATATGTTGGAAACTTTACGTGTATGCACAACCATTCAATCCATATGCAACAAAATTATGCGTATAACCCTGTAAAATAAAACAAGTGATAGTGTGAGCATTTTCGAACTTGAAAATATATTTGCCTAAGTGTGTAAGGATCAATCTAATAAATATATCCGTTCATATCCATCATCCAAAACATGTCCTATTGAGACATTCGCAACCATTCCTACCATCCAATTGTCCCTACCTATGGGTATACTAAGCTATAACCTAAACACATAAGCAATTTATGCTTATTTAACTAAAATGTAGATGTACCAAAAAAGAGTTATGGATGGGTAGCTCGGATCTTCTTCTTGGGCTCTTATGTACTCTCCGTTGGATCGTCTTCCTAGTGGACCTTAACAAGCTCAATAATTTTATTGGGGAGTCACTTTATACCACCCTCAAGACTATGGTTGTGCATGGCGAAGAAGTGACTCCCTTTCTACTTGTACCTCCTCTAGAAAAATCAACTCAACTACCATGGTTGTATCAGGTAGACACTTTCGCTAGTGCAAGACATGGAAAACATCGTAGACTCCCGCTAGCTTTATAGGAAGCTTCACCCTAAAAGCCAACTTCCATACCCTGCCAATGATTAAAAAAGGCCCTACAAACCATGGTGCTAGCTTTCCTGGACTACCAAATCTCATGACATGCCTAAGTGGTAAGGCCTCTCTGAAAACTATGTCATCCACTATAAACTCCAACTCTGTGAGTCTCCAGTCAACATAGGACTTCTACTTATCTTGAGCAGTTTTGATCCTTCGATAGTTCAAGTTTACCTTCTTTGATGTCTCAATACTTACATGATAGTGGTTATTATAAGTAAACTCCACCAGCGGCAATTGATCCTCCCAATAGCCTCCAAATTCTAAGATACACATCTAAAGTAAATCTACCAATACCCAGTTTACCCTCTCCGTTTATCCATATGTCTACAGGTGATATGCAGTACACAAACTGAACTCAGTGCCTAAAGCCTCTTGAAGACTCCTCCAAAATTCACTGGTGAAAAGTGGATCTTGTATTTGGATACCTCCTTAATAAGGTAGGATTCAAGATGGTGTATGAATCTGATAAGTTTTTCCACAGAATTTCAGTTTTGCAGGTCAGGGATACTCTTGTAATGGTATGATAAAGAGTATAATAAAAGGTAGTTCTGTTTAAATTATTGACTCTTTTAATTTGTGGCATGCTAGGACATGTTAACTATAATTCCCTTAAATTTATGCATAAATAAGGATTAATTTCTGATTACAATTTTGAATCTATTGATAAATATGAGATATATGTTCAAGTAAATATTCATCGAAAATCCTTTAAACCCATTGAAAGAAATACTAGTTTGCTTGGCTTGGTATATACGATGTTAGTGATCTTAAAAATCATACAACATGTGGAGGAAATAAATACTATATCGCATTTATTGATGATTATTTAAGGTATGCTTATGTATACCTAATAAAAACCAAAAATGAGGTATTTGATAAATTCAAATTTTACAAGGCCGATGTGGAAACAAAATTTGGAATTAAAATTAAAATATTACATTTAGATCGAGACGATGAATATTTTTTGAATGAATTCACCTTATTTTGCAAACAGCATGGTTTGATTCACCAATGTACGACTCCTTATACTTCATGACAAAACTATGTTATGTAAGGGAAAAGTAGAACAGTGGTAGAAAGGTTACTGCAATGCTCATTAGTTCTATATTACAAAATTCATTATTGAGTGATGTTATGCTGCCAACCTGTTACATTCTAAATATAGTTCCTTTGAAATAAAAGGATGTATCATCTTATGGATAATGGTTTAATCTGAAACCAAACTTATCAAAACTTAAGATCTGGAGTCGTTTGGCTTATGTCATAAAACGTGATCCTAAAAGACCCAAGTTAGGAAATTGAAATTTTAATGTACTTTTGTTGGATATTCTCAAAATAGTAGTACTTATAGATTCATTATTTTAGATACTTTAGAAGTTATAGTTACTGTAGATGTAGATTTTTTTTTGAAAATAATTTTTATCACAAGACCAAAATAGTGATGAACCATTAATATTACTTAAAAAAGAATACGCCGAGACTAATAATGATATTAATGATGATTATATCTCTAACCAAAACAACGAGGAAATCTCAGTATCTGAAGAAGATACAGAGTAGAGAAGAAGTAAAGAGCAAGACTAGAAAAGAATTTTAGCCTTGACTTTATTACATATCTTATCAAAGGCACTAAGGATGAAATCCATAATATCACTAAAATGTAATAAAAGTCGATGAGGATCCTACAAACTATACTGATGCTATGAGTTTCAGAGATGCAAATTTCTGGACAGAGGCAATAAATGATGAAAGGGATTCAATTATGTCAAACCAAATATGAGTTTTGATGGATTTACCTCCTGATGTTAAGCCAATAGAATGTAAATGGGTATTCAAGTGGAAATTTAATACATATGGATCCATTGACAAATTTAAAGCCAGGTTAGTTGCAAAGGGTTATAAACAAAGACAAGGAGTATATTATTTTGATATATATGCTCATGTTTCTAGCATTACTTCTATATGTTGTTTGATACCGCTAGCATCCATACGTAATTTAATTATAAATGGATGTAAAGACAACATTTCTAAATGGAAAGTTAGAAGAAGAGATATACATGGAACAACCCGAAGGTTTCACATTGCTTGGCCAAGAAAGAAAAGTTAGCAAATTAGTTAAATCTCTTTATGGTCTGAAGCAAGCTCCCACGTAATGGCATGGGAAGTTTGATGAAGCAGCGTTATCATATGGACTTAAAGTCAGTAATCTAGATAAATGTATATGTAGCAAATCGGATAAAGAGTTATGTTATATTACGTCTATACATTGATGAGATGCTAATTTTTGGGTTTGATATATCTTGTGTGAATGAAACAAAGAAGTTTATGTCCTCGAAATTTAATATGAAAGATTTAGGGGAAGATGATGTTTTATTAGTAATTAAGATTCTAAGAAAACTGGGGGAATTTGTGTTGACACAATCTCAATATATTGATGTGGAATATCATATCTTACATTGTAACATTGTAAGAATCTCATATTCCTAATGTTCAATTAGAGAAAACTATACGACTTAAAATTAACTATAAGAAAGTGACTTTAAATGCTTATAAAGCTTTAAAAAGTAGACTCTAAACAAAAGATAGATTAGTCAAGTGGGTTTAATATTAGTCGGTTTGTGTTTTATGCAATTTGAAGGATGTGAATAAAAGTCATTTATTTTTTATTTCCCATTTCATTATGCATATTTGGTGCGTAATATGAACCAAAAACAAGTTTCCAAATAATTCATACAACTTCATGGGTAAGACCAAATTCATTTTCTCTAATTATAAAAATAAAGATCTGTTAAACGATATTGCTTGAGCATGTTTTCTTGTATCCAGTCATGGTATATGGAAGTAGAGAAATAAAAGGGTTTCCAAAATGTAAAGAGGAGTAAATTCAAATGCGAGTTGACTGAGGAAGATGCTAAAATTACCATGAAAAAATCAAGGAATTCTGCATCAACAACATAGTAAATATTAAGGTATTGAAGTTACAAGACCTTGAACTAGATCAAGGGATTGGTTCAGCTTGTAAAGAGTGTGGATGTAGACATAAGGAAGAGCATGCCTTTTTTGCTGTATTGTGTTCTTATATGTTTTTAGCCTTTGCTACCATGTATCATATATATGATTACATTTATTTTGGTTAGTTAATCTACTTATTTATTTCATTTGGTAATAAGTTTTTACCAGTATCCAAAAAATATATATTGACATAACTTACAAATTATGCATAACTCAGAATAATTGATTTGTAAAAGAGACTCACTACATCTAAAATAATGATAAATAAGCACTTAGTCGAAGTGTTATATCTTGGTGACTTTTTTACAAAAATTAACTCCAAATATTGCATTTATCGGTCAAATTTAGTTCAAAACAAGAAGAGGACAATGGAGTGATAACACACATATGTTGTGTTATCTTTATGAAATGACCAGTTTGCAAGGATTCATTGTATTTTTTCCTAACTTAAAGGCTTTAAAAAATGAGTGTCTCGTACTCCTATAAAACTCATTCCCAAATACGATAAGTATATGCAAGGATCTGTAGAAATTTTGTGGTGATGAACGAAACAACCTTTTACCACATCGTATAACCCTTGCCAAGGACCACCATCTTAGGTTGTAAGACATATATCTTTTGTAATTACTAAAGATCTTGGGTTTAAATTTCTAAGAATAAATAAAAACAAATTCAAAGAAAATTAAATTATATAACATTGTACCAATATTGGTGCTTTATGAATAAAGTTAGGGATGTACATGATAAAGGTCTATTATAAACCATATCAGGAACACTTATATATTGTCAAATGTAATAAAATCCAATTGTAATATATGAAACTAATGTTGCATGTACCGCTCTTCGACAAAAAGTAAAATCTACTAGGAGTTGTAATTCTTTAGGTAAATATTTGGAAGAATATACTCTTTTCTGAAACTTTCTTAATAATATAATGATATATAAAAGAATGAAGTAACCTCCACCTAAACCGCAAAGTGATGAGTTTTGATGAATTAAAATGTCAATTTTGGTTGCTTTATGTGTTGCCACGTGTGACATAGGAAAAATGAATTGTAAGTTATTTTTAAGATTAATTTGAGTTCGATCTTAAAGTACTCTACAAATGAATAGAGTTTAGATCCTCTAATAATCATAAAGTTCCTTTTTCCTCAAATAATGTTGATTCATTTGCTTTTGAATGAAAAAACAAACTATTAGAGATGAGGTTTCCCTTGGAAAATCAAGATCTAATGGATGTGGAAATCCCTCTTGGTATTTCCTTAACAAAGGAGTCCACGTAATGATTCAAAAATCAAATGAAGTATATTGAAAACCAAACATATTTCTATAAAGGCCAATATTACACTCATTCTTACCACGAATGATAGAGAAAAGAAACAAGATAAATACATGAAGACAGAGAAACCATCCCCACGAAAATAAAACTGAGCACAAAGTATGGTCATGGCTTCTATCCAGACCCAAACTTTCTTCAGTAAGATCAAAACCACATAAAATAGATGTTGTGTGCATAAAAAAGAAAGAGCAGAACATATTAATTGCATTCAGAAGCAAAGGCCAAACCATAATACAAAACCAATGCATAAGAGGCTAGCACTCGAGGTTCCAAGTTAAATATATTCACATTTTGTCAAATACCTACAGGAATGGGTTTGTACAAGCATATACAAAGGGCATCCTAAACGGTACTATACAGAGCCGAAAGCACTCTATAGAGGCTATATACAAGATCGCCCAAACAATGCTTCAACACAGACTCGACCTTACACACAAACGAAAAATGTGAAGCTCACATTCTCTCAATCTCTCGTTGGTAACAGCCAAGAAAACAATTCAAATAGCATAAAAGTCTTAAACTTGTCTAACCAACATTTAGCATATAATGGGAAGAGTTCCCCCATTCTGTCCCGACAAGGTGACAAATTAACCAAAGAAAGTAAGAGCAGCCATGGGATAGTAAGGTCTGAATGCTAGACGACCTTCACTACCGCACCCGTTCTTATGCATCAACAACATAACAAGGTCTTAGGGATGTCTCTTATCATTCCTCTTAGAGCCGCTTGCTATTTCAAGAGAGTGAAGGCCAACAAAAGCATATCTGAGCCTCCCACCCACTTTTTAGGAATCTCGCTTCAAAATTCCAATCTTCTACCAATATAGGATTTCCCGCCTAAAACACATCATCAATCCAGGTATAAAGTATGAGCATCATGGATAAACAACACATGGCAAAATCCAAAGGCAAAGATTGAAGAAAAATGCGGAAGATGATTACAACCTTCAACAATGTACTTTTCATTCTATAAAAGGCAAGACAAAAGGCCAAAGAAGGGATCTTATTTTTTCAACTTCTTCTTCTTCCTAAAAAATAAAAGTAAATATTTACGCCTCAGGGCCATTAAAATCTCTGGTACAGAAATAGTAAAATATAGTGGATTATCCCATGGACGTAGGATTGACAACAATTCGAACCACATAAAAGATCTTCGTTTCTTTTTATATTTCTACTATTTGCTTTCAATCACATCTTAATTCATCAAGCCATCACGATATTTTAACAAATAGTTGAAGTGTGATTACTCGGTTGTGTAAGCATGCAGCAACACAGTCGCTTCCTAAAGGTGAAATTAACTAAGCTCAAATTCGTTGATTCTAAACCGTGAGGATGACATATCGTAAGAGTCCCTCACGATCTAGTCGAGTGTGGTGAAGACGAAATTTTTCACCAATATTTTTGGTGCTAGGAGGAAGGCCCGAATCTCCGTCCCATTGTCCCTCCATCCTTCATTCTTCCATCTCTTCGCCCCTCCATTCCTTTACTCATTAAACTCCAACAATCCTCCAATTCCACCTTCCAACTTTCCACCACACATGACTCACCGCCCTTACTTGTTTGCTACATGTATCATGTTGCAGATAAGCAGGTGCAACGCTCTCAAAGATGGGGCGGTGAGACCGAACATAAGCTACCTGATAGAATGACTCAATAATCTGTGATGTGTGGAATCCTATTTAACGGCGTCTACTAACTATCCTTGGCTCTCCTATGTCGATTAACGACAATCAGGAGAACATCGACTTGTAGGTGCTTATTGATCTAAATAGTGATTCAGAATATGGCATGGCATCTAAAACCGGAATCCAAAAACCTCAGTCACAATAACATGGGGATTCCACTGCCATAACTTACAACATATATCTCAATCACTCTGGCAAACAACAAGCTGAAGTAATTGACATGCACACATATTCAAAAGATTGGCTGCTACTCCCTCTTATCGGAGCCGGATCCAGATGGATTTCTTATGCTCCCTCACTTATGTCGAGGTGGAAGCTGAGCAGACAGGCGGGCTCTAGCATGCGATGAATTCAAATTCCAGAGAGGAGCTGGCATCGGAGCAACAACTGCAAAGACAAGTGCTTATTACTTCACTGAAGGGCCTAAGCCAAGAACAAAATGTACCGAGCCACGGTTTAGCTATGCACAAATATAGTATACATATGAATGTAATAAACTGGACGTAAGGATGTTAGCTCGCCCGAACTAGTGTAAAATCATTGTGCTATTTCTCTGTAAGAAAAAAGATTTATATATTTATGTATAACTTTATAGTACACCATCAGTAGTCACTAACTCAGCAAAATGCGGGATCAGTGGGCGAAACAGCATCCTCAACACCGAGAAATGTGATACTGGCCATACATGCTTGGATCTACATCAACGCAGATCTGGCTCTTTAGGAAAAATATTTCACTGGACAGGATAAAAAATTTCCCTGCTCTGGTATGAACTTTTCTATGATGACAAATCATAAAGGCTAGTCGTAGGGATATTAGACTACCTGAACCAATGTCGGTTATTTTAACATACCACACTTGACTTATGGATATTAGACCGACTGAACCGGTTCAAAAAAAACCATGCATGTGTAAGCGTAGGTTATATCACGACCTGACTTCTCAGTCATATCTACTTCTGCAATAGGAATGACCATGCCCAGAGCATGATGATTCACTCTCCCTGGTCCACTGCCATTATTCCAAAAGTATGATTTCACCTAAGAACACTAAGGACAATTTTTGCAATGAGAAGAGTGACATTGGAGAAGAATTCAACTCATCATACATATGACATTTCACCCCAAAATAAGGGGTAGATTGTACCAAGCTTGCAACTAAGGACATTTTTGCCCCAGAACCCAAGGTAGGCCAAAACCGACGTTTCATCCAAGGACAAGGTTAGGTCTGATATTCAGACAAACAAATGGCTAAGTACATTTTCACCCCTAGCACAAGGGGTAGATCATAAAGGACATTTCGTCCCCAGAACAGGGGGTAGGTCCAAATGAACGTTTCGCCCCAGAATAGGGATATGTCAAATATTCGGCCAAGAATACAGCTAAGGATGTAACGTCCCAGAACAAGGGGGAAAAGCACAATTGGGGATAGGACAGCCTAGCATCTAGCCATGGACACTTCGCTCACATGAATAAGGAGTAGGTCTCAGCGCATAAACCTGGATCAGCTCATGCCCAACCTGTAGCTAAGTCAACAAAGGATCAGATCGCATCTGCAATGCCAAGAAGTCACCACCTATCAAGACATGATCTAGGACACATATACTACTTCCCAAAATATATCCTAGGCAAATGCAAACAAGTACATCACATGGAACATACTGTCAATCAGGTACGAGCCCGAACACCACTCGAGTCTTGCCAGGTATACATAAGAAAACTGAGTTGTCAATACTTAGCTATGGATCTTATAATAGTATTATTTATTTTACACTTATGCATAGTTTATTAAAAATTACCACTCAAGTCGTATTACAAAGAAAACACTGCTTTTATTAAAGTTAAATTACAAATTTAATTGAAGTATAACCATACCACATCGTTCCGATCTGCGAAAATGCGTCATGGCGAGTTGAGACAAAAATTAGCCCTCGAGCTCTATAATCACCACTGATGATCGAGAATGAAAGATCTAGCCACGAGCCGATCTATGATATGCCATGCACGGATCATAATTGGCACTGGCCCAAACATTTCTATAATATGCAGATCTGTATTCATAGTCAACCCAACTGTACATAAATGACAAATCAAGTCTAGGCCAAAAACATTTAAAAATGTCAATCGCATATTATTGACCGATTTCTACTATTCTGGTCTTCACCTTCTCTTTATCAAGTTCATCCAAGAGGGTTTTCCATCCCACCTTGAGAAATCGCAATGGAATCCAATCGAGCCTCACACTCCAAACCATGTATCTTATTTTCTAGAGCCTTTATTCTCCTCATAGCCATTTTTCTAATTCTATCAAGTTCACGCAATAGTTTCTTCTTTGACCTTTCAATATCCTCAGAGAAGAGACCAAAGAATTCATCCTTGGTTGAAAAGAACGGGAAACATAAGTAACCGGTGCCCCTAACTCTACCTTGAAATAATTTTCTAGATCTTTAATCTTAGCCTCATAATAATCCATCGCATTACTCTTATGCTTAAGAATCTTCGTAAGGTCAGCCACATGCATAAGCACTAGTGGTCTCGTTTGAACCAAGAGATACACTTGAGGCTGGAATCGTCAGGAAATTCTCCTCTATACTCATACAATGCCAACTCTCTCTCCATCTCTACAATCCTTTTCTTCAACTTGATAATTTCGTCTATGTATACAACTTCGTAAGTACTCTCTACATTCTTTAATAAATCCTCCAACTCTAACATTCTGAGCTGAGTAGAGTCCAATTTCTTTTGTTGAGCATATAACACTAAATTCTAAGTAAAACAAATTAAACAAATAAAAGTCGAATAAGACTACAATCAAACAACAATACAATGGATGATGTAGAGTTACTAAAAGACTCATAGGTTTCTATACGTAAATAGTAACTAAAAGCGTATGTATCTCAAAATGAAACAGTATCAGATTACAAAAAAAAAATCCTCCCCATCTTAAGTAAAGTTTAATTTTACAAGGATATTTCCCTAATACTGAAGTCAAGATAATAAACACTAGGTTTGAATGAAAAACTTTCTAGGGTTATAATGAGCTCCTGCCCAAGGCTCTACATCCAAACTGGTTGTAGTTTCAAAATCCTCCTTATCACTTTGAAAACTTTGATCCAATGAAGGGCAGAAAAATTCCAAAACATATCGAGAAAGTTGCAAAAATGCTTCGACCTTATTATTCCTGGCCTTCTCTTGCCCAAGCTTATTCGTATAGGAAGTGACCCTATCACTCGAGGAAGGTAATACGCTCTCAAGTCTGTACACCTCCAATGCTACCTTCCTTCTAATGTCATTTAAGGTCTCCATTAATGAGCCTTTGTCGTTTTATTCTAACCTGAGAAATCACCAAACAGTCATCTAGCAATAATCTTCCAACTGTCACCATAAAGAAAAGAAGATTCAGACCTCATCAGAGGAATAAAGATGATATCTGATTGAGACACCTCAATCAACCTCCTACATTCGGCGGTCTCTAACCCACCAAGCAATCTGGCAACCTCAATAGACATATCCTCCACTTGCTTCTTATATTCTGTAATTTTTTCCTTGTATATTATACCATAAAGTTCTTCGCCTACTTGTACAATCTATTCTTTTCCTTTTAGTTTAGATGCAGCGTCTCCGGACCAAAATTGTAATTTCCAATTGCAGTCATACTAGCACTCGAGCGTGCTCTAGGCCTTTGTGAGTTCTTCGTGGTTGAATTTTAACTCTTTCTCAAGCCTCCCGGCATCATATCTAAGTTGAGAAATGTTGTCTTTAGGAGCATCATCCGCCTCAACCACATTAAAACACTTTCTAGTTGGAACAATAGTGGAGGCATCCTAGCGACATATATAATTAGTGCAGAATAGAGTTTAAAGCAAACCGGTTTAAACAATTGCTGAAATAAAATTTAATTACCAAATGGAAACAAGCCTCAAAATCATAATTTATATTATGTTATACCTACTTAACCACCATACATAAATTTGCAAAGATACGAGAAAACTAGTCACCAACTAAAGTTCTAAACTTAAGCCTAAACCACTCTAGATCAAGGATTTTCGGTAGAAAAGAACCGCTCTCTAAAGTGTGATGCCATTGGAGCAAAACAAAATCATTAAGGGCCTCCCTCTCTAGAACCACTTGATCAATATGGAAAAATAATTCTGCAATCTCATTCTTAAGATTTGCATGAGTTTGGTCTAATTCCTTTTCACGTTTAGCTAGTGTTGCCGAACTTAACCCAAGACGATCTAATGTGTTTTTCTCGAATCTAGCCTGTATATTAACAGTTTTGCAAGCATATTCTCGCAAGAATACTGAACAAAATAATAAAGGGAAACACAATCATTTAAAACATAACAAATATCATGTCATATTACAAACCATTAAAGTGAACTTCATTACTTCAAGTACAAAAACACAAAAGGATATCTGTGATTACTCATCTAAATCTATCAAGGAACCCGAGTTAACTTTTTTGGCCAGTTGGTCTTCCACTTCAGGTTGTAGGTTTCCTTAATCCACCATAGCTGCTCCCCTTTCTTCGTGTGAATCGTGCTCGAAACACTTAGGATCAACATCCTCTTCCTTAGCATCCTCCGCCTTCCACTTATTCTAGCAGAATACAAAAATCGAGTCTACCACAGATCCATCATCCATAAAGTTAGGCTTAACCCTCTACCTTGTATTGACATCTGGCCGTAGCATAAAAACCATAGGTGATCTTCAAAGTGATGATGTTGAGATCCTAATCATATTTCTCCAACTCCTTTTTAACTGTAGAAGATATTCATCCCTTTCCTCCAACTCACGCTCCTCCATAGCTCGAGCTTCTTCAATGGGCTTAGCCTCCCTCTCAACCTTCGCAACCTGCTCTTGAAGCTTCTCGCCTTATCCTCTGCCTTGACCTTAACAACAGCCAGTGTAGCATTGGCCAAAGCAAGATCAATTTTTAGCTTGGTAACCTGACTCCGAAACAAGGCTTGCACATTCCCTAATTCATGCACCTTAATCATCAAGGTCGTATACTACAAGAATGAAAAACATAAAACAACATAAGTAACAAGCCAATGCAGAGTGAAAAAGAAAAGAAGGGGAGAACATGGTCACTCACATAAGACCAAAGCTTCTCGAATTTTGAAAAAATAGCAGCAGGGGAATCTCATAAGCTAAAGGAGGAAGAATAAGAAGACCTTGTACAGATCTCCTAACCTTCTCCATCAAAACAGAGTTGGGAACTTCAAATGCAGCAAAAAACTAGCATTAGAAAAAAATTCTCCATATGAATAACAACTGATCAATCCTGAAGATGCGAGAACCAAAGCGGCAAGGACATACTTACTAATCAAAGGTGGGGTGCTTTTTGAAGTGTTAGGTTTCTTGAAAGGAGCAAAAGGATCAACAGACCCTCATGCAGCCTCTTCAGAGCAGCTTTCTTCTTCTCCTTCACCTGTAGAGATTTATGTGGTTTAGCAACAACATTCTTATCCATATTATCTGCAAAAAGAGAGATAAAAAAAATTAAAGCCATGGGTATGGAAAATTTTAACATTTATTACAAACTTTTTATGCCTTAATTGTAGGTAAATTAGGAGCGAGCTTAAATCTGCTCCTAGAAACTGTGTGGTTTAGACGTAGCAAACCATAATCTCCTAAGTTCGATTCAACAAACAAATTTGGTATTTTCCTGAAATCCACTGGCAAACCCTTGATTTGACACATACATGACTCCTACAACCGTGCATTCGCCTCTGAAGAATAGTATGAGCGGAATAACCTTAGGCAAAAGGAAGGGAATCTATAATAATTTGGAATAAAGAAATAGAATTTGTGCCATGGTTCAGACCTGCTAGGGGCTCCCGTCAAAGACGAATTTTTAACTTGAATGTAGAAGAAGTCATTCTTCTTCTTCCCATGACTTCTTTTAACCTCAAAAAGGAATCAGAGTCCCTCACTAGTCTTGTTAATACCATTGTTAGTGTAAAGGATAAAAGGTTTCAAAGCAAAGATATAAGAATTTAGGGCAAGTTGAACAAGAGCAATACCTAAAGTGGCAAGACATTCATGGACTATCCAATGCATATGAAGAAATAACTCGCATCAAATATGCTCAGAAGCAAGGGCGATGTAACCCTCCAACGGAGTATCCATTCGCTCGTTAGATTCCAAAACCTTAGGTGCATACCCATGGAATCTGAATCGCTTAAGGATCCTAATAGCATCCTCCATATGAGTGTTTTTAGAAGGAGGAAACAAAGAAGAAAAGGTAAAGGGATCCGTGCTAAAAACCCTAGATACTATTTCAAAGAAAGATTGAGCAAGAGTTAATGCGGCTTATCCTATTCTTCTTATCCTATTCTTAACCTACGAAATTACCATTAAATTTGAAAATTAATCCAACTCTTTGCAAGTGAGAAGATGAAGAAAATTTTAGGGAACTGGAAGAAAGAAGAATATGTACCTAATTTTGAATTGCAATCACACAATTGAAATAATCAAATATCAGATGAAATAGGTTTGTTGCGAAAAATCATGGGTACAAAGGAATTATGAAAATCTGTCTACAAAAACAAAAAGGCAGATTATACAACTATTAAGAAATGGACTAGCAAGACACTGACACGTATGCCAAAGCATTAAATGTGCAAGTAGCCGAAAAGACTTATTCCTAACACCGAAAAGGATAGATTAGATACAATAGAGTGAAGATACAGAGCGGGCGCATAATGCAACAAGTGTATCCCGACCTACGGTTGCTACAGATTTGGGGGCAAGTGTTACACCCATTCTTACCACGAACGGTAGAGAAAAGAAATAAGATAAATACTTGAAGATAAAGAGACTATCCCCACAAAAGTGGAACTGAACACAAAGCAGGCTTAAGTCACAACTTCTAACCAGACCCAAACCTTCTTCAATATGATCAAAGCCACATAAAATAGACGTTGTGTGCATAAAAACAGAGTAGAACACATTGACTGCATTCGAAAGCATATGCCAAACTAGAATACAAAACCAAGGCATAAGAGGCTAGCATACCGAGTTTCGAGTTAACTACATTAACATTTTGTCAAACACCTACAGGAACGGGTCTGTAGAAGCATATATAGGGGGAAACCTATACAGTGCCATACAAAGCCGAAAGCATTCTACAGAGGTTACATATAGGATCACCCAAACTTTGTTTTAACACAGACTCGACCTTACAAGCAAATGACAAATGTGAACGCTTATTTTATAGTTGTAATAATGGTTTGGTTATTGGATTAGTTTATTGCTTTGAAAATTAGTCGCTTTGGAAAGTTAGTAAGTGAATCATAAGTTATATGAAAATCCAGTAGTTAAACCAGTTCCATTGTTAATAAATACTTGTTATATATTGAAACATTGTAAGCTACATGACTGCACGTTTATCCCCTTGCTTTGTGATGGTTGGTTGTATTGAAAAGTTTCATATACTTTAATTTCGAACTGCTCGTACAGCGATAGTCGTTATACCGGCACTTTTGGAAAATCACTTTTTATCAAAACCATTTGGTTTCACTATCATGCTTGGAATTTACAAATTAAGCAAATTTTTGATTAATGATATTTTCAATAACAATTAATTATTTTATTAATGAGTAATTAATTTAATTAATTAATTAGTAAGGATTATTGTTAACTAATTAACTTATTAATGATGAGTTTTAAATTTAACTAATTACCTAGTTAATGATGTTTTAAATTTAATTAATCATTTTATTTAATGGTTTTTAAAGCTAATTAATATTTTGACATGATGCATTAAGATTTACTAATTTATTAATTAATGATGTTTTTAAAATTAATTAATCCTTTTTAATTAATGACTTTTAAAGGTTAATAAATCTGTTTAACCTTGATTAACCTTTCATTAAATATTACTTAATCACTTTTAGATAATAATATTTTTATTATTATTTTATTAATTTAATTAACTATATTATAAATCAATTGAACTGATGATGTTTTAAAATGATTTACCCTTTTTTAATTAAAGGTTATTAAATTTAGTTAATTAACTTAGTTAATGAAGTTTTAAAGTAAATTAGCCAATCCAATAAGAATGTTTTAAGTTGTTAAATCCTTTTTGTGATGTTTCAAAGTCGGTAAACTCTTTTAACAAAGTGTTTAAAGGCTAATACTTGTAATGTGAAGCCAAGTACGAATTCGGTTTTTTAAAAAAGAAAAAGTTTAATTCGTTTATGGAAATGGATTAATTTTCATAAAACGAATCACTTATATGGAAACGATTTATTTGTATAATTAGTACTAAACATCCAAGAAGTAGACTTGTCGCTATTACGAAAGTTAAGAATAACTGCGAGACATGATTTTGAGGTAACATTACCTTGACTTGTCTGGTATTACTGTTAACCAAGCAATAGTACAATTTTGAATTCGATGAGCGGTAGAAAGTAAATAAGAATTAATTTCCGCATACGATCGTTTTATATCCTCAATAGTTGGTTTCTCAGCTAGCAGTTACTTCAGCTTTTTATTATCGTTATTTTAAGACAATTTGTTGCTTCGTTGAGCTTTGACATCCTTTGTCGGAGGTGATTAAAACCAAAGCGCGAGAGGAAGCCAAACTATGTGGGGTTGCTCCAATTGGGGTGTTTTCACATCTTATCTACATTTGGATTCGATAGCGCTATTAGATGTGAAATATTCAGATTCTCGGTAAGGATTGGCAGGATCCGGCTTGGTATTGTCCGAGAAGTGTCGCGGAGTATATGAGCTTCTTAGAAGTATATTACTAGAGGTATACTTCAAGGGTGGTTCACCTTTCTAGTCATTTGTTGGAGATTTTTCCTTTTTTGATTACCTTCCTAGTCATTTTTAGAGATTTTTCCTTTTCTTATTTCATTCGAATCTTTAAATTTATTTCCTTATTTGCATTGGGAAGATTCAACCACTCTTCATAGAGCTTAATTATTTATTCATTCTTTATGTTTGGATGTTGATTTATGTGAGAGTAAACCCGATCTATGTTCAGTTGCGTGGTCTCACATGTTTGTGTTTAATTACACCCCTATTGTTTTAAACTTCAACTCATACTAAACATATCGTCTAACCCGAGTTGTTTTTTTTCCTTAAATTCTTGGGTACTTATTTTATTTGGGTAGTCTAGGAGTAGCAAGTCTTTGTTAGGCTCTATCGAAGACGACATCCGAGCAGGAGGCTTTCATCTTCTTGGCTATCTATTCTGTTGTGTATCTAGTTTGTGTATGTATTTTTTTAGCATATGTAAAGTGCTTAAGCTGAATTGTAGTACTTTTGTGTAACTCTGATAACTCCCTGTTAAGGAGTAACCTGGTGTACTATTGACTATTATGATTTATTTAACAGTTTCGTTATGAGGTTTTATATTTATTTTTTTACCCCATAATGATTCATCTTTCCATCTCTTGGGAACGACACATGAACACCGAGGATGTGTTAAGTGTCGTGCTTAGGGGTCGGAAATATGGGTCGTCATAGTACGAGCATCACGGATAAATGACAAATGGCAAAATCCAACGAAAAAGATTGAAGGAAAACGCGGAAGATGGTTACAACCATCAACAGTTCACTTTTCATGCTATAAAAGAAAAGGCAAAACACCAAAGAATGGATCTTCTTTTTCAACTTCTTCTTCTTCTTCTTCCTAATAAAGAAAAGTATAATATTGTACTCCTCAGGGCCATTAAAACCTCTTGTATAAAAATAGTCAAATATAGTGGATAATACCGTGGAAGTAGGATTAACAACAATATAAACCATGTAAAAAATCTCCGTCTCGTTTTATATTTCTGCTATTTACTTTCAGTCGCATCTTAGTTCATCAATCCATCTCGACATTTCAACAAACAATTGAAGTGCAACTATTCGAATGTGTAAGCATTCAGCAACATTGTTGCTTCCTAAATGTGAATTTAACTAAGCTTAAATTCGCTGATTCCAAATCGTGATGACGACAAATCATAAGATTGCCTTATATTGAGTGTGGTGAAGATGAAAATTTTCACCAACGGTCTATATGCATAAGCATAAAAAGTACGAAGAAACCCAAGATTCAACAAATAACTTAGATAAATATCTTGCCAGTTTGATTATCATAGCGACGTAGGCTATAGCGTTTAAGAAATTGGTTTACGATATTTGGCATACAAAGTTGTGCATCAACCACTGCACTTAGACTGTATTTAATTAGAAGGTGCATTGACTATTTTGAAAACAATACTCTTTTCTTCCGTGTAGGTTTTTCTCTTACTGGATGTTGCTAATAAGACTTTAATCAACCAACTACCATAAAGGAAGGTCCGAGAAGGAGTGATATAATGCACCAATAGGGGACACTTTATGTTCTTTAAATTATTGGATGCATACATATAAAGGCATGGTCAAAAATAGATAGAGATACGTCTATAAGAACAATAGAAAATATAAAGTTTTATAAATCTTCTTTTTTTTCATACTATTTATAATTAGAAATACAAAATTTTATGGAATTTCCCTCTCTACTTTATATTCTCCAGATTTATTTATTTATTTACATATATATAAGGTGCATTCATATAAATGATCATAATTTTTTAACTTATATGATCTGGTTACAAATTCTAGTTCCATTCATTTATCCCTGCACTATATCCTCCTTATTTAATTAACTTATTAAATAAATTATATATTCATTGTAGTTTGTTTATGACATGACAATTATTGAATGGTTGATACGAAATAGTGGTCTACATTTATTTTGAATCAAAATATATCTAACTTTGGAGGGCAGTCGTTGAAATGGATAAAATATGATTACATAAAATTTGTTTAAAGGGTAAACTTTGAACATTTTTTTGCAATCAAGGGCACAAACTTTACTTTCTAACCATGAGGACACAAATTTTGCAATAATAAAATAGAAATTCAAACATTTCATTCGAATAACATTTAAATGTTCATGCTAAATTACACTTTCATACTTTTTTCATGCCGTTAAACCTTAGGAAATAGAGGACGTGCGCTGGAATTTAATCATGGTGCATCAGCCTTTACGGTGGTGTAAAATGAGTCGACGGTGGTGGAAGTCGGTATTGTAAGGTGATGGAGGAGAGGTTTAATGTGATTCATGGTGATGAAGGGAGGAGATGTTAGTGGAGACTGTTGTGATAAGGAGAAGAAGTCTATTTAGTAACACTGTTATATGATATCCTCTATATAGTGAAAATTTCAAGTTATATATATAGATATCTTAGCTCATAATGCTATAGAAGTATATCAATTAATTATAAGTATCAAATGTCGCTCAATAATTATAAAATTATTTATTTATATTTTGTTATTTTTTGCAGTAGTAAATAAGTAAAAGAAAAAAACCATAAACCTTCAACCTTAATCAATAGTATTTAGAAATACTTTCAACCTCCAATTTTAATATCTAACCTTTAGCCGGGGTTTGTAAGTGTACTCTTAGTTAGAGTGATCTTAAATGTACTTAAAAGGATTTTTTGGCAAATTCTATTCATACACCAAAAATCATGCAACATACACCATTATTTTGCTAAGAAAATATATTGCTAAAGTACCATTCTCCTTTATTGCATTTTTAGTATTATTTTTGTTATAACCCATCAAATAAAAACACTAAAAATAATGAATATTGACCTAATCTATATATAATTTAATGAAGAAATTAATGAAATTCTTAACATGAAGTATAAAATATTAGTTAAGACAACTTTTACAACTAACCACTCTTATATAATAATTTTTTAAATAAAATTAAGGTTGATTTTACTAAAATTATAAATTATTTTAAAAGCCAAAAATTAAAGCTCATCTTATTGAATTTTAACTTAATTTAGTGCTAGAATTTTTTTTCCTTTCTATAAATGAGTTTAAAATTTTAAAGAGGGAAGAGGGTGAAGATGAAAATAAGGGTAATTTTGTAAAAGATATAATGTATGTAAAATAATTATTGGTGTATGATAGTTTATTATATTTTGTGGTGTACGTTAAGATATTATTGGCACACAAATAGAATTAGTTTTTTTTTTATTTTACTCAATTGAGGAAAAAATGGATACCATGTTTTACTAACAAACAAAGTACCAATTGAAAATGTAATCAAATTGGAAAACTAAGAGCAACGACAAAGTAATGGTGAAACTAACATATTTTAATCGATAATATATTGTCAAGAATGCAATATTATTGATTTATTTGGTTAACGCATAATGATTAATATGACGTAACTATAAAAGAAGATTGACTATATGTTATTATAAATTTAGAATCTTCGAGCTAAGAGCATCTCCAACAATCGCTTATTTAAGCTTTATATTTAGCTTAAAGAAAGAAGAACCACCCAACAAAAAGAATTACACGTAATCTATTAAATAATAGTAACAGAAAATTATTGTCAAGGACAAAATTTCTCAATATTTTAGCCTCAAAGACAGACCTACAATATTTTTGCCTGAAGGAAAACTTTCTTTAGGTATCAGTTTTTAGTTAGTGATAGCAGTTTTTAGGTACCGGTTTGTAGTTATCGGTAGTAATTTTTAGGTATCATTTTTTAGTCCGGTAGTAGTTTTGGAAAAATGTTTGTCCTTATGAATAATTTTGAAAGAATGTTTGTCCTTATGAATAATTTTGAAAGAATGTTTCATTCAAGTCCATATAAATTAAAATTTACAAAATTATCTTTTTTTCTTTTAATTATTCTACATTCAACTTTACATAATTTATTTCTTTCTAAAATTAATACTTTATTACAAAAAAATTATAGATAAATTTTCTTTCTAAAGTTGGTGTTTGTTATAATCAAATATATTACATAAGTTTGTCTTTCTAAGATAAATATATTATACACATACACATTTTTTAAAATTCGACACAATAAGCGAATAATCAATCATTAATAATTTTTAAGAATATCACTAAATTAATGATAAGTGATGAATACTATAGTTTGTAATTTTGAAAAATAATGAATATTTTTAGTTAATACATTTTATGAAAATGTTTATTTCAATCTTGTACATTCGTAATTTTGGTTAACAAATGAACAAAAATATATGGTTTTTTTATTAGAAACATTTCCCTTCTATATTATATTGTCCTTTTGAGGCAGATCGCAGATGTTAATCGTTTTTTGAATTTTTTTTTTAGATTAAAAAATATTGGGGTATGAAACAATGGTTTTAAAACGGTGTTGTTGTTTTTACATGATAAAATAAGAATATGATTTGTAATGGTTTTTTGCTCAATTCTTTCTTTTAGTAATTAAATAGATATTTTAATTATCACTTTGATAATGTTATATTCTTTTTTCTAAAGTTGATATTAACTACAAAAACTTTAAATCATAAAATACACCGTTCATTTGTATTACATTTTCATTTTAAGGTTTTGATCTCTCAAGCATTATTTGAAATTCAATCAATATGTAATTTACCTTTTAAATGAATGTAATAAAAACTAAATGTTAAAACTCAAAAATTTATGCATGTATCCGTTGAAATTTGTAAGGATATTAATTTTAAAATTAATTAAGAACACTAAATTTCATTTAGTTTGTTGACAAATATTACATGAAAAAAAAATCAGTATTTAACAGATTATTATATATAAAAACAAAAAAAAATCTTTTACATAATAAAAAATGAAAATATGTAAATTACATAGCAAAAATTATATACCTAAGAATAATAATTTTAGTGCATTACTCAATTATCTTAACAAATTCACCATGTGTTACATAATGAATTCACCATGTATTACATAATAAATTCAAATTTTAAATATATTTGTAAAATTATTTTTATAAAACATATCGTGTGAAACGTGCAAGTAACACACTAGTGTCTTTTAAATAATAGTAAAGCGGAAGAATTTCCTACTTTCTTATTAATTCTAGGCATTTTCTCCTCTCTCCTTAATTCCCTCCCGATATTTTTTTTCAACTTCCTACAATTTATTATTACAACAATTATTACAAAGTTCTACTAACACTCTTCATTATCATTTTACATTTAAATGTCAATAATTAATAATTTCTACTGTTATTTTTAACATTCTTTGAAGTTTTATCATGTTGTTTTACATTTACGTCCATATATTTAAATTAATTTTACATTTAAGTATATATACTTAAATTAATAAACGACGTAAAATTTGAACTTTAAAATAAATAAATAAACTAATATTTATCATTTGGTCTAATAGATTCTAACAAACCAACAATTTAGCGTATTATATACCTCACTTATATTGACAAAATTATAAAACTAACATTTCTATCAGATCCATATAACTTAAAATTTTCACAATTTTTGATAAGTTTCACAATTATATATAAAACTATTTTTATCCCTTTATATTATTCTAAATTTAAATTTATATAATTATTTCTTTCTAAACTTAGCGCTTTATTACAAAAAAATACACATAAATTTTCCTGCTAAACTTTATATATCACTACAAACATAGAGAGTGTTCTTTTTTTAAATTGATACATCAAGTGGATTCTTTCTCATTAAAAAAATTATTTTTGTTAAGAATAACGATGAATCAATGATAGGTGATGAATACCATAGTTTGTAATTTTGAAACAAGTGATTATTTTTAGTTAATATATTTTCTGAAAATATTAAATATTACTTATGTATGTTCATAATTTACGTTAATAATAACTAACTTATCCCCATTTCGATTATAATTATTTTTCTTTTGTAGTTTATTGTTTTTTTGAAGTAGATTTAATATATTTTTTAGAAGTTTATTACAATTTAAGATCAATGGTGTACAAAACAATGGTTTAAAATCCAAACTATTATTTTTACAAATTAAAATAATAACATAATTTATAATGTTTATTTTAAACAAACATTTCAATTATTTGTAATGACCCATATGTTCAACCATTTAGAAATATTAAATTAATATAATTGTTGAATAAAAATGGTTGAAATAAAAATTTTACGATTTATTAATGGAAATGTTATTAGATGTATGTTATAATCTAAGATAAAATCCTTACATAACAAATTTCAGTAAGTTAAAAGCCGATAACCTAAATTAGTTGAATGTGAAACGATGTTGGGTGATTAACAACAAGATTTGAATTAGCAAATGTTAATGTTGTAAAGAAGAAAATGAATGTTTATCTCTAATTGGAATATAATTGTAAAGTTTAATAGGGGATAAAATAAATGATGTATTAATGGTGCAATCATATGTCATTTAAATTGAAATTGGTTTTAATATAGAATATGAAATCAGTTATTTGTTAAGTAATTTATAATCCTGTCTGTAAACAATAAGTTAATATAACAATTGTTTTATTTCTCATCTCATTATTTATATCTGCTTGAAATTAATTCTGGCAATCAATTGGAAATTTAATGTAATCAAATATTTGAATTGATACGAGCGAAGACGTTAAATGTAGAATAATAGATGTAATAAAATGAAAACTTATGCTTAATTAATACATAAGGGAATTATTGATTTAATATAAAGAACATTTAAATCAAAATAAAAGACTTTGTTTGAAATTAAAATATAATGAACTAGGGTTTTATTACCGTTGCAGTTAAATGTTGAAATTAATTTAATATTTAAATCTTGGATTTAACATGGAAAATTTAATTTTGAATTAAAATCCTATTTAATGAAAAATGATGATAGAAAACTTTTAATTTAGAATTTAAAAGTGATTAAATCAGTTTAATAATAATTTTTTTAATTAACGTGTAAAAATAAATATAATTTAATTTTAGAGCTAACTTCTATATAAAATAGAACTAGGGTTTGAAATTAATTTCATTGAGTTTAGAATTATTAAAAGCCTACATTTAGATATATAGGATGACCTATTTTCATTTTGGAAATGAAACGGGTTTTTGAGCCTTTGTTATCGCTTTGGCCCAATCGATCTGTTCCATCAGTTCTTGTTCCATCTTTGTTTATATATACATACATACATATATATATGTTGTTGTGAAACCCTAGTAGCCTTCTGTTCTATTTTTCTATAAGCACTTTCAAATATAGTTACTCCTTTTCAACGGTGAATATCCCAAAACCCTAAATTCCCAATTTCCAATCTAATTAAAAATTCAAACTGCTCAAAACCTATCATATTATATATCGTCACGAAGCACTAGAAGAATGGAATCAGCATTTGCAATTCCTTTTTGCAATCGAGGGTTGGTTTGATTAGAAATTGGTGAAGAAGTCTCGACCGTTCATCCAAGGGTTTGTCATTCAACGGCGAGACGCCGACCATTCGACGGTCGGGAGTTACTGCAGCGTAGAGAGTGACTAGTAGAGTTTGTCTATCGGGTCGGATCGTTGCAAGAATGCCCGAGATCGCCAGAAATCGAGCTTTAGTTGAGGCGTTGGTGGATTCAAGGTGCTCGACCGGAGGAGGTCGCGTGGGGACTAGTAAGTGCGGCAAAAGGTGGGGGTGGCGGCGAGGTTGGATCAGAGAAATGGCGTTCGAGGCGGCAACGTTCGGTGGTTGAAGATCGACGGCAGTTGGTTTGTTCAATGCGAGTTGAACAAAGGTTGAGGAAGGTTTATTTAATTTCCATTTTGCCCTTTTCTATTTTAAATTTAGTTTTAAAATTTCAAAAGTCTAACCTTCAAAAAAAATTCATACGAGCTCTGATTGATGCGTGGTTTCTTCCGTTGGATTCGTATTAAATTTTTGGACAATATGAAACTAGTTTGGTTGAATTTGAAGGATGTTTAGATTTTGGGCTTTGTTGGATTTTCAATGGGCTATAAATCAAAGGTGAGTGCTTAAATCCACTCACGCAATAATAAATTTTCTCACGTTAGTTGAAATAAAATCATAAAGTGATAAAATTTTAATGATTGCTGTTTGGAAAATTAACTTAACATTTAAATTGAATTTGAATTTGATATTGAATTGAATTGAAATTTAGATTTGTATAGAATTTTATTGCTATTTAAACACCGACAATTGATAATAGTAACTTTTGTAATATTGGTTGATTTGGATGTTGAATGCAATTGGTTGCCTATTGCTTGATATGTTGGATGAAAGGATATTTATTTGGATATATTACCCTATTTATTATTTGATATCTTATAAATTTTCACTTGTAATAAATTGAAGAACTAAGAAATAGGTTGAAATGACATACACCTATGTCAATTAATTATGGATTAAGATGATATATAACCATCCATGTAATTAAAATTGAAATAACTAATCACTTGGCCATATGGTAGAAAATTATACACGGATGTCGGATTTGGTTAAATTAAATGGTTAGAAATCTTAAAATTGAGTTGGTTTAAATGATATTATCTTTAAAAAAACCGATTTATACGAAATAAATTGTTTTCTAATTTGAGATTTGAAATGTTGAATTCAAAATTGTTTAAATGAAAGTATTACAGGATTTAATTCTGAATCCTAAAGTTGAAATTGAAATACGATGTAAATTTATTGAAATTGAATTATTTTAAAGGGTTGAAAATTTTGAATTTAACTCTCAAATTTATTAAATCAAAGTGGTTTAAATTGATATTTCGAATTTTGGATTCGAAATTAATTTCAACTAATTTGTTTTAAATGAGAATTTAAATTGAAAATGTAAGCCATTTAATTAGACCCGTTTAAATTGAATTTGAGGTAAAGTTGAAATAGTTTTGAATTTAGGTTGATTTAAATTGAAATTTGATTACGAAGTTGATTTGAATTGGAAGTCAAAAATTTAATTCGTTGTAATTTAGTATTAGAACATAAGTTAAAGGTTTTGTGGAAGAAGAAATAGTTTTAATATAAACTATTTTAATTATCTAAACTATTTTTCGATCTTTGAAACTATTTTAATTATCCAAACTCTTTCAATATCCAAACTATTTTAATTATTCAGAACCATTTTCAATATTCAAACTATTTTGATGGGAACCATTTAGATTTAAATCATAGATGTAAATACAAATGTTTTGATACGAAGGTAAAACCTATTTTTTAAATTCGTAACAATTTTGAAGAGTATTCAATATTTTGATATGAAGTATGATTTACACTGTTAAAGCGAATTCGATATTTTGATATGAAGTATGAATTGTTCTTGAAATTTAAAAGAACCAAAACGGTGTGAAAAATGACGTTTTTTGTTAAAGAAATCGGGGTCGAATATTGGCATACTCTCTGTCAATACCGGAACCACTTTAACAACTTGTACACTATGGATGATCCAGAATGAAGTGGTTGGATTGGTGAACGTTTGCTGGATTTGAAGAAAGAGAACAGTGATGGATAGACCCCGACACTTGTGTCAATTGAAAATGACTAAAATATGATAACTTATCCTGACCAATGAGGCTAGCTACCTTTAGCAATATCTGTTCTTCGTATTGCCATATTTATGTTGACTTGATCAGTGCACCTTGATTTGATTGTGGGATGGATATTCACGATGGGTCGTCAGGGGTTACCACCAGTCAGGCAACTCGAATTGGTAGTATCCTATATTGGGCATTGCCTCAGGTGGATTGTCATACTTTATCCTCATACGCGCCCACTATAATCTTGTTTTAGTATAGTACCTATAAGGGACTCACTGGCTACCGACATGAATGGTTGTGTTACATGACCTGCAAAGACTACCTGCTTAAAAATATATTAAAGGAAATCATTGTAATGCCATAAAGCTATTTTAATATTTTAGTTCAGTGATAGACACAACATATATGGCATATCTTACTACATATACATAGTTTGACGAATCCTTTGGAGATGGAAAATCCCGTAAACATCTCTGAAGCTATTACGCTCATATTTTACTTGTTATTTATTTAACTTACATGAGAGCTTTTAGTCCCGACTCGAGTGTTTTGTCTTTTCATTACGCTCGGGTCAGCTTAAGTATTTCAGTGTTTGAAGACATTATTCCTTGAAGATGAAGATGGAGTTTGCTAGATCGTATTTAGTATTATTATTCCACCACATTATTTTAGTATGTTTGTTAATTGTACTCTGATTATGGTGTAAAAAATAAAATCAAATGTATATTGTAAAACAGCTTCATGAACTGTTTATTTGATTATTATATTTTGTCATTCTGCTGCGAGTTTCCATGTTTTGCTTTTCTTCTTTTCTTTTATTATATTATTAAACCCCATTGATAATCTACCCTTTTGAATGGTTTGAGTTAGACATGCGTGGTTTATTGCCGACTTGAATGGTCAAAAAAGGTAGGTCGTCATAGCTGGTGTCAGAGCTTTGGTTTAGAGATACCTTAGCCCATTGGATTAAACTTATTAAAGGATATGTTAATGGAATGCTCTATTATGAGTTAAGAGCATTACACGTTAAAGAATGTATTTTTTAGTGCTACTAAAATGTTTTTTATTGTGTTATTTTGTTCTATCGAGTATTTATGAATTTTGGTCGATACATAGGATGCTATCGCATCGATAGGGATTTCAAAACACTTGAACAGAGTAAACTGATACAACACTATTTTTGAAATTCGTAAATGAAATAGTTTACCTAGTATTATATTTTTCATTTAAAAGAATAATTTTTCATAAATCGATAAAGTTATTTTTTATGTGTTGTTTGTTAGGAAATGATAATATTATATTACTGCCATTTATTGTTCGGTTAGTCAAAGTTCTTAAAACTATTGACTATTGTATGTTACAAGAAAATGAAACTTATAAATATGGTTTATAAATATGATTTACAAATAAAATGAATATAAATTGAAAATCTGAGAACTTAAGTTCTGGTGTATTGAACTTGCTTTCAAAGATTTTTTTTGAAAATAATAATATAATATTAGTATTATTTGAAAGTATTTTCGGATAAAAGTATTTTAAATGGGATTTGAAAGAAATGTTTTAAATTTTTTTGAGGAAAATAAATTATTTACTCCCCCCTTCTGTCGCTGGAGAATAATTTCAGTGATGACCGAAGCATTATCGACCTTCACTTTGGAGTTTCAAAGTGGGAAGACTACTATAGTAGCTTTGCTACATAGTTGTTTGGTGAAACAAATTTTAATTTTAATTTCCTAAGTATGGTTTTGATATACAAAAGATATAGGTATATGTTATTTCAAGTTGATTTGAAACGAAACCTGGTATTTAGTTCTTAAGTTTTCTATTAATTAGTGATTTTCAATTATTGAAATGAAATGGAATTTTCGACAATTTAAATGGTCGGAAACTTCCAAATTGAAATCTAAAATTAAAGCTAAGTGTTTAATGAAAATGTAAAAGTTGAAGTTTTGTAACTTGTAAATTAAAAGATAATGAAAATTAAAACAGGTTTAAACTATTGAATATTCTTGTTTAGTAATTTGAGTGCTATTTTTGATATATGCTTCTAGGATTGATGGAACATTATACAAAAAAATTAAGTAACAAAAATGTTTCAAAATGAAATTATGTCTATAAATAAAAGAATTAAGATGTACAAGAAATGTTATAAGCTTAAGTAACGTTTTTAAATGCTTAATAATTAAATTGAATAGTAAAATGTAAATACTATTTAAATAAATGATTATAAACTGAAGGAAATGCTGAAATGATTCATGAATAGTTTTAATATTAAATGATACTATATATGAAGGAATAAATGTGAATCAAAGAACAGAGAAACTTAAGTATGAAATTATTCATTAATGAACACTAATATTAAATGGAAATCAAGTTATATAATTAAATAAATGTGAATTAAACTTCAAAGAAACATACGTAATACTTCATAATTTTATCCATTGATGATTTTAAATATTTAATGGGATATAGTTTATGTAAGTAAATGAATGTAAATCAATAAAAGATGACCTTGTATGATTGAATGAGAATTGAAAATAAATGAAGGTAAATGACGTGGAAAAAAACCAATAGAATAAAATACGTAAATCGTGCGTATATCATTTTATTCACATAACAGTTCTGATCCAGATCCGAATACATGATTTGTAGTAACTAAATCAGTCCGAATTAGGATTTTTCGATCGATTCTTGAAGGCGAATGCTTGATATGGATTTTTGATATGATTTTAAAGTTTTCTATCATAGTTTATGGCTATGCAAGGAGAATGGAGATTTCTAATCAAGAAATCGGATCATATTCCACATTAGAATGATTGGGTTATCAATACTAGTTCGGAAGTGAAATCTGTGTATTTAAGCAAGCGATTAGAATTGATACTGTGTACAGATGATATACGTACATCGTACAAAATTAAATAATATTTAAATTCTATATTGTTCGAGGTTGTACGAATAATTTATTGAATAATTACCTAAGGCTATTGAGCGTAAGGTACACTTGGTAGTTTATTTATCACCCTTGTATGACGAAAAGTTTCTAAACCTGAACAAACCATTAGTTTTTGTTATGGATGTGTGATGGACTCTTTTGTTGCATATAATGGTCCTACTGCTTTTGTTTGCATATGATTATTGTATATGATGTGTTGCTTGTGCTTTTGATTGGAATAACTAATATATTTCTCTTTTATATGGTTTATCTCTCTTTTGGATCATACAAGGGAAATACAGATTTACGGAAGCAATAAAAATTGCTTTTGATTTCATATATAAAGTTTTGTTTGCTCGACAAATAAGCACGTCTTCAAATTATGGTTTTTGAAGCGTTATTTTATTGTATTTTCCATGGTTTGGGATGCTTTATTATTGAAATAAGATATATGTACCATATAATTATTAGTATTGTATTTTTTCGGATTTAGCCACGCAAAGGAGATGCTACCGAAATTTTTCATAAATTTAGCGCTTAGAAATTTTTCGTGGAAGTTGAGTTATTTTCAAATTTATATTAAACTAAATATGTAAGCTAAATTGCATATAAATCAACTATTTTAAATAAAATAGATAAAATCTCTTGATTCTTTCTTGTTCCTTTTCGAGGACGAAAAGTTTTGAGCGGGGAAGATTGTAACAACCCGTATTTTCAACCATTTAGAAATATTAAATTTAATATAATGGTTGAATAAAAATGGTTGAAATAAAGATTTTATGATTTATTATTGGAAATGTTATTAGATGTATGTTATAATTTAAGATAAAATCCTTAAATAACAAATTTCAATAAGTTAAAAGATGATAACCTAAATCAGTTTAATGTGAAACAATGTTGGGTCACTAACAATAAGATTTGAACTAGCAAATGTTAATGTTGTAAGAAAGAAAACGAATGTTTATCTATAATTGGAATATAAGTGTAAAGTTTAAATTGGATATAATTGTAAAATTTAATAAGGAATAAAATATATGATGTACTAATAGTGCACTTATATGTTATTTAAATTAAAATTGATTTTAGTATACAATACAAAATCAGTTATTTGGTAAGTAATATATAATTCTTGTTTGTAAATAATAAGTTAATAGATATGAATTACTAATACATAATTTTTTTATTTCTCATCTCATTATTTAAATCCGTTTGAAATTAATTTTGGTAACCAATGGGAAATTTAATGTAATTAAATATTTCAACTAATACGAGCAAAGACGTTAACTGTAGAATAATGGGTGTAAATAAAATGAAAACTTATGTTTAATTAATACATATGGGAATTGTTGATTTAATATAAAGAACATTTAAATCAAAATAAAAGAATTTGTTCGAAATTAAATATAATGAACTAGGGTTTTATTACTGTTGTAATTAAATATTGAAATTATTTAATATTTAAACCTTGGATTTAACATGGAAAATTTAATTTTGAAAGATTTTTAAAATCTTGTTTAATTAAGAATGATGATAGAAAACTTTTAATTTAAGTTTAATAATAATTTGTTTAATTAACGTATAAAAATAAATATAATTTGATCTTAGAGCTAACTTATATATAAAATAGAATTAGGGTTTGAAATTAGTTTCATTGAGTTTAGAAATAGTTTGACATTAGTTTCATTGAGTTTATAAATATCAAAAACCTGCATTTTGATATATATGATGGCCTGTTTTCGTTTCGAAAATGAAACGGGTTTTCGGGCCTTTGTTGACGCTTTGGCCCAATCAATCTTTTCCATCTATTCTTGTTCAGTCTCTGTGTGTGTGTGTGTGTGTGTGTGTGTGTGTGTGTGTGTGTGTGTGTATGTTGTTGTGAAACCCTAATAGCCTTCTCTTCTTTTTTTCTGTACGTACTTTCAAATCCAGCTGTTCCTTTCTAATGGTGAATATCCAAAAACCCTGAATTCCCAATTTCAAATCTAATGAAAAATTCAAACTGCTCAAATCTATCATATTATATATCGTCGCGAAGCTCTGGGCGAATAGAACCAGCAACTACAATTCATTTTTTCAATCGAGTCTCGGTTTGATCAAAGATTGGTGAAGAAGTCTCGACCGTTAACCCTAGGTTTTGTCGTTCAACGGTGAAACATCGATCATTCAACGATCGGGAATTGCTGCTGCGTAAAGGGTAACCGGTGGAGTTCATCTATAGGGTTGATCGTCGCAAGAATGCTCGAGATCGCCAGGAATCGAGCTTTAGTTGAGGCGGTAGTGGGTTCACATGGGCTCGACCGGAGGAGGAAGCGTGGGGACTAGTAGGTGTGAAAAAAGGTGGAGGAGATAGCAACAAGGTTGGATCGGAGAAATGGCGTTCGACGTGACGGCTTCGGTAGTTGAAGATTGGTGGTAGTCGGTTTGTTCGATGCGAGTTAAATGAGGGTTGGGAAGCTTAAGTTAATTACCATTTTTCCCTTTTCTATTTTAAATTTAATCTTAAATTTTCAAATGTTCTAACCTTTGTAACTTCCATTGGATTCGTATTGAAATTACGGACAATATGAAACTAGTTTGGTTGAATTTGAAGACTGTTGAGATTTTGGGCTTTGTTGGATTTTTAATGGGCTATAAATCAAAGGTGGGTGATTAAACCCACTCACGCAATACTAAATTTTGTGATTTTAGTTGAATTAAAATTATTAAGTGGTAAAATTTTATAGATTGTTGTTTGGAAATTTAAATAGACATTTAAATTGAATTTGAATTTGATATTGAATTGAATTAACATTTAAATTAATATTGAATTTAATTGTTAGTTAAACACCGACAATTGATAATTAGTAACTATTGTGATATTGGTTGATTTGGTGTTGAGTACAATTGGTTTCCTATTGGTTGATGCGTTGGATGAATGGATGTTATTTGTAACAACCCGCATATTTATCGATTTTATATTTAAATATTTTATTTAAATATTTTATCGTTAGTAGGATTTTGGTCCGAAAAGCTACTTTTTGCATATGGTCGAATTAGGACTCGGGACCACTCCCATTGAGTTTAAAATGCCGTTTGCGACCTTTTTGAGTATAAGCTTCGATATGTTTGGAGAAAGTTGATTTTTGCTACTTTTCACTTTGGGTTTGGTTTTGGGCTCAGCCCTATGTTAACTTATGCTCAAATCTGAGCCACTCTTCCCCCACTCACCCTCATTCTCTTCTCTTTTCAGTTTTTATAACATTAATGGTGGGAGAGATTGGAAATTAAAAACTCCAAAACCCTAGTTCCTCTTGCAACTTCAAATTCCTAGCTCCAAATTCAAGAGAACCCATTGGTAAGCTTCTTCTTCTTCTCCAACTTATTCTCTTACCAATTTCAGAAATTCCTAAACCTAATTTTTGGGAATGTTCTTGTTGTTGAGCATAGATTCAAGCTCATTTGGGTTGTGTTGAAGAGAGGTTGATTCTCCATTTGCTTTCAAGCTTCTTCTTGTTTGATTTTGTGAAAATGTGAGATTTTTATCTCACATCTATGTCTATATCCATCTTTGTCGTTAGGTATGAATTCATAACATTTGTGCATATTCATTTGCTTTTGATTTGGATCGAATGGGTGAATATTCCAATTTTTGTGAAAATCCTTTTATGGATGTTTGATTACGATATTTGGGGTGTATCGAAGAGCCTATAAGGCCGGGCTGTCATTTGACGTAAATCCTTAGTCGTCGTTACTCGCTCGATCGCTCCCGAGATCGCTTGGGCCATATGGCCTAGGCAAATTATTGCCCTTACCAGGTTTTCAGACGTCTGGAGACCAATGCCAGACGTCTGGTTTTGCAACCTGGAGAAAAATAAAATACGGCAGAAGAAAAAATAAGGCAGTGGCTAATTTCAGACGTCTGAATTATTGTTTCAGACGTCTGGAATAAGGTTAGACGTCTGATTTTAGGTTTCGGACGTCTGGATGGTTTTCTGGGAAATTTCTAGAAACCAAATCCAGACGTCTGGACAACCCCTCAGACGTCTGGAAATCCCTAGTTTTGCCTATTTGCCAAATTTTGAGTATATTTCCAACTTTAATCGATTCGTGTTGATTCCCTTTTTGTTGTTATCATTTGTTATTGACTTTGATGACATTTTCTTCGAGATTTTTGGGAATATCCATTTCTATGGATTTGGTATCGATTTCTTTGGATTTTATTCACGTATTTGAATGTGAATTTTAGAGATTGATTGTCCTACAATCATTTTTGTGATTTGTCACTTTAAAAATATAAAGGTTTCAATACTGGTATTAAATATCAAAACTCTTTCATCAAAACGATTCCAACACTATTTTATTTACAAAGCTCGTTTTTCTCAAACCGTTTTCCAACCTACTAGTATATACAAACCTTTACCTCACTCGTATGAGAAATCTAATTAAACGGCTTAGTAAAACAAGTGGTATGAAACGCTTGCGTTTACTTGTTTGGGTAATTCTTGGACTTGTTCGATTGAATCTCTTGTGACAATTTTCTAGTGTAAACTTACAATTTGTTCGTAAATATTTAAGTTAAGCTAGTGGTTATGGGACATGATGCTAAACTCATATATTTACTAGCTTAGTGTAATTGACACTTCTTGATGACCATGACGGTCATCTTTGTGATTTAGACTAGCAATGTGCGATGTCTCTTTGTCTGCGAGGGAGACTAAACCCCGTTTTGTGGAGTTTCGACTCAATTTGGTGGGGTAGCAACCCATGGTCTTCGGGCCGTTTGTGGAGCTTCGGCTCAATTTGTGATGGTTAGCGACCATGGAATTAGCATTCCGTTTGTGATACACGTGTTGGTGGGCTTTATGCTCCCATTTGTGATAGGCCTCCCCCCCTTTGTGATTTTTGGATTTCTTGAGATGATTTCTAGAATTTGTGTTTCACCAATTTTCGTGATTTCCATTGATAAGTTTTATCAATATTTTTGCATTGGTGAATTTGTGTGTCATTGACTTTTGTGATTGACATTGATATTATTGTCAATATTTGTGCATTGGTGAATTTGTGTGTCATTGACTTTTGTTATTGACGTTGATATTATCGTCAATATTTGTGGTTTGGTGAAAGAAATAAGGAGTATGACATTTCTTTGATTCTTGTGTAGATTTGGTGATATTGATTAATCTCTTGTTGATTTTCAATTACTTATATATATCACAGCTTGGCCTAGTGATTATTATGTGTTAGTCATATCTCTTATTCTATATCGTTTCACCTGATATTTATAGCTAGACTGATCCGTTTATTATTTTCTTATTAAATAATACTCGGGTCAGACCGAGATGTTACAGGTGCTTCTGCTTGACTTCTCTCTTGGGATTGATTCCTCTGACTTTTGGTTAACTACTTAGATTAGTAGTTTTTGTTGTATACATTTGAGATATAGACTCCATAATGTATACTTATTCTTTTGTGTAGTTCATGTAACTATTCTTTTGTGATATTGTGGATCTTTTTAGACCACTACTCTGATATACACTTTCATGTGTAGTATTCATATCTATTTCCGCCTTTGTGATATGAATTGTCTGTGACTGATTTGTGTTATGTTTATTTCTATATTTGTTTCCGAAGACCTTTATAGCCACTGTGTAGTAGCTTTGAGTTTGTGTCGGTATGTCGAATTTCCTCTTGAGAGGAAAAGATATATTTTTATCCGGTATATCGGTACTCGCACAAAGCAATTATACAGATGGTCGCTCCTCAACAGCCTTATTCTCCGTGCTAGTTGACAGCATTCACAGTAATGTTCTTGGCTAGCATGGGTATAGAGGTGGGGCGTCACAACTTGGTATCAGAGCCAAACTTCGGAACAATATGGAATATCATAACAAGGATCATCGTCCTAAGTCCATCTTAGGAGTCGTGCTTTAGGATTTTATTCGGGTCTACGTACCGTCTTATCCTATTTTCTTTTATGATTCCTTGTTTTGTCTATCAAGATTGCTTGATATTCAATTTGGTGAATAACCTTCTTCTTCCTCTTCTTTCTTTCTAAAGGAAGAGAAATGTATAGACCTGGCCGCCCCAGAGCCGTGCCATCTAGCACTCCACCCCAGGATGGAGTTTTTATGACTGCTCAACAGCTTCTTGATTTGGTAACTAATGCTCAAGCAGCTGGAGCTAACCCGGAACCTACTCACCCAAAGTCAGGATTTGCACGCTTGTGCAGCGATTACACCAATTTGGGTGGGGAGCCATTCAAAGGTTCCGAAACTGTTATTGAAGTCCAAGCTTGGCTTAGAACATGCGATCGCATCTTTTCGCGCATGAATCTTATTGACCTTCACCGAGTTCAGGTGGCCTCTAGTAAGCTCCGAGAAAGATCATTGGACTGGTACGAGCTTCTTATTTCTGAGATTAATGAAGCGGATCTCACATGGGAGCAATTCCGAGGACGCTTCGAATTAATATTCGTGCCAGAAGCTGAGAAAGTGACATTGGCTCGACGATTTATAGACCTTGTTCAAGGTGAGTCCTCCGTGACTGATTACGTCGCCTCCTTCGAGTCGCTTTCCAAATATGGGGTTGAATACATCAACAACCCTCTGTAGAAGAATCAGAGATTTGTTTATGGCTTAAACAAAAGTCTCAAGAAGCCATTGCTTCTAAAATTAGAAGTTTCTTTCGACCAACTCGTTGATATCGCTCTTCGTCTTGAAGAGGCGGATAGAGAGAATGATGTTGAAGTGGTGGGTTCCAAACCAAACTTCAACAATAACAAGAAGAGGCCAAACAAATTTAAAGGTCCTTATCCCAATAAAAAGGGGAAACAAGCAACCTCCGTGGCAAAGACTTCTTCCTTTGGCCGTGGGGAATGCTATAATTGTGGTTCGAAAGACCATTATGCGAACAAGTGCCCAAAGTCTCTCTCTTGTCGCTACTGCAAAGTTCCCGGACATGTTATATCCTCATGCCCCAAGCTTCAGGGCAGGAAAGAGGGAAAGTTAAATGTTGCTCAAGCCCCTGGCAATACATCTCGTGGTCAAGGTATGCCTCATTCTATCCTTGATGGAATTATTTTATTTCGTGATCATCCTATTCGAGTTCTTTTTGATACGGGTGCGTCCCATTCTTTTATATCAAAAGAACTTGTTGATGATTTTTCTTCGGATGTTTTGTGTTTGATGACTTCTTTGAGAATTGCGAATCCAGTTGGTGGATCCGCAACATTCAGTTTATTGAGTAAAGATGTCGAAATTATTTTGTGTGATTTTCCTTTCCTAGCCGATTTGCATGTCATGCGTTATTTAGGCTTTGGAATGATTTTGGGAATGGATTGGCTTAACCGTTATGAAGCTCATATCCTATGTCCTGAGCGGACTATTCTTCTTCGACATCCTCAATCTGTTAAGCAGATTTCTATTAATCTTAAAGATTCAGATTCCAGCTTGGTTGCATCTTTATATTCTTTAAATCCTTGTGATGACGATGATGATGATGAGGGTGATATTATTTCTCTTATTCACGTCGTTCGTGAATTTTCCGACATATTCGAGCCCGTTTTAGGATTACCACCTAAGCGAGCAATTGAGTTCAGAATTAATCTTATTCCTGGAGCTCAACCTATCACTCGTCCTCCGTATCGTATGTCCAATAAAGAAAACGAGGAGATGCGTAAACAATTATCCGAATTAGAGACGAAGCAATTTATTCGCTCTAGTTCCTCGCCTTGGGGAGCTTCGGCTATTTTTATGAAGAAATCCGATGGGACACTTAGGCTTTGCGTTGACTACCGCAAGCTTAATGATCTTACTATCAAAAATAAATACCCTTTACCTCGGATTGATGATCTATTCGATCAGCTTAGTGGTGCTAAGGTCTTTTCACAATTAGACTTAGCTACTGGATTTCATCAGCTTCGTATTTCAGAGGATAGTATTCCTTTGACATCGTTCCGTACTCGTTATGGATCTTATGAATGGCTTGTCATGCCATTTGGTTTGACGAATGCCCCGGCTTATTTCGTTGACCTTATGAATCGAGTCTTCAAAGATTTTCTTGAGCGATTTGTTCTCATCTTTATTGATGATATTCTTGTGTATTCAAAAACCGAAGAGGAGCATGAAAAACATCTTCGGATTGTGTTGGAAACTCTTAGGAGTAATCAATTAAATGCAAAATTTTCTAAATGCCACTTTTGGCAATCTCGTGTTAAATTTCTCGGTCATATTATTTCCGAATCCGGAATTTCCATGGATCCTTCAAAGATTGAAGCGATTCAAGATTGGAAGAGACCGGAGAGTGTGACAGAGATTCGTAGTTTTGTCGGCTTGGCGGGCTATTACCGTCGTTTTATCAAAGACTTTTCTAAGATTGCCGTGCCTCTCACTAGTTTGACGAGGAAAGGAGTTAAATACATTTGGTCGAACAAATGTGAAGTTTCTTTTCAGAAATTAAAAGACTTCTTTCTAATGCTCCTATTCTCGTTATTCCCGAGGGTAATCAAGATTTCGTTGTTTATACCGATGCTAGTCGCGTTGGTTTGGGTGTCGTTCTTATGCAAAGAGAACGTGTTATTGCTTATGCTTCTAGGCAATTGAAGCCTTCTGAGACTAGATATGCCACTCATGATTTAGAGCTCGCGGCTATTGTTTTCGCCCTTCGTATTTGGCGTCGTTATCTTTTAGGAGAGAAATTTGTCCTTTATACCGATCATAAGTCCTTGAAATATTTATTCTCTCAGAAGGAACTTAATTTGTGTCAACAGTGTTGGCTCGAGTTTCTTGCACCTTATGATCTTGATATTCTTTATACCCCCGGTAAGGGTAATCGTGTCGTCGATGCTCTTAGCCGTAAGCAACAAGCAGTTATTTCTATGATGATATCCGAATGGAACGATCTCGAGATCTTATCCACTTGTGAGATTCAAGAGTGTGTTCCCGATTTATGTTCATCTCTTGTTTTATGTAGCCTTGAGGCTCATCCTTCTCTTTTAGACCGCATTCTTGAAGCTCAAAGGCTAGATCCCGAATTGGCTCTTCTTAGCCAAAATATTAAGGATAAGATTGATATTGAAGGATTGAAAGACTTTGATATTGATTCTCGTGGCGGCGTTCGGAGATTTGGTAGACTCATCGTGCCAAATATCAGTGATCTTCGTAAAGATATTTTAGAAGATTCACATCGTTCTAAATTCACCATTCATCCCGGTAGTAGTAAAATGTACGCGGATATGAAGCGACTTTATTATTGGGAGGGAATGAAACTTGACATCGCTAACTTCGTTAAGCGTTGCATGACTTGCCAACTCGTTAAAGCCGAACATCAAAGGCCCGGTGGGTTATTGCAACCTTTAGAAATTCCTATTTGGAAGTGGGATCAAATTTCCATGGATTTTATTGACGGCCTTCCCCGTTCTCGTTCGGGTCATGATAGCTTATGGGTGATCGTTGATAGACTTACTAAACCCGCCCATTTTATTCCCGTTCGATCTAATCGAACCGTTCCTCTTTTGGCCAAAATCTTTATCAAAGAAATTGTTAAATTGCATGGAGTTCCTACTTCTATGGTTAGCGATCGTGATCCATTGTTTACTAGTGGATTTTGGAAGAGTCTTCAAAAAGCTTTAGGAACAAAGCTTAATTTTAGCACCGCTTATCACCCCCAGTCCGATGGACAAACCGAGCGTGTGAATCAAACTCTTGAAGATCTTCTTTGTGCTTGTGTTCTTGATTTTGGTGGAAGTTGGGAAGATCATATTTCACTTGTTGAATTTTCCTATAATAATAGCTTCCAATCTATTATTGGTATGACACCTTTTGAGGCACTCTATGGAAGGCCATGCCGATCTCCTTCTTGTTGGCTTGAGGCCGGCGAGAAGCTGGTTTTAGGTCCAGATTTTATTCGTGATTCCACAGAAAAGATTGATCTTATTCGTCATAGGATGAAAGAAGCCTAGAGTAGACAAAAATGCTATGCCGATAACCGGAGAAGGAAGTTAGAATTTTCTGAGGGAGATCTTGTGTTCATTCGTGTTTCACCTATGAAAGGTGTTGTACGTTTCAACCGATCGGGAAAATTGGCGCCTCGATATATTGGGCCATTTCCTATCATTGAACGTATTGGTTCCATGGCTTATCGCCTTTTATTACCGGCTCAATTTTCTGCTATCCATGACGTGTTTCACGTTTCTCAACTTCGAAAACGTCTTCGAGATTCCGATTCTATTCTTGAGCCCGGTGTTGTGGAAGAGATTGAAGTTTCGCCTAATTTAACTTATGAGCAGCATCCTATTCGAATTGTTGCTTCGGAGGTCAAACGACTTCGAAATAAAGATGTTCCGCTTGTTAAAGTTCAATGGTCTTCAAATCCTAAGGATTGTTCTTGCGAATCTAGAGAATTCATCGAACGAACACATCCGGACTTACTTTCTCGTGCCCTTTGAGGTAAACTTCTATTTCGAATTTCTTCTTTGTGTTGATATGCTTTTATGGTTGTTACTTTTTGTTCATTTATTCCTTATGATTGCGAGGACGCAATTTCTTTAAGGAGGGGAGTCTGTAACAACCCGCATATTTATCGATTTTACATTTAAATATTTTATTTAAATATTTTATCGTTAGTCGGATTTTGGTCCGAAAAGCTACTTTTTGCATATGGTCGAATTAGGACTCGGGACCACTCCCATTGAGTTTAAAATGTCGTTTGCGACCTTTTTGAGTATAAGCTTCGATATGTTTGGAGAAAGTTGATTTTTGCTACTTTTCACTTCGGGTTTGGTTTTGGGCTCAGCCCTATGTTAACTTATGCTCAAATCTGAGCCACTCTTCCCCCACTCACCCTCATTCTCTTCTCTTTTCAGTTTTTATAACACTAATGGTGGGAGAGATTGGAAATTAAAAACTCCAAAACCCTAGTTCCTCTTGCAACTTCAAATTCCTAGCTCCAAATTCAAGAGAACCCATTGGTAAGCTTCTTCTTCTTCTTCTCCAACTTATTCTCTTACCAATTTCAGAAATTCCTAAACCTAATTTTTGGGAATGTTCTTGTTGTTGAGCATAGATTCAAGCTCATTTGGGTTGTGTTGAAGAGAGGTTGATTCTCCATTTGCTTTCAAGCTTCTTCTTGTTTGATTTTGTGAAAAGGTAAGATTTTTATCTCACATCTATGTCTATATCCATCTTTGTGGTTAGGTATGAATTCGTAACATTTGTGCATATTCATTTGCTTTTGATTTGGATCGAATGGGTGAATATTCCAATTTTTGTGAAAATCCTTTTATGGATGTTTGATTACGATATTTGGGGTGTATCAAAGAGCCTATAAGGCCGGGCTGTCATTTGACGTAAATCCTTAGTCGTCATTACTCGCTCGATCGCTCCCGACATCGTTAGGGCCATATGGCCTAGGCAAATTGTTGCCCTTACCAGGTTTTCAGACGTCTGGAGACCAATGCCAGACGTCTGGTTTTGCAACCTGGAGAAAAATAAAATACGGCAGAAGAAAAAATAAGGCAGTGGCTAATTTCAGACGTCTGAATTATTGTTTCAGACGTCTGGAATAAGGTTAGACGTCTGATTTTAGGTTTCAGACGTCTGGATGGTTTTCTAGGAAATTTCCAGAAACCAAATCCAGACGTCTGGACAACCCCTCAGACGTCTGGAAATCCCTAGTTTTGCCTATTTGCCAAATTTTGAGTATATTTCCAACTTTAATCGATTCGTGTTGATTCCCTTTTTGTTGTTATCATTTGTTATTGACTTTGATGACATTTTCTTCGAGATTTTTGGGAATATCCATTTCTATGGATTTGGTATCGATTTCTTTGGATTTTATTCACGTCTTTGAATGTGAATTTTAGAGATTGATTGTCCTACAATCATTTTTGTGATTTGTCACTTTAAAAATATAAAGGTTTCAATACTAGTATTAAATATCAAAACTCTTTCATCAAAACGATTCCAACACTATTTTATTTACAAAGCTCGTTTTTCTCAAACCGTTTTCCAATCTACTAGTATATACAAACCTTTACCTCACTCGTATGAGAAATCTAATTAAACGCCTTAGTAAAACAAGTGGTATGAAACGCTTGCGTTTACTTGTTCGGTTAATTCTTGGACTTGTTCGATTGAATCTCTTGTGACAATTTTCTAGTGAAAACTTACAATTTGTTCGTAAATATTTAAGTTAAGCTAGTGGTTATGGGACATGATGCTAAACTCATATATTTACTAGCTTAGTGTAATTGACACTTCTTGATGATCATGACGGTCATCTTTGTGATTTAGACTAGCAATGTGCGATGTCTCTTTGTCTGCGAGGGAGACTAAACCCCGTTTTGTGGAGTTTTGACTCAATTTGGTGGGGTAGAAACCCATGGTCTTCGGGCCGTTTGTGGAGCTTCGGCTCAATTTGTGATGGTTAGCGACCATGGAATTAGCATTCCGTTTGTGATACACGTGTTGGTGGGCTTTATGCTCCCGTTTGTGATAGGCCTCCCCCCCTTTGTGATTTTTGGATTTCTTGAGATGATTTCTAGAATTTGTGTTTCACCAATTTTCGTGATTTCCATTGATAAGTTTTATCAATATTTGTGCATTGGTGAATTTGTGTGTCATTGACTTTTGTGATTGACATTGATATTATTGTCAATATTTGTGCATTGGTGAATTTGTGTGTCATTGACTTTTGTGATTGACGTTGATATTATCGTCAATATTTGTGGTTTGGTGAAAGAAATAAGGAGTATGACATTTCTTTGATTCTTGTGTAGATTTGGTGATATTGATTAATCTCTTGTTGATTTTCAATTACTTATATATATCACAGCTTGGCCTAGTGATTATTATGTGTTAGTCATATCTCTTATTCTATATCGTTTCGCCTGATATTTATAGCTAGACTGATCCGTTTATTATTTTCTTATTAAATAATACTCGGGTCAGACCGAGATGTTACAGGTGCTTCTGCTTGACTTCTCTCTTGGGATTGATTCCTCTGACTTTTGGTTAACTACTTAGATTAGTAGTTTTTGTTGTATACATTTGAGATATAGACTCCATAATGTATACTTATTCTTTTGTGTAGTTCATGTAACTATTCTTTTGTGATATTGTGGATCTTTTTAGACCACTACTCTGATATACACTTTCATGTGTAGTATTCATATCTGTTTCCGCCTTTGTGATATGAATTGTCTGTGACTGATTTGTGTTACGTTTATTTCTATATTTGTTTCCGAAGACCTTTATAGCCACTGTGTAGTAGCTTTGAGTTTGTGTCGGTATGTCGGATTTCCTCTTGAGAGGAAAAGATATATTTTTATCCGGTATATCGGTACTCGCACAAAGCAATTATACAGATGGTCGCTCCTCAACAGCCTTATTCTCCGTGCTAGTTGACAGCATTCACAATAATGTTCTTGGCTAGCGTGGGTATAGAGGTGGGGCGTCACAGCTTGGTATCAGAGCCAAACTTCGGAACAATATGGAATATTATAACAAGGATCATCATCCTAAGTCCATCTTAGGAGTCGTGCTTTAGGATTTTATTCGAGTCTACGTACCGTCTTATCCTATTTTCTTTTATGATTCCTTGTTTTGTCTATCAAGATTGCTTGATATTCAATTTGGTTAATAACCTTCTTCTTCCTCTTCTTTCTTTCTAAAGGAAGAGAAATGTCTAGACCTGGCCGCCCCAGAGCCGTGCCATCTAGCACTCCACCCCATGATGGAGTTTTTATGACTGCTCAACAGCTTCTTGATTTGGTAACTAATGCTCAAGCAGCTGGAGCTAACCCGGAACCTACTCGCCCAAAGTCGGGATTTGCACACTTGTGCAGCGATTACACCAATTTGGGTGGGGAGCCATTCAAAGGTTCTGAAACTGTTATTGAAGTCCAAGCTTGGCTTAGAACATGCGATCGCATCTTTTCACACATGAATCTTATTGACCTTCACCAAGTTCAGGTGGCCTCTAGTATGCTCCGAGAAAGAGCATTGGACTGGTACGAGCTTCTTATTTCTGAGATTAATGAAGCGGATCTCACATGGGAGCAATTCCGGGGACGCTTCGAATTAAAATTCGTGCCAGAAGCTGAGAAAGTGACATTGGCTCGACGAATTATAGACCTTGTTCAAGGTGAGTCCTCCGTGACTGATTACGTCGCCTCCTTCGAGTCGCTTTCCAAATATGGGGTTGAATACATCAACACCCCTCTGAAGAAGAATCAGAGATTTGTTTATGGCTTAAACAAAAGTCTCAAGAAGCCATTACTTCTAAAATTAGAAGTTTCTTTCGACCAACTCGTTGATATTGCTCTTCGTCTTGAAGAGGCGGATAGAGAGAATGATGTTGAAGTGGTGGGTTCCAAACCAAACTTCAACAATAACAAGAAGAGGCCAAACAAATTTAAAGGTCCTTATCCCAATAAAAAGGGGAAACAAGCAACCTCTGTGGCAAAGACTTCTTCCTTTGGCCGTGGGGAATGCTATAATTGTGGTTCGAAGGACCATTATGCGAACAAGTGCCCAAAGTCTCTCTCTTGTCGCTACTGCAAAGTTCCCGGACATGTTATATCCTCCTGCCCCAAGCTTCAGGGCAGGAAAGAGGGAAAGTTAAATGTTGCTCAAGCCCCTGGCAACACATCTCGTGGTCAAGGTATGCCTCATTCTATCCTTGATGGAATTATTTTATTTCGTGATCATCCTATTCGAGTTCTTTTTGATACAGGTGCGTCCCATTCTTTTATATCAAAAGAACTTGTTGATGCTTTTTCTTTGGATGTTTTGTGTTTGATGACTTCTTTGAGAATTGCGAATCCAGTTGGTGGATCCGCAACAATCAGTTTATTGAGTAAAGATGTCGAAATTATTTTGTGTGATTTTCTTTTCCTAGCCGATTTGCATGTCATGCGTTATTTAGGCTTTGGAATGATTTTGGGAATGGATTGGCTTAACCGTTATGAAGCTCATATCCTATGTCCTGAGCGGACTATTCATCTTCGACATCCTCAATCTGTTAAGCAGATTTCTATTAATCTTAAAGATTCAGATTCCAGCTTGGTTGCATCTTTATATTCTTTAAATCCTCGTGATGACGATGATGATGATGAGGGTGATATTATTTCTCTTATTCACGTCGTTCGTGAATTTTCCGACATATTCGAGCCCGTTTTAGGATTACCACCTAAGCGAGCAATTGAGTTCAGAATTAATCTTATTCCTGGAGCTCAACCTATCACTCGTCCTCCGTATCGTATGTCCAATAAAGAAAACGAGGAGATGCGTAAACAATTATCCGAATTAGAGACGAAGCAATTTATTCGCTCTAGTTCCTCGCCTTGGGGAGCTTCGGCTATTTTTGTGAAGAAATCCGATGGGACACTTAGGCTTTGCGTTGACTACCGCAAGCTTAATGATCTTACTATCAAAAATAAATACCCTTTACCTCGGATTGATGATCTATTCGATCAGCTTAGTGGTGCTAAGGTCTTTTCACAATTAGACTTAGCTACTAGATTTCATCATCTTCGTATTTCAGAGGATAGTATTCCTTTGACATCGTTCCGTACTCGTTATGGATCTTATGAATGGCTTGTCATGCCATTTGGTTTGACGATGCCCCGGCTTATTTCGTTGACCTTATGAATCGAGTCTTCAAAGATTTTCTTGAGCGATTTGTTCTCATCTTTATTGATGATATTCTTGTGTATTCAAAAACCGAAGAGGAGCATGAAAAACATCTTCGGATTGTGTTGGAAACTCCTAGGAGTAATCAATTAAAGGCAAAATTTTCTAAATGCCACTTTTGGCAATCTCGTGTGAAAATTTTCGGTCATATTATTTCCGAATCCGGAATTTCCATGGATCCTTCAATGATTGAAGCGATTCAAGATTGGAAGAGACCGGAGAGTGTGACAGAGATTCGTAGTTTTCTCGGCTTGGCGGGCTATTACCGTCGTTTTATCAAAGACTTTTCTAAGATTGTCGTGCCTCTCACTAGTTTGACGAGGAAAGGAGTTAAATACATTTGGTCGGACAAATGTGAAGTTTCTTTTCAGAAATTAAAAGAACTTCTTTCTAATGCTCCTATTCTCGTTATTCCCAAGGGGAATCAAGATTTCGTTGTTTATACCGATGCTAGTCGCGTTGGTTTGGGTGCCGTTCTTATGCAAAGAGAACGTGTTATTGGTTATGCTTCTAGGCAATTGAAGCCTGCTGAGACTAGATATGCCACTCATGATTTAGAGCTCGCGACTATTGTTTTCGCCCTTCGTATTTGGCGTCATTATCTTTTAGGAGAGAAATTTTTTCTTTATACCGATCATAAGTCCTTGAAATATTTATTCTCTCAGAAGGAACTTAATTTGCGTCAACAGCGTTGGCTCGAGTTTCTTACACCTTATGATCTTGATATTCTTTATACCCCCGGTAAGGGTAATCGTGTCGCCGATGCTCTTAGCCGTAAGCAACAAGCAGTTGTTTCTATGATGATATCCGAATGGAACGATCTCGAGATCTTATCCACTTGTGAGATTCGAGAGCGTGTTCCCGATTTATGTTCATCTCTTGTTTTATGTAGCCTTGAGGCTCATCCTTCTCTTTTAGACCGCATTCTTGAAGCTCAAAGGCTAGATCCCGAATTGGCTCTTCTTAGCCAAAATATTAAGGATAAGATTGATATTGAAGGATTGAAAGACTTTGATATCGATTCTCGTGGCGGCGTTCGGAGATTTGGTAGACCGCATCTCTGAAGCTATTACACTCATATTTTACTTGTTATTGATTTAACTTACATAAGAACTTTTAGTTTCGACCAGAGTATTTTTCTTTTCATTACGCTTGGGTCAGCCTGAGTATTTTGGTGTTTGAAGACACTATTCCTTGAAGATGAAGATGAAGTATGCTAGACCGCTGCATTATTTTGGTATGTTTGTTGATTGTATTCTGATTAAGTTGTAAAAATTAAAATCAATTGCATATTGTAAAATAGCTTCATGAACTATTTATTTGATTATTATATTTTATCCATTCCGATGCGAGATTCTGTATTTTGCTTTTCTTCATTTCTCTTATTTTATTATTAAACATCATTGTTAATCTGTCCTTTTGAATGGTTTGAGTTGGACATGTGTGGTTTATTGTCGACTTGAATCGTCAAAAAAGGTAGTTCGTCACATTTGTCGTTAAACAAATATTTGTTTATCACTTTGATAGTGTAATTACAAATTTCTAATGTTGATATTAACTGTAAGAGTTTAAAATGCATATATACCGATTCATTACCATTACACTTTCATTTTTTTCGTTTTTTGCCATTTCCTAAGGTAATATTTGAAATACAGTCCATATATCATTTACCTTTTTAAAGGTACTAAATGCAAAATATTAAACTCAAAATATATGTATAAAAATATTTATTTATTGAATATTGAAAATTATTAATTTTAAAATTAATTTAAAATTCTAACTTTAATTCATTTTCTTAACAAATATTAAATGCTAATAAATAATAAATTAGTACCAAAGTCAATATTATCTACAAAATGATAATTTAATTTTTTTTGTACAAATAAAATGCATAAATCACATAGAAAAAAATTATTTGTTTAATAAGGTAAATGCATTATTCAATGATCTTAACAAATTCACCATATATTACACATTGAATCCAATTCTTTAAAAATATGTATAAAATTGTTTTCTGAATCATACGATGTGCAATGCACAGGATACACACTCATACAATAATATAACGAGAATTCGTACCTATGGAAATTTTCTCTCTTCTTAATTCTTTTATGCTATTTAATATCAAAATATTTAATATAATTTATGATTTTTGAAATTATTATTGTTCTGCAAATTCTCACCCACCATATTACATTCAAATGCCCATCTTTTATAATTTCTAGAGTTAAATACTTTCACTCAATTTTATGCAATATTTTACATTTAAATCCATACAATTAAGTTAACTAAATATCTTAATTTTAACTATTCAAGATAAACTAAATTAACTATATCATACATTGTTTCGTCTATTAATAAAAAAACAAAAATTTCGATACGTATATTATATTTTTATAAAAAAATGGAAAAAAAGGATCAAGTGTTGGAATATGTAAATCACATAATAGATATTAAATACAAAAACGTTGGAAACAACTTTAATTTAAATTTTATTTATCTCAATATATCTACTGAATAAATAATATTAGGGCGTAGAACTTCCAGCCATCTCATTAGTTATGGAAGTTAGTTCGCTTAGTCGTAAAAGTTTTGTTCCCTCTCCTTCATTCGCTTATAATTTAAAAAAATGTGCAAGTTATCATTTCCATAATTATACACAATGTTTATTAATTCTTTTCATGGTTTTACACTTGTTGGCATCAAAATTGACTACCAACACTCAATTATGTGAAAGCACCAATATCCAATCAAGTCACAGAAATATGAAGAGAAATAAATGAAGAAAAAAATTAGAACAATCAGAAAGCAAGTAAATAGAGACGCGGATTTATAGTAGTTCGGTTAACTTCGACCTATGTCCACTCCGAAGATTTTCCTTTTTATTAGTTTATACTGCTGATTACAGTTACAAATTCATGAAATTCATGAATAAAATGGCAAAGTATAGCCTACGTAGAAGATGAAGAGAAGCAGAATGAAGATCTCTTTTCTGAAGCCATGTCTTCTGTATTTATAGTGGAAGACGACCACCAACCTCTCTGAAACTTCGGCTAGTGGACCTTCTTATCCATATGGGCCCACCATGTGGGTCGCTAGGCTCAAATCCCCATAAGGAGGGATAGGTACCGATCCCTTCCTTAGTTGATTTTTGGCAACGATTCCTATGGTGGATTATTCATGATAAAATGTTTATAATCCTCAAGTTTCATGTCGTTTGAATAAGGGAGTTTGAGTTACTGATTGTTGAATGCAAGAATGTACTTGGGCTTTGATGAATGACTACCCCTATCCAATGACGCCAATCCAATGCAACCAACCATGCCGACCCCTTCTTTGTGGGTCGAAGTATGCCGATCCATCTGAAATGTCGATCCCTTCATCTCCTAAGCTATTGAAGTATGTCGATCCCTCTAGAACTAACCATGCTAATCCACACATTGCCTCGACCATGCCGATCCATACACTACCAACCATGTCGATCCACACTTTACTTCGCCCATGCCGATCCCTCTGATATTACCAAGCTATGCCGATCCATGCTATTGCACAATGCTATGCCGATCCCTCCTGCTTCATGAAATAATGTCGACCCCTCCTATGCCATGAAGGTATGCTGATCCCTCCTATGCTACAAAGCCAATAGAATTTGATTAATCCTTTTTTTTGTCATTAAGGTGGAGAACTGAACCAAGAATTCTCTTTCTTCATTATCAATCGAATCACTGTTCGCAACCCAGGATTCCATTTTATAATCAATCCAATCACCGTTCACATTTTTTGTTTTTCTTATCAACGAATAGATCTCTTTACTTGTACGACATAGATATATCGTATTTCTCGGAAAAGTGATTCGATTGATGGAATTTGATAAGACCGATGAGATTTATATTCAAATATTTCTTCTTGGAACATATTGATTTGACCCCATAAGTGGGACCACCATCCAATAACATGTTGCCACCAAAAGCAGAACCCCGTATCTCTTTCAGAGAATCTTTTAATTATTCCAGAGCAACTAGAAAGAGATTCTTTAACCAAAACCGATCCCTCCTATGCTACAAAGCCATGTCGATCCCTCTCATTCTATGTCGATCCCTTGGGTTCCAACCTAATCTCCATATTTCTAGATCCCTGCATTGCCTATCTACCAACTCCATCCAATTTTGGCCTCGTACAACCATTTGTACTTTATCTTCGAGTCCTAGAACCGTCACTCTGCACTAATCGGCCTTGATAATTGTGAAGTCTGTTGGGTTAAATCCGTCTATGTACTACCTTGCCAAAAGACAGGTTAACACTTTTCCCCCAGAAACATGCTTTGTGATAGGTAGGCGTGTTTTGAATTGCCATATATCCAAAATTTGAAGCCCATAATTGGTTGATAGCCGTATTATCCAATCCAGAATCCATTCCGTTGCCAATCCATCTTTGATCTCTCCGGATCATTAACGAAATACATGATTGTTCTGAGTTAATATTCAATTTTGAATCCATTCCAAATTCATTAACCAAATACTCGATCTCTCCAGATCATTTTATCCAAATCCGAGACCGCTGCGGGTCTATATACGAATCCATAGATCTCTCCGGGTCGTCTTATCCAAATCCAGGACCGCTCGGGGTCCATATCCAAATGCATAAACCTCTCCGGGTCATTTTATCCAAATCCTTGATCTCACCGGATCCTTGCCGAGCATAATTCATACTCGACGATCTGAGTAGGCCAATCCTGTCACTCTTTGGTGAAGCAGCCTGCCCCTTGCCAGGCATAGTCCATACCCAACGACCTTGATCACTCCGAATCCTTTCCAAGCACAATCCATACTTAACGATGTTAGGTTTTATCCTCCGGCCTCGACTCTTCAGTCGAGCGCTTAATCCATGGGGTGTCCTTCTTCGACTTCGGTTCCTAATCGAGGACTTAAACTGTAGGGTATCCTTCTCCAACCTCGATCCTTAGCCAAGAACTTAATTCGTGTACGAATCCATCTTGTCGCTCTCCGACAAAGGGACTCGTGACTCATGGTTATTGCCCCATCTCTCTGGCCGGGGCCATAACCGTGACTTGCATATTTATTACATTGGTCCAAACTAAGCATCCCTAAGTCCATAAAATAAAATTCCATACAAACAATACCAAAGTTCAAAGCAAATAAGAAGATACAAAACGATGGTTTATCGTCATCTCAGAGCATGCCTAGTGATCGTCCTCAATACCGCTCATGCGTAAGTGACTTACCCGTACTACTGTGAAGTTTATTACTTATTCCATGTCGTCCAGATTAATTGATGACAATTTGGTGATGGTGCCTTGATCCAGTGTCATTTTCGTTCAAGGTGGACGGTGGCTGTCCTGCTCCACCGTCGTAGGCCGAGTCCTTATGTATTGTTGTAACTGAACACATGTTTCTCAATGATATCCTTCAAATGCCTGCAGCCATTTATATTGTGCCCATCCAGCTCATGGAATAGGGAATGATTTCCTGATTCGCGCTCACGTTCGGAGGGTTCCCCCTTGCAAGACTTCGATAATGAAGACGTCCTCGAGTATCCAAATAAATCTTTTCTAGAGATTCAGTCAAATCTGTGTAAGAAGAGAATTTTGATCCTATCCATTGCATCTTTGACACATTAATGCCATCATTCATTTTCCGTTTGCTTTTATCATTCTTGTTTACATCTCCTGATAATCCTCCACTCTACATAACATTCTCCTCTGGTTTGTTTGCTCGTGCGTCTTCCTACCGCAGGAACCTTTCTGCTTCATGATAAAACTCTCTAAGATCCATATGTGGATCCCACGCTAGTGAATCCTTGAACTCTGTTCCATCTGCAATTCCAGATACAGCTTCCATCAATACCATGGATGGATCTGGACGATCCACTGATGCCGTCGCGGGATTAAACTTTGTTAAGAAACTCCTTAGGGACTTTTTGGTTCTCTATTTTAGTGTTTCCAAACTCATCACATTTTGAGTCTCGAGATGTGAACCCTAAACTACCTCATAAATCTTTTGATCAATTTCGTCCACGTGCCAGTAGAGCCGCTTTCTAACTATCTGAACCATAGTGCAGCTATATCCATTAAGTATAAGGGGAAGCACCATGCCATGACTTCCTCTGATGCCCCCAGTACTTCCATATGTCTCATGACCTCGTCAAATGAGCAGCGAGATCCGTCTTTCCATCGTATGCCTCAAGGGTAGTTTGAACTCCGGTGGATTCTTAGCTTGCCTGATATTTGGAGCGAATGGACTTCTATTTATATCCTTGAGATCCCTATTCACCAATCCTCCACGCATAGCTCGCCTTATCATCTCTGCAAATCTGTCATTATCTTTTAATGGTAGTCTTATATCGTCATGTCCATGCTGCCTCCCGAGTTCACTAGGGAATTCTGGAACATACTCTTCAGGACAAGCATCCAAATTTCGATTTGCACCAAGCTCCATGTAACGACCCGTAGTTTTTGGTAATTAAAATCTGTTAATTTAATAAGATTTTGCAGTTTAAAGTTGGGAGGAATTAAAATTTAAGATTTATAATGAGAATAATAATAGAATAAAATGTAACAATGTTAATTAAAGCTAATTATTAACAATTGAAATGAAATTCCAATAAATGAAATAATGTAAATGTTATGCTTGGTTATAAATTGAATATAGAAAAACAAATGTAAATATTTACTTAACTAGTGAAATATTATATTGTTAATGGTAAGTGTATGAAATTTAGTGGTAGGGAGGCAATTGTAACATTTGCTTGTAAAATATTGAACTTATAAGTGTGGTTAAAGGTTAATGGTAACAATTATTATATATTAACCATTTATGTAGTATATTAAATTTAAACTGGAAATCAATTGCAATTAATTGACATAATTAGTGTAGTTATTATAGGTTAAATTGATAATGGTAGTATGTTAATTCGATAAAATGTAAATAATGTTAATTTTATTCATAGTATGATAACTGGTTGAATAAGAAGAATGGAAACCAAGATTTTTCAAGTTATTGGAATTTAAGCTATAATAAATGGATTTATTGTAATTAAATGAAATTAAATATTACGTTAATTGAAATTTAGATGAAACTGGAAATTTTTAATGCGCTAAGATATAAACCAATGTAATTATACTAATATGATGATAATCGATTGAATAACAAACTTAAGAATCAAATAAATGGATATATTGAAAATTAAATTTATAATTACTAAACTCATTTGAAATTGAATTTAACTTTGGAAATTTTGAAATATTCAATAATAAAATTGATACAGATATTTGTTATAAAGGATTTTAAATTACCAAGTAATCTAAAATGACAGAAACGGTAAATTATTAAATTTGAATTGACAAGGTGATTAAATTATTTATTTAATTACGGTGGAAATAGCCATTTTGGCAACGATCTCGAATTTCGATGAAACCAGTTTCATTGGATCCATAATGGTGAACTATTATAGGATTTTAAGTTTCATAGCCATCGGACTTGTCGTTTGATCGTACGGGCTCGAAACGTGTAGAAATCAATTTAATTAAAATCAATTGAAATCAATTAGAAATAAGCTGATTTTAACATCACTTCTTCAAACGATGGAATTAGGACCTGAAACCTGTTATATTGAGTTTAAAAATATTGAAAACATATATTTTGATATATGGGTTGACCCATTTTCGTTCTGGAGGCACAACAGGCTTTTTGGGTCGTTTATCGTTCCAATCCAAATCAATCTAGTCCATTCATTCTATTTTTCTGATATGCCTATAAATACCACAATGCAAACCCTAATTATTTCTCATTTGCAATACGTATAATTCTTTCCGCTCCTCTCCCCCGTAATGGCTAAAACAGTTCAAACTTCAAACCCTCAAATTCCATTTCAGAACCAAATCAAAAATTCAAACTCCTCAAACTATATCGAATTATATATCCATTTGAAGCTCTCGACAAGCGCAAGTCAAATCTGCATTTTATTTTTCGATCGGGATTCCCATGTGGCCAAAATTGGGTAGTTTATTCTCGGCCGTTCATCACGTTCCAATGAACTTTGCCTGATCGACAGATCGAAGGTGCTGGGTTGTAGGGATTCACGAATGGAGTTCAACGGTGCAATTTATTTGGTGTTTTGACGGCTGGATCAACAGCGATAATTCGCTAGGGTTTGCAATATTCACGGCGGCCGCGGTTGGGGTTGTTCGATCGCGAGGCCTGGGGGGCCGACGTCGAGGAGGAAGCTACAGGGGACGCTCGCATGGTCGCAGCTCGGTCGTAGGGTGGCGTGGCTCGCTTCCAAACATTGGCGGCTATCTGGGTTCGGGAATGAGTTTTTGTCTTAGGGTTTTGCGCGTGAGAATCTAAAGGCGACGTGTACGATAATTTTATTAATTTATTTATGTTTCAATTTGTATAATGTTCTAATGTGCATAACTATTACATACGAGGTCCGATTCGCATGCGGTTTTCTCCGCTGGGATAGTATCAATATTTCAGACATTTTGACACACTGAGACTATTTTAATTTTGGGCTTAAATTGGATTTAAATTCAATCTAATTCATCGGTGAGCGTTTTGACTAATTCACAACTTCTAAATTTTTTTATGTTTATTAAATTAAATTGATGATGTGATAGAAATTTATTTGTGGTTGTTTGGTTATTTTAAAGCTTCATCTTAGTTAATTTGAATTTATTTGAATCAAACCATTATTTTATTTATTATTAAATATAAAATGCCAGTTAAATACCTGTTATTGATTATCAGTTCTATATTGATATTTATTGATTGGTTTGGATGATTATTGTGATGGATGTTTAATTATTGATATTGGATGGATGGATGTTGTATTTTACATTGTTATAATACTGCAAGTTTCACTATAGTTGAAATGATACATACCCGAACGATCTTATAGATTAGGGGAAAATCATCATGGGTTGAAATGATAAATCTGAACGGTTTTCATTGAGTTGAAAATGTTGATTTTTGGTATTGGTTGAAATGATATATATATATATATATATATATATATATATATATATATTCTTGAATTTGGATTATGTGTTGGAATTGAATTATTTAAAAAGTTTAAGTTAAACATATGATTTTTTTTATCAAAGTGGTTAAAAATTGATACCTCGAATTATTTGAAATCTTTTAATAATTATATTCACGTTCTTCACTTGATAGGAGATGGAAAATCCCATAACATCTCTGAAGCCATTGCACTCACATTTTATTTTAGATTAACTTGACTTTAGATTAATTTGACTTACATAAGATCTTTTAGTTCTGACTCGAGTGTTTTGTTTTCATTACGCTCGGGTCGATCTGAGCTTTTCAGCGTATTGAAGACTATTTTTTGGAGAAGGAAGATGGAGATTCAGTACATTATTACAATTTATTTATTATTCGGCTACATTTTGTGTTCCGCTACAATATTTGTTTATTTATGATGTATGTATAACTTAGATTTGAATTTGTAAAAGTGTAATCAAATGTTATTTGTAAAACAGCTTCATGAACTGTTTATTTGATTATTATATTTTGTCGTTCCGCTGCGAGATTCTGTGTTTTATTTTTCCTTCTTTTCTTTAATTTTCTTATTTACCTCATTAACAATTCTTCCTTTTGAATGGTTTGAATTAGACATGTGTGGTTTATTGTCGATTTAAACCGTCCAAAAAGGTGGATCGTTATAGTTGGTATCAGAGCTTTGGTTTAGAGATACATTAGTATGTTGGGGTTAACTCATTAGAGATAGGGTAGTAATACCCTAGAATGAGTTATCTGAGTGTATATACGAGAGCGCATATTTGTTTGAGTTAAAAATGTTTTATATAAGTTTTGAAATGAATTATTTTTCCTAATATTGTATGATATATATATATATATATATATATATATATATATATATATAAAGGAATAAATTTTATAACCAATATAGTTATTTGTAATGTGTTTGATTTATGAAATGGTAATATTTAGTTGTTATCATTTTGTTGGTTAGTTGAGTTTTTGTCAGTTAATAAGCATTGGCAAATTATTGTTGATTGAATTAATAGACTAAATACTAGTTTAATAATGGTGTATTAAAGAGAATAAAATGAATAATTAGGATATTTGTTCATGAAATTGAAATATTGTTGTGAATTTTATTGTCAGTTGACCGGTAGTTTCAACTATTGAAATAAAATGGAATATCTAGATATTTTGGATAATCGAAATCTTTTGAATTAATATATGAATTGAACTTAGAAATTGTGTTGAATTATGCAGTTGAATTTGATAACCATAATTTGAAAGCCGGTGAAACAAGGTATAATTTGTTATATATCTATGTTTAGTAAATGAATAGAATTGTGGTATACATTCTTGGCATGTAATGTAATAATATACAAGCGTGAACTTTAAGTCTTGGGATGTTTAAATTGAGATTGTAATCAAGGAAATGTTGTAAATGAGATTAAATTGGAAAAATATGTTTATAAACTTAATTAACATTTATGAAATGTGTCATAAATAAAATGAAAGGTAAAGGTGAAACTAAATGGGATAAGCAAATAGGGATTAAAAGTGGAATGATTTCAAATAAAGCCATGACTTATAAATTGTTATGAAATAAATGGATGTGCAATAAATAGTTATAAATAAAGTTGTGATAACTTTAAACTCGAACAATGTCTTATAAAAAAGAATTAAATTTATAAATTGGTTATAAACTAAAGAAAATTCCTTATGAAATGATTTGCAAATAAATGTAGTACAATATGAGAAATATTACATGTGAAGTGAATGTAATTTAAATTGAAGAGAAATATAAGAAATATTATGAGAATGGATATAATAATGTTTTATATAAAATGGAGAAATTCTATGAAAATATTAAAGTATGAAGTGATATTTGTGTTAATCGATCAGATTAAAGATTGATTAAAATTAAAATGTAATTATGATGAATCAAATTGGAATAAATACGTAAATTGTGTGTGTATTATTTTATTCGCGTAATTAATTTGATCCAGATTTGAGTACACAAGTTCTATGTGAATTACACCAATTTGTGTTAAGATTTTTCATTCGATTCTTGATGGTGAATATTTGATATCGATTTTTAGTTTGATTCTAGAATTCTCTATTATAGTATATGGCTATGCAAGGAGAATGATGGTTTCTAATCAATAAAGCATATCGAAGTCCCCATTAGGGAAGTTGAATGGACAATACTAGTTCGAAAGCGAACTTGTGTAATCGAGCGAGCGATCGAATGTGATTTTGTGAAATGATGACACATGTATATCTTATGTTCTAATATTATTAATACGCTTTGATGCTGAAAGTGAAAGTTGTTGGGTTGGATATCTTTGTAGTTTAAATTAGAATTTTTCCCTTCTTGTATGCAAAATTACTATTGATTTAAAATTATTTTTCAAACTATTTTCTTTTATTTTTCGTATACAAACTATTTATTCTATTTTATTTACAATTTTTTTTATAAACTATCTTATTTACAAAAACTATCCTACAAACTATTTTTCGGAAAATTTTATATACAAGCTATCTTTTTCTATTTTATTTGCAAACTATTTTACACAACCATTTATATATAAAACTATTTCACAAAATGATTTTATATAAAAAACTATTCTAAATTCAAAACCTTTGATAAAGCAAAGATGTTCAATCCCATATGGCTTTTCATACAACAAAATTGATTTTGAAATTTTTTTGATTCTTGTATAAGATGGACTTTATATAAGTACAAGTGATTCTGAAACTACTGATTTTGGAAGGTATTCGATCCGGAGATAAATGTTATATATAACGAAATTCATATAAGAATGATTTGGTATATTTGATATTATTGATTTTTAAAAGTATTTTATCTGAAATGAAAATCTTATATATAATGGAATTTATATAAGTGCGATATCTGAAGCTATGGTTTTGAAAGTGTACTGTATATGGTATGTTATATTTTGAAGTAAGAGGTATGGGGAAGTACCCTCCGCGAAGAAGTATAATATGATATGCTTCGACCCAGATGGACTTGGGGAATCCATGAATGGATTCGACCGATAAACCCTAATGGACTTGGGTGAATTCAGAAATGGATTCGAACTGATATGGTTGTCCGGACTTAAAATCATGAGTTCCTCGATTTTTTTTCCAGAGTAGATGGTTCTCTAGTTTACCCAATGGAAGCGCAACAGATCCTGGGATCTGTTGTTTATGGATCTTCCGGGAAGGAAGTGCATCCATTGCGTAAATCATTGAATCAGCAGCGTACCACTATAGCAGGGGTCGATGGTCCCTTGTTTACAAAATGGCTACGATATTTTTCTGGAATCCGAAAGGTAGAAGGATATTCTGGAAAGTTTTGTGTCCATTGCGTAAAATACTGGATCAGCAGCGAGCCACTGCTATCGTATTATCATCATTTGACATTGGATTTTGAGCGGTACTTCTTATACCTATTTTTTTAGTATTTTTCGCCGGGTGTTGAAACAAGTCTACTAAGTACTTGGAGATTTCTAGTGTTACGTCTAATTAATGTACGACCGGAGCATACAAGAACGAGAATAAACTTGTTAAAACATCGAGTTATAAAAGTATTTTGATAAAGTATTATATAAAAGATATTTTGGTCATTTTGTTATTTCTAAATAATTTAAAATGTTTAAAATATTGTTTATTTATATACAACATGGTTTAATAGTAAATTATTAGTGTTGTAAATATTTTAGAAGTAAATCCCCAAAGTTTAATTTCCATACTCCAATCAAATCTCTTCAATGTCCGCTCCAGTCCTTCCCCATGCTTCACTTGTACCTTCCCTCTCCTCCTATGCCATATCTCCCTGCCACAACGTACCTCCTACCCCTTCCAAACTTGCCATCAATCCCCTCTCATCAGTGACAACCTTGGTATCCTATCCCGATGGTTCCCCTCTGAACGCCACCGCCCTAGCCCCAACCCTTCCAGTTCCACCCCCTCTACACCTACCTGAACCCCACCCTTATAAGCCTCCAGATGTTACTTTACCGCCGCAATCACCTACCGGAACACCCCCAAGTCAAGTTGAACGTAATTGGACCTCTTTATTTAAGCGTAAACCTAGAAATGCAGGGAAGTACATTCCTGTCGATCTTACTCCTGTGTACGAAGAAGATGTGCTTGTTCCACCCCAGAATGTTCTTGATGCTGGTGCTGTGGTATGGACAGACACGCTGGTTGGCTTCTTCTTGGATAAGCCGCTTTCTTATACCGTTGTTATACAAAAGCTCAAAATAATCTGGAAGCTTAAAGGAACAGTTAAAGTCAAATCAGATGGTAATGTTTTTCTCTTCAATTTTTCATGTGATGAAGATAGAAGTAAAGTGCTTCAAAATGACCCAGTTATTATGAACAATAAATTGTTCATAATTAAACCATACGATGTTGCAGTTAGTAATATTTCTGGTTCAGTTACCTCAGTTCCAGTTTGGGTTCATCTTTATAATCTACCCTTGTTTGCATGGTCACCATTAGGAATTAATTGGTTGTGTAGTCATTTGGGTAGATTACTCTGTTTGGATGAAGTGACTGAGCAACAGAACAGGTTAAGTTTTGCTAAATGTCTTATAGAAGTGAAGCCAGACAAGGAATTAGTAAATGAGTTTAAAGTAAAATTGGTGGAGGGTGGCATTCAGATAATATATGTTGAGTACCAATGGAGGCCAGATGTGTGTGTAATTTGCAACAAATTTGGACATACAACTGCATGCTGTGACGATAAGAAAACGAGAATAATCGACAAAGAAGATGAAGTGCAAGTTACTGGAAAAATGGGAGACAAAATGGACACTACAAGTACAGTTGTACATGTTTCTACAAGGGTTAAACCATTTCAAACGCAAATTTCAAGGAAGTGGCAGCGTGTCAACAGAAAGAAAACAACAATACCTATGTTTGAAACTTCCAGCAAACTAAAAGAGGGAGGCACAAAAGAGGTAGATTATGAAAAAGAAAAAGAAAAGGATGAATGTGAAAAGAATGACGAGGAAAGAGTAAAATTTGAGCAAGGAAGAAGGCGAAATGAAATGGTTAAAGAAACTTGTGAGGACATAACACATACTGAAGAAGCCAACAACCAATCCAATACTGAACGTACAAGCAAAGAAACAATGGGGAATGATAAAACAACAGACAGTGGCACATCTGGAAAAATAATGTTATCTAATATGTATGAGGCATTACTGGGGTTGGAGGGTGATGAAGTTATAGACAAAATGCAAGAAGTAAGAAAAGGTGATAGTGGAAAATGTGGTGGAACACAAGGAGTAAATAGACCAACTGTAGTAAATATTGATGAAAAAAACACAAAGCAAAAGGAAAAGGGGAATAAAACAATGAAGCAAATGCAAACAACCCAAACTGCTGAAAGGCAGCAAGCAGAAAGCTCAATTATAGACAAAGCAACAAACAGTGAAGGTAGAAACCAAAGTGAGGAAGAATGTGAAACAGTAAGAGATAAAGAAAAAAGTCCTGAAGGTGGAGATAAAAATAAGAACAAAAGCAGGAACATCAAAAATAAAAGGGTTGCTGAAACAAGTGCAGACATGCACAGGGATGAAAAAGAAAGCATAGCTAAACCAACTAATCCCCCTGTCAAATTAAATCCTCAAACTTCAACTCAACCACACATATACTCCAATATCAAACCACCTCTAGCATACAAACCTCCTCCCAGTTTATCTTCTCCCTCAACTCCAACCAATCCACTTCCCTCAACTCCCTCTCTAAAATCAACTTCCCCTATGCTTAATGGTACAGACAGCAATGAAATAACTCCCCTATCAGCAACGATTCCAAACTACTTGTCTTCTACGCAGGCAGTAACTAGGAAAATGAAGATTGAGCTTCTTAATGCCAAAGTTATCCAATGATGTCTTGCAATGGTGCATGGTTCATCAGGGGGGCACTCCAACTCATAATGCAAGGCCAATCTGATTATATAAACTCGAGGTGGAAGCACTTTCTCAACCTCAACAAATCTCGGAAAAGAACATGGAATAAAATCTGTAGCTGTAGTCAAAATTTTACTATGTGGAAGATATTGATCAGAGCTACTTTAACTAAAGCTAAGCATGCTAGTTTTGACTTCAACCTTAATGCAGTCTGCTCACTCTTTTGTGATCTTCCTGAAACTATTGCGAATATTTTCTTCAACTGTGATGGCATTCAACAGTTGTGGTCCAATGTGATAATGAAACTGCACATAAGCTTTCCCATTAATGAGAATCAAACTGAAAGGGAACCAATATATGAAGAAACAGGTAATAAACAAAAAAGAAAGAAGAGGAATGGAGAAACGCTGAAGTGTCTTATATCTGTGCTGTGGAAAGTTCGCAATTGTAGAGTTTTTGATGATGCCACTGCTAAACTTCTTCCAATTTCAAGTTATGGATCTTACATGATAGCGAGCCCTATATGTATGTGTTCGCCTTTGATCTTGGAATAAGTGTGCCCATTACTTTGTAGTTGTCTGTGTTTTAGTTTTCTTTTCCTTTTTGTTTTTTTTTTCCTCTGTGCTTGTTGCACCGTGTTTTCTCCGTTTTCTTTGAGCTTCTGCTCTTTGTTGTTGCTTTGTAATGTTCTATTCGGTGTTGCAATAATATGGTCGGGGTCCATTCACCCCCGTCGGCCTTGCCAAAAAAAAAAAAAATATTTTAGAAGTTATTGATTAAATAAAACATATTAAAAGTAAATGATTATTGATTTATTAATAATGTTTGAAAAGTATCTTGAGATATAAATAATGGATTTAATGTTTTCAATGGCTTCTTTGTAAATATAAGTAATGATGTAAACAATTATTTTCAAATAGTTTACATATATTTATAAAGATGTTATTTAAATGGTATTTATAAATGAAGTAAGAAATTTTACAAATGAATTTTTGGAAAATATTAAAGTATTAAAGATGATTGATTTGCAAATAAAGCTTTCAAATGAATATTTCAAGTAAAATTTATATAAGTTTCTTTGAATGCATAATTTAAAGATATTATAGAAATGGAAAAAATTGATCTGTGAAGTTTATTTACAGCAATATACTTAACAAATAAAATTGAATCTCTATTTCGGAAGTGTAGTTCGGAATATTTGCCTGATTTTAAAGTACTAATAGTAATTTTATTAGTTATTTACTGTTTTAAACCATAATAAATGTTTTTCCATGATTTGAATATTCATTTTTAAACAAGTGTGTAAAATTAATTATGTAGATATGAAATTTTATACTTCGATTTAGAAATTTAATGTACGATTTGAGTATACTATTAGTTTCAGTTTAGTAATCTTGAATTCATACTTATTTTAAAAATAACGAGTCTAATAAATTTTTGGATTTAAGGAACTTTATTTTAAAGCTTATTATAATGTTTTGATATAAATTTCTTGCATTGTTTTAGACTTTTGAAAAATCTTTACATAATGTTATGAGGATGTTTTAAATATTTCTTATATTTTTACTAATGAATGAGGTTAAATGTTTTAATTATACTTTTAGATATATTGAAATATTTCTTTTCTCTTCAAGGGCGAATACAAAAAAAAACTTAAATTTTTATTCCATAACCAAATTAAGTTATAAATTTAAGTAAGGCAGTAGAAGCTTAAGTAATATTTTATGAAATGATTCATTAATGACTTAAACCCTTAATGGAAAACAAATTATGTAAGTTATTGATCTTTATATCAATAAATGAATGGAAAAGTAAATTATGAGAAGAAAGAAAAAAATCATTAGAATAAACTAAAGCAAATTTAAATTAGGATTTCAATTATTGTAATGGAATATTATACAAGAAAAACTTAAATAATGAAAGTGTCCAATGAAATTAATTTAATAAATAAGAAATTTGATATGAAAATAGTTATAAACCGGAGTTGTACTTGTAGTGCTACTAAATAAAATGAAATAGAAAGTGAGTGTTGTGAGCAAAGAATTATAAACTTAGGTTACTGTTTGAAGATATTGATAATTAAAGTAAATAATAAAATGAATACTATATTAAATTTAATGATTGTAACTTCAGAAATGGTTGAATACTTTGATCCCTTGTGAAGATTGTATTCTTGTTTGCAAAAGATTGTTGTTATGTTGTATTGGTGTATTTTGATTTTATGTGATGATGGTATATTTTTGGTTGAAAGTGGTTACTGTTATGTTATGTTGATTTTTGTTATTAATTTAAAACAATATAATCATTTCACTTCTATGTAATTATTAACCTCTTTGGATTATATAAGTGAAATACAGGTTATGCAAGCAATTGCTACTGCTTTTAGTTTCACAAAATAAACGTTATTTGCCCGATAAATAGGTACGTTCTTGGATTCGGTTTTTCTAGCGATATTAAATTGTTTTCCCGCCGTTGAAATATATTATTTTGAAAATCATGATATATATTGTTATTATTGATATCGTTATTCCCAAGCCTCTCCGTATAATGAAGACTCTGCCGAAGTTTTTCGTAAATTTTGGACATAGAAAATTTTGTGAAATATTTTCCAAACTTTTATTAACTTCAATATGGAAGGATTTAATTGTTTAGAAATTGATATATTTTATTTTAATTAATTAATTTTGTAAATTTAAGTGCTATAAATTTAATATTTTGAATAAGATACTGACTATTTAATTTCTTCTTTTCCCTTCTTTTTCCTTTTCGGGGAGGAAAAATTTTGAGTGTGGGAGAGTGTAACGAGCCGTAATTTTCGATAATTAAAATATGTCAATTTAATAAGATTTTATAATTTAAAGTTGGAAGGAATTAAATTTAAGATTTATAATGAGAATAATAATAGAATAAAATGTCACAATGTTAACTAAAGCTAATTATTAACAATTGAAATGAAACTCCCATAAATGTAAATGTTATACTTGGTTATAAATTGAATATAAAAAAAATGTAAATATTTAATTAACCAGTGAAATATTATATTGTTAATAGTAATTGTATGAAATTTAGTGGTAGGGAAGCATTATAACATTTGCTTGTAAAATATTGAACTTGTAAATGTGGTTAAAGGTTAATGGTAAAAATTATTATATATTAATAATTTATGTAGTCTATTAAAATTAAATTGGAAACCAATTGCAATTAATTCACTCAATTAGTGCAGTTATTGTAGGTTAAATTGATAATGGTAGTATGTTAATTCAATAAGATGTAACTAATGTTAATTTTATTCGTAATATGAAAATTGGTTGAATAAGAAGAATGGAAACCAAGATCTTTCAAGTTATTGGAATTTAAGCTATAATAAATGGATTTATTGTAATTAAATGAAATTAAATATTACGTTAATTGAAATTTAGATGAAACTGGAAATTTTTAATGTGCTAAGATATAAACCAATGTAATTATACTAATAAGATGATGGTCGATTGAATAACAAAACTTAAGAATCAAATAAATGGATTTATTAGAAATCAAATTTACAATTACTAAACTTATTTGAAATTGAATTTAACGTTGGAAATTTTGAAATATTCAACAATAAAATTGATATAGAAATTTGTTATAAAGGATTTTAAATTACCAAGTAACTAAAAATGATAGAAATGGTAAATTACTAAATTTGAATTGACAAGGTGATTTATTTATTTATTTATTTAACTAAGATGGAAATAGCCATTTTGGAAACTATCTCGGATTTCGACGAAAGCAGTTTCATCGAATCTGTAACGGTGAACTATTGTAGGATTTCAAGTTTCGTAGTGATCGGACTTGTCGTTTAATCGTATGGACTCGAAACGCCTAAAAATCAATTTAATTAAAATCAATTGAAATCAATTTGAAATAAGCTGATTTTAACATAACTTCTTCATACGATGGAATTAGAACCTGAAACCTATTCCATTGAGTTTAAAAATATTGAAAACATCTATTTTGATATATGGGTTGGCCCATTTTCGTTCTGGAGGTAGAATGAGTTTCTCGGTCGTTTATCGTTCCTATCCAAATCAATTTGGTCCATTCATTCTATTTTTCTGGTTTGCCTATAAATACTTCGTTGTAAACCCTAATTATTTCTCATTTATAGTACGTACAATTCTTTCTGGTCCTCTCCTCTTCAATGGCAGAAACCGTTTCAAACTTCAAACCCTCAAATTCAATTTCAAAACCAAATAAAAAATTCAAACTCCTCAAACTATATCGAATTATATATCGATTTAAAACTCTCAACGAGCGCAAGTCAAATCTGCATTTTATTTTCCGATTTGGGCTGCTGTGGCCGGAGTTGGGTGGTTAATTCTCGTTCGTTCATCACGTTCCAATGAACTTTGCCTGATCGACAGAACGAAGGTGCTGGGTTGTAGAGATTCACGAGTGGAGTTTCGCGGTGCAGTTTATTTGGTGTTTCGACGGCTGGAACAACAACGATAATTTGCTAGGGTTTGCAATATTCATGACGGCCGGGGTGGAGTTGTTCGATCGCGAGGCATGAGGGAGGATCGGTGTCGTGGAGGAAGCTACAGGCGGCACTCGCATGGTCGCAGCGCGGTCGTAGGGTGGTGCGGCGTGCTTCCAAGCATTGGCAGCCATCGAGGTTCGGGAACGAGATTGCGTCTTAGGTTTTGCGCATGAGAATCTGAAGGCGACGTGTACGAGAATTTTATTCATTTATTTATGTTATAATTCAATTTGTATAATGTTCTAATGTGTATAGCTTTTACATACACGGTCCGATTCATGCACGGTTTTCCCCACTGAAACCGTAACGATATTCCGGACATTTTGACAATAGTTTGGGCGAATTCTTAGGCTGTTTGAATTTTGGGTTTAAATTGGATTTAGATTCAATTTAAATTCAACGGTGAGTGTTTTGACCCACTCACAACTTCTAAAATTTCTTATGTTTGTAAAATTAAATCATGTGATAGAAATTTATTTATGGTTGTTTGGTATATTTAAATCATCGTCTCAGTTAATTTGATTTATTTGAATTAAATCGTCATTTAATTTATTATTGAATATAAATTTTCAGTTAATTACCTGTTATTGATTATCAGTTCTATATTGATATTTATTAATTGGTTTGGATGGTTATTGCGATGGATGTTTGATTGTTGATATTGGATGGATGGATGTTGTATTTTACATCGTTATAATACCACTATAAGTTTCACTATGCGTTGAAATGATACATACCCGAACGATCTTATAGATTAGGAGAAAATTATTACGGGTTGAAATGATAAACCCGAAAGGTTTTCATTGATTTGAAAATGTTGATTTTTGGTACTTGTTGAATTATGATATATATATATATATATATATATATATATATTCTTGAATTTAGATTATGTGTTGGAATTGAATAATTTAAAAGGTTTAAGTTAAACTTCGATTTTTTTTATCAAAGTGGTTAAAAATTGATACCTCGAATTATTTGAAATCTTTTAATAATTATATTCACGTTATACATTTGATAGGAGATGGAAAATCTTGTAGCATCTCTGAAGCCATTGCATTCACATTTTATTTTAGATTAATTTGACTTGCATATGATCTTTTATTTCTGACTCGAGTGTTTTGTTTTCATTACGCTCAGGTCAGTTTGAGCTTTTCGGTGTATTGAAGACTATTTCTGCAGGACGAAGACGAAGATTCAATATATTATTACAATTTATTTATTATTCTGCTACATTATGTGTTCTGCTGCAATATTTGTTTATTTATGATGTATGTATAACTCTGATTTGAATTTGTAAAAGTGTAATCAAATGTTATTTGTAAAACAACTTCATGAACTATTATTTAATTATTACATTTTTCGTTTCGCTGCGAGATTCTGTGTTTGTTCTTTAATTTTCTTATTTACCCCATTAACAATCCTTCCGTTTGAATGGTTTGAATTAGACATGTGTGGTTTATTGTCGATTTAAACTGTCTAAAAAGGTGGGTCATTACACTCCATGAGATAGATCGAAGGTCCTTCAGCATCACGATAAACCAGACCCGGGGGCATGCCCCTCAGCCTTTAGGGATCAGTACCGATCCCACTGGAGGGATCGGTGCTGATCCCTCTTGGATGGCAAGGGACTGCCCCGGCTGTATTCTACTCCTCTGTCTATTAGCTCCATTTCCATGTTCCTGGTTTTGATTTTGGTTTTGCATTCCAACAGCTCATGTAGCTCTAACTTGTCCGATTTATTGGAGTAGATTCTGCATCATCTCCTCATGCCTTTTCAGCATCCTCTCCTGCATAGCATCCATCATTGTTTCTATTTCATCCCCGGTGATGTAAATAGACGCTTGATTAGCTCCAGCTCCCGATGAAGCCTCAATGATAACTCCTTTCTGGTAGCACTCTGCTTGTTAATTGTCTAGCCATTGCTTCCTAGATCCAAGTATCCAAACTTCCAAATCAGCGGGTGCAAGTCCTCTCAATGAAAGTACCAAAATGATTAGCGTCAAAATTGACCACCAACACATAATTATGTGAAAGCACCTATATCCAATCCAGTCACAGAAATATGAAGAGAAATAAATGAAGAACAAAATTAGAATAATCAGAAAGCAAGTAAATAAAGACACAAATTTATAGTGGTTCGACTAACTCCGGCCTATTTCCACTCCGAAGATTTTCCTTTTAATTAGTTTATACTACTGATTACAGTTACAAATCCATGAAATTCAAGAATAAAAATGACAGAGTATTGCCTAGGTAGAAGATTAAGAGAAGCAGAATGAAGATCCATTTTTCGAAGACATGCCTATTATATTTATAGGGGAAGACGACCACCAACCTGTCTAAAACTTCGGCTAGTGGACCTTCTTATCCATACGGACCCACCATAGGGGTCGCTAGGCCCAAATTCGCATGAGGAGGGATCGGTACCGATCCCTTTCTTGGTTGATTTTTGGACAACGATTCCTTTGGTGGATTCTTCATGATAATATATGTTTAATCCCCAAGTTTCATGTCATTTGGAATAAGAGAGCTCTAGTTATTGATTATTGAATGCAAGAATGTACTTGGGCATAGATGAACGCGGTCCCATATACAATGAGGTACACTGATCCAATGCAACCAACTATGTCAACCCCTTCTTTGTGAGTCGAAGTATGCCGATCCATCTGAAATGCCGATCCCTTCATCTTGCTAAGCTATTGAAGTATGCCGATCTCTCTTGAACCAACCACGCCGATCCCTCCTACTTCATGAAACTATGCCGACCCCTCTTATGCCATGAAGGTACGTCGACCCTTCTATGCTACAAAGCCATGTCGATCCCTCCTACGTTACAGAGCCGCGTCGATCCCTCCTATATTGTAAAGCCATGTCGATCCCTCTTATGCTATGTCGATCCATTGGGTTCCAACCTAACTTCCATATTTCTAGAACCGTCGCATTGCACTCATCGGCCTTGGTAATTGTGAAATCCGTTGGTTTAAATCTGCATATGTACTGCCTTGCCAAAAGGCGGGTTAACAACACTCAAACACCTACATTTTTATAACAATGATAATAAAAATTTCTCTTCGATTTGATCTTACCATATTGCACTCAAGTCCAAATATTTGAATTAATTAATTAGTTTAATAGTTAATCATACATTATTAAGTAAATTCGAGTAATTGATAATTATTAATTTTTTCAATAAATCTTAAATGCTATCAATTTCAATATGCATATCACGTTCTTATTAAAGCAATTGTAAAATCAGTTCTATTTCGAATATAAATTGTGTAAATCACTTAACAAATATTACATACATAAAGAATGATAATTTTTTTTACCTTGAACTAATGTGTAACCTGTGCGTTGCACACGGTAAAGTTGTAAAAGCATTGTATTCATTGATAAAAGGTCTGATATATAATTGATAACACAACATATTTATCATCTATTACATATATAATTTCTATTTTTATCAATATTTATGAATACAATGCTTTTGCAACTTTACAGTATGCAATACACGGGTTACACACTAGCTCAAGGTAATATTCAAGGACCCATTTAGAATTCCAAATTCTGAATTGGTCTACACGCTTATTTTAATGGACGTCCGAAATCAAACACCTATTGAATAAGTGCTTATTTCTCAAGCGTATGGTAAATGAAACGCCCTATTCATCGTAATAAATAAACACTCAGACATCCATTTAATAGGAGGTTGAGAATCAAACGCCTATTTAATAGACGCTTGAAAACGTCTATGATCAGACGTCTATTAAATAAACGTTCAGCTTTTGATAATTATCATTAATATTCATGGCTTAATATTCAACACCTGAATATTAAGCCATGAATAGTAGAGATAAGCTGATATCCAAGACGGAAGTAGCATAGCAAAGTCCTATGGCAGGTTGGGTCTGACCCGAGTATATAAAAATACACGGGTCAATCTAGCTTAAATAACTGATATGTATATTGTTTTGACTCGTTGTATACACTGTGGTCTTCAAATCACTTATGATGTATCATTTTGATTGTACTGAGGATGTATCAGTGTATATGTGTGTGTGTGTTTGCTGTTCTGTGATGTATTGTACATTTAGTTGTTGTATTTTTTTTGATAGATCCGTCAACCACTGTAGTTTTGAAACATTTATTGAATATGTCGACCCAGTTGAGAAAGGAAAAAAAAATTAGAGCACTAAATCGACGTATTTAATAAATGTTTAAGACAAAGCTATATATTGTCGATCCTAATCAATCTTATTCTTTGCATTAACTGACAGTATGATCCAGTAATACTCTTTGTTAACGTGGGTCTCGAAGCTTGGTAACTTTGGAGTTGCTCTAAGTAATTCTAATTCACAAGTTCAGCTATAAACAGCGTAAAGAATGAAAATTAAAAATTAAAAATTTATATGCTAATGAAAGGTTTATGCCGATGAAAAAGTCTACGGTATAAAATAATAACAAAAATCTTCGAGTTTCCTTGAGTTTAACGATAAGTATTACGTATGATCACATTCGCAATTTTGCCAAAATTAAGGGGCGTTTAAGTAAATAACGATATTAACACGCTAATATATCTTTTCCATCTTTATATCTCTCCTAAAATTTATTCGTAAAATAAATTCAAAGATCGCCCCTTTTGTACTATTTCGGATCAATGGTAAGCATTTTACCCCAATTACTTCTGTTCTTTTTCGTAGCTTCCTTTAAGCCATGATTTTGATTTAATCATTTTACCAATTGAAATTATTTTGGGGCTAGAATTGAAATTTGATATGTTTCAAGGGTTTGTATACTCCATAAGAAGGAATTTGAGCTGAATTATTGATTTTAGATTCCTACTTCAATATTCTTAATTAAATTTTGGTTCTTTTATCCAGTTTCAATGTTGAAGAATTATTCAACTTTTTTAACTAACTCCAATTGTCTTAATCTGGGATTGATTTGGTAATGATGGCGTTTCTTAAGTCGATGCAACCCATACTTTGCGAAACAACCTATTCGTTTCCTTTTACTTCTTATTTTCGATAGAATTTCTTTCGAATAGGTTTGAACAGAAGACGCCCAAATTCATTCAAAATATATCTCGAGAACAGTTTATGCGTACAGCTGTATCGGAATATATGTAGTTTCTTTAATTTGGATTCTTGCATGCTGAAATTGGGTTTCGAGATATGGGTAGGTCAAACATGACAGCCTTGACTTACGATTCAATATGTAATTTAGTTGCATTAGTGATACGAATATGCAATCATACGAAGAGTTCACTTATGCATAATCTCTGTTCATTTTTTGTTTGCTCTAGGTTTAATCTACGAGTGATGAGTTATATTGAAAAATAATTTTACGTTCAACTTTGTTTCTTTAGTGGTAATAAGATTTTTTGTGGCATAGATGATGTAAGGTCTTGAATTCATGACATGTTCTGTTTTTTATGTTGAGATTGCTTCCAATATGCTAATTAATGGTAAAAAGGAATAAATTTCTATGTTTTACTGAAATAGTCATTTTTCTATTGATGTTTCTTACAAATCCATGCAATTTTAATTTCTTGCTGCAGATGGTACAGTTGATTTCATCTCAAAGCTGAATTAAGAATGCCAAGAATGCTATGTTTTGCGTTCAATCACTCGCAATATGAGAGTACAATTTTTAATAAATTTGTTATTCCCGTCCTATTTTCTTGTGACTTCGAAGTAAGTAGAAGGCTTTTTATAGCTGCAGCCGTTTCTAATGTTAGAGATTCTGCAACAATCCAGAGATAACGAGGAAACTGCTTATTGCAGAAATCAAGTCATGGATAAGTGAGTTGTGATACAAGTTGATATATTTAAAATATAGGTTAACCTATGTTTGTTTTATCTGTCTATGTAGATATAGACTAATGAAAGAAATCGGAGATGGAACGTGTGGGAATGTTTATAAAGCAGTTAATCTTGAAACTAATGAAATTGTAAGTGCCACAAATTAATAAAATGTTATTTTTACTTGTTACCATGGAACAATGAATTGTATCATTCGTTGTAGGTTGCTGTTAAGAAAATGAAGAGGAAGTTCTACTTTTGGGATGAGTGTATAAATTTAAGAGAAGTCAAAGTATGTATTGTTTCTCCTCCATTAATGGATAAATGCAGCAGGCTTGCATCATTTGTTTGAATATAAGGACAAATGTATGCTTCTTTGCAGTGTCTTCGAAGATTGAACCACCCTAATATTGTCAAGTTAAAGGAGATAGTTAAGGAGAACCATGAGCTTTTCTTCATTTTTGAGCACATGGTATGTACATTGTTATTCTTGTGTATATGTTTTCAGATGTTTCTTCATTGCTTAACAATTTTTTCATGATAAACTTCTGCTGTGAAATTTAAAGTCCCTAAACTTGACTTTTGTCCCTTCAGGAATGCAATCTTTACCAATTAATGAAAGATCGCAGAGACCCTTTTACTGAGGCTGAGATAAGAAGTTATATGTCTCAAATCTTGAAAGGACTTGCATATATGCATAAAAATGGATATTTCCATCGAGACATGAAGCCAGGTTGGCCAGTAGTTCATAACTTCATGTGCCAGGATACATAATATTGTTTTGAAATTTGGTCCTGGATTAAAAGTTTTATCTTTTTTGTAGAAAATTTGTTGGTGAAGCAAGATGTTATTAAAATTGCTGATTTTGGGTTAGCAAGAGAAGTTATGTCAAAGCCCCCCTACACTGAATATGTTTCCACTAGATGGTCAGTTAATTTATTTAAGTTGTATTTGCCACTGGTACTTTTTTTGTTGCATATTTAATCTTATTTATCTATTTATGTTTATGATTGCGTATATTTGTTTACTAAGGTATCGAGCACCTGAGGTGTTACTGCATTCTTCATTCTACACTCCTGCAATAGGTATGCATGGTTCCTTGTGTATGTTTATGCAGTGAGTCTTCAATTATTATTCTTTCAAGTAACAAATATAAGTGATTGATTCCTCTCTTTTTAACGTGGAATTAAATTTGAGTCATATTTTAACTTTTGAGTTTTTTTCAATGTTAAAATCATTACGTGGCTGTTTTGTGCAGATATGTGGGCTGTTGGTGCAATTTTAGCTGAGCTGTTCACTCTGTCTCCATTATTTCCTGGTCAAAGGTACGAATGCTTAATTATCTGCTGATAGAATACATCAAACAAATATATGATTTGATAGTACCATTTCAGTGAAACGGATCAAATATACAAAATTTGCAATGTTTTGGGGACACCTGACAACAATATTTGGTATGAAGGGATGAGCTATCCTCCATCGGTAAACTTCAGCTATAAGGTAAAATGATAATAATTATTTGATGTATCAACATTTCTTGCTGGTTTGCACATCTTACTCTTGTATTTGCTTTCTATTAGATTCCACCAAGGAATCTTTCAGAAATTATTACCAATGCCAGCATGGAAGCAATTGATTTGATTCAGGTAAACTAGTCAGCTTCTATCTTTTCTTTCTACTGTAAGTTTGTATATGCTTATTTGGCTGCTTTACTATACTAGAAACTCTGTTCATGGAACCCACTGAAGAGGCCAACAGCAGAAGAAGCTTTACAACATCCCTTTTTCAATGTACTACTTCTCTACTATAATTATCTCGCTATTCGTTAGCGTCCACACAAGAAAAAAAATAACAATAAAACATGCAGGTTTTGGCAAGGGTACCGTCTTCAACATATGAACACTTTCCCTTGAACTCAAGAAGTGAGTTTTAAAATATCAATGTTATGCATTAAACTGCTATGATTTTAGTTCTAAGCAGTATTTAAATCTTTGCAGCTGCAGAACCGAGACTTGAATTGAACCTCTGGGATTTTGCTAATAATGAATCAGACGACTGCTTTCTTGGTTTGACGTTGGCTGTCAAGCCCAGTGTATCTTCTTTAGGTGCTTCTACTGCTAATTCTATTTGTTCGAAAGTTGTGATATGGAGACATTTATGTAATGTCTTTCCTTCAAATGAATATTGACAAGAATAACTTAATCAGTATGTCCCACATGTGATCATGAGCATATTTGGGGACTACTTATCTAACTTTTTTTTTGAGAAAAATAAATAAATAAATTGGTTGAGAACGGCTTAATGAATTGATTTTTTTGGTCCTCTTTATATTTTTTAAGGCAACAAAATGTTGATTTTGACTTCCAAGTTGCAACTATTTTCACAAGGTGTAATCAAACACGATCTAAATATGCTTCATGGCTTCTTCTCAGTCGTTTGTAAATTCAGACATATATTAGGAAATTATTAAGTTTATTGTTGGAAACAACGTATCTTACTGGTGATTGTCTCTCATGTGCAGATACAGCTAGTCATATGCCACATACTTCTGGAACGGTGAGTCAGCTGTAGATTATGAAATGACTTTCATGTTAATATGCATAACATCCTCCTTTTATGGACTTGTCCTATCTTTAATTTTGAAACATTTACATGCAGGAAATTATGTTTTGCTCGGGGTTTCAACATCAATCCAGACATCCAGGTTATTTCCATGTCTGATCATTGAATTATTTATTACATACACAACAAGGGAGCGGCTATTGAGACACAAAATTTGATACAAAAAATCCTCACTATTACATCCTTTTGTTTTTACATGAGAGATGGAAATCAGGGAAGAACTATTGTGTCAAAGTGTGTGGGATACCAAATGTAGACACAATGGATCTTGACCATTGGATTGCCCTCTGATTTCCACCTTTCATATAAGGACAAAAAGATTCAATGGTCAGGATCTTTTGTGTCACGAATAGTGTTTTATTTTGTATTCAGAATATATAAAGGAGCGTTTAATGGCATCCCAAACAGTGCGGCATCCCAAATGCCCTATGATATCCATCTCAAGTTCCGATTTAAATAATAGTTCATTTTCTCTTCTCCCACTGCCACTATTGTTTAAATCGGAGCTTGTTGTAGAAATAAATGGACATTTGGGATGCCGTACTATTTAGAGTGTCATTGAACGCTCCTCCTGCACACGCACACGTGCGTGCACACATAACAGGAGTGGAAATTATCAGCACGTTTGGAATGAAGCAATGGCGTTGCTTCTTTATCCGTATCTCTACTTCTAATAAAAAAAATTCATTAAACTAATTTACTCGGGGTATTTTTGAAATTGCAAAAATGCCTTTGCTTTCCGTTTACATATTTGCGTTCAAACAAAATTTCAACGTATACAATAACACAAACTGCCTGTGCGAAGCACGGGCCCATACTAGTTTTATATAATATTCCTAATTTTAATAGGAGCGAAACATTGAAATTTCTGTATGTCCTATGTTTCAGTCTTTCTGCCATTTGTGTCCACAGACCTCAGCATAAGTAATACGCCAAAGCCTTCCCTATCATTTCCATATTCAATGAACAGGTATGAATTTTATATTTTTATGCATCATTCATATTAAACATAATAATTATTTATCTTTGGATGAATTGTAATAGTAGTATAAAATAACAAAATATTCTGTAGGTATATTTTTCTCGTTTGCTGTACCTACCCCAATATGCTAATTTTTCCACAGAAAAGGGTGTCATGTCTCCCATTAAATATAAATGTGGCAGAAAAATAAGTTTGTATACTTATTATGCTTTGGAATTTTGTATTAGTTTTTTCTAGGGAACTAGATGAATTAAAAATTATTACAAACATATTTTTATTTATAAAAGGACAGCACCTTACAATTTCCATTCTTACCGTGTAGCCAATCTTCACATCAAGCCGTAGGAGATCCAGAAGCTTCTGCATTCAGCAATCAAAATTTAGTCAATGGCCGACTTTTTGGGCAGTTTATTTCACTCTCCTCGCCGATTCAGCAGGGCAATTATTTTCAGTGAAAATACAATTTTTTTTTTACATAAGAAGAAAGGATATGAATATAGCACCATTTTAATTTTTCTTTTATAGGCACCAAAGAACTACTGAACTGAATAAGTGCTGATTATTGCTGGGAAATTTGTACATTATTTTTTCATCGTTTTTCCCGTTTAGAGCTGTGTACAGAAAACAGTGACTGAGAGAGCTAATAAAGACTTTATTTATTGTATGTATCCTTCGAGTCAAGACATTTTATGCCAGTTTTTGATGGTTATGGCACTAAATTCCTGTTTATAACGGAAATGTATAAATCTTTGTTTCTGCATGCAAACATGGTAGAGCATGTTTGTCAAAATTTTGATATGATTCACTTTTCGATTCCGTCATGTGAACCAAAAGATAAATGAAATTTTTTGTTAAATAAAATTAGAACAAACGTTGTATGCATGTACCACACCTTTGAATTCCACACGTGGGTAATTAATGGGTATTCATTTTTCCTTTGCATAATTTACTTCAGTGGCTTTATATTGCAACAATATAGTACGGGAACCACTTTATTGACCAATTTGACTATTTACAACTAGTTGATAAATTAACCTGTTACATAAAAGAGATTTGAAGTAGAGTCAATTAAACTTTTAAACAAACAAAAAATAACAGATAAACATAAAGAGAACGAACTTATTAGTGATCCAAGTATAAATTTATTGCTTCAGGATTTAAAATTGAGTACTCCGGAATGGGTCTGGACTGTCCCTTTAAGACCTTTTTTGTTCTGTTCAAAATTGTTCAAGACATACTGTCAACCATCTCGTTTCTAAAATTAAGATCATAGATTCAAATTCTATATCGACCTTCATTTCCACGAGGAAGCACCATTCGTTTATCGCCCTTGCTAAGCTCGAAGAAAATTGGTTTGTTTAAAATACATAGATGCTTGGAATTTTGTTTTGTCTTTTCGATTTGTGTATGTGTTTCTTTTTATACAAATAACATACAATAAGAAGAACTCTTTTATAACTTTGTGGAGGAAAATGAAAGCAGGTAGAAAAATCAAGAAGGAAGAATATGAATGGATGACTCGGTCTCTCCAGACTTAATGCACGACAGAAATTTAGCGGTTCTTAGCGATTTTTGGAAAAACTATCTCAGTTTTGTCAGATAATTTTGTCTAAAAATAAAGTGACATTATACTACCCAATCAAATCCAATCAGGCTTGACTCTACTCGAATTAAATAATTCCCATCTCTAACACAAGAAAAAACATCGAGTGGTTCGATTTGACAATTGAGAATCCTATTTTTAAACAAGATTATTTCATAATATCCTTGATGTGGCATTATCCCAAAATAATGATTCACGAGACACTTCTCAAATTTTTAATAATTCATTTTCATAGCAAAATTTTCAATAATCTCCCACTTGAAGTTCTAAAGAATATTTCCACGAGCAATGTTAGAATATACGTAAGATTATGCATAAACAAAGGTGTATTTGACTTAGACCTTCGCATAGTGAGATTCAGATCACACTATAGACACATGTAATCTTAAATTCTATCTCTCACATCAAACTACACAAAATCTTTCCAAGGTGTAGCTAAAAGCTTATGTTATGGTCATTCATATCTATCCCAATACCATGAGCTCTTTAGATTTTTTTTCCTAACGTTTCACAGGAAGCAATCTCATTTCCATATTCATATAGAAAATCTATTAAGAGTACACATTCAGCTAGGTACCCCACTTAACACAATATAGATCTCATTAAGAGCTTCTATTAATACATTATCTTATTGCCTCAAGAATAATTCATGCTTCTTTTTATTTCAAAAAATATAGCGATTCAATGCATATTACATTATAAATTGTTATTACCCATTAAACCTATTTTTGGGATCTTTTGGTTTTAGGTTGGTTTATCATCATGAGTGATTCATCAATCTATGGGCAGCAGTCTCATTGCTCTTGAAGTTTAATTATTATCATTGCTAAGTAAAAGATGAATAAAAAATTGAAATTATAACCAAAGATTAGGGAATAAATTCATTAACAAAGTGAAATTTATAAATGTGATCTATAATTGAAGATGAAATAAAAATTCCGGAGTGATAGACTTTCTTCCTGGCCATGCCTTTCGTCAAAAAATCTCCTAAGTTATTATCAATGCACATTATTCACGCTAACAACTCCTATAAAGAGTAATTCTCTAATAGTACCGCGCATATGACGTATATGTATGACGTATATGTCGTCTCTTATAGTTGCAATGACAGTCTTGAATTTTCACAATAACTATCGTATTATCACAATGATTCAATAGAACCGGGATGTTTCCCATAAAAGATCTCAGCTAGCAGACTTCTTAGTCAACCTGCTTCTTTTCTAGCTATTGCTAATGCTATCATCTCAAGCTTCATGGTGGATAAAGCTAATAATTTGTTTCTTCGATTTACAAGAAACATCTCCACCGGTAATACAAAAAGCATAGTCACTCGTTGCTATAGAGTCATCTGATGGAGTATTCCGGTCTACATCACTGTACCCTTTAAAGATAGTTGGAAATTGTTAGGAATGCCATTTTAATGTTTTAGACGATAAAAACTATATATCAATGCTACTATGACTTTATTGAGTTATTTCAAATTCAGTAGCACTCATATAGAAGTTGTGATACAATGACGGAGTCAAATATATAAAATATATCGAAATAAATCAAACAAAGACATACACCATGGAGAACGGGTATTCAAAGATATTCAATAGTCCATGGGAACACACCAATGTCGAAAAAATATTCAAAGATGGACAAAAGGACACAAAAGTCAAGTATGCCATATATCGAGTCATTTTAGTCTAGATTTGTATAAATCCCACAGATGATCTTCAAATCACTTCAAATTTCGACATAACATTCCACTCATCCCAAAGTAGTTTTGAGTTTTTTTTTTGTTTTTCCGAAATAATAGAAGTGCCAGAATAAAGAAAGAAAAGAAGACAAATTTCGATATGAAGCCTAGGCCGACTCATAGATCAACTTGTGAGACTCTAGAGGTCGATATGTTGAGTCTCATAGGTCAATCCATAGAGTTTCACGTGTGGATCTATAAGATGTAAAATGGTCGACATGTGAAGCTTTGAATGCAATTTTTTTTTGAATTATGTTTCTTTCCGTAGTCGCATCTTTTCATTTCTTCGTCACTTCTCTTAATTTCATAAACACTTCCAATCATTGCAACTCCTCAATAACAACTCTACAACATCTTTATTAATGGTTGGAATAGAAATGCAATTTTTTGATCCGACCGCGAAGTTCTAAAAATACTCTTATATGTATTTCTATATTAGTACTTGTAATATATCCGTCGTCGCACTCTTTTGGTATCAGCCCGAAATACAAAAAATATCTCTATAGATATTATTAGTAAGATTTAGCACCACTTTTTCCTCTACAAACTAAAAATTTACTCAACATATATTTACCAAGTCTTAATATTAATTAAAAATAGAATCTAACAAATAAATTACTTTACAAATTCGTTTTTATGTTATTAATAATATAAATAAAAATTTATACTTAAAAAATTAGAATTGCAACTTAGAAATAAGAATTCAAATTAACTATGTATGATTCAACACAAAAATATGGCCAAAAATTTATGGAAATGATTTTTTTTGAACGTATTAAACAAATACAATTTGTAGAAAAACAATTTAGGTGTCTTCATCACGCGCCAAACGCGTGCCATAACTATCATTAATTAATAATAGAATTAAAATTTAAAAATAAATAAATCAGATTTCGCAACTTATAAATGAAAACTAAAACCAACAACACCAGCGACGAAACCAGGATTTTTGTTTGCGTTGGGCAGAGTTGTGTAAGTAATCAAACACATAGCACAGAAAAACTGAAATTCAACCAAAGTAATTTAGTCTAGTGCATTTTGAAACACGTTAAAACAATGAGTTTGACTACTTCATAATATTGGTAATTTTATAAACTTACACACAAAATACATAATCCAAAAATACATAAACTGCTAAATAATCTATTTAAATCATGCTCTACGAACTTCACGAAAATCAAATTCATCTACAATCGCTTCAACATCAAGACTTTTAACAATCTCTCTTTCAATGTATATTATCATGTGATTTCCAAGTAGATCATCCCCCGTCTTATTACGAAGTGGTGTCTTAATCAATTTCATCGCTGAAAATGCTCGCTCTGTGGTTGCAGTAGATACTGGAAGGGTTAAAACTAGACAAATCAATCTGTGAACAAGAGTGTATATTTTGGCTTTTTTTGATTTCACTAACTCCTTATTCAACTCCGAAAGTGTTGTAATGTTACAAAAGCGAGAATCAAGACATACATCTTGCTCATAATGTAGCAATTGATGTTTCAGTTGAAAATCAATTTCCAACTCGCTAAAATCTTCAGGATAATATTGTTTAGCTGGCAAACAAGCCTCATCAATTTTTAGCGCTTCAAAGTTATTTTTTGGTTCCAAAACAGAACTAAGGCTTAAAAGTCCAATTGTTGTGTCTGAAAATCTTGTAGACAGCTCCATTACTTGTGTCAACAGTTTCATTTAATATATCAAAACGATAATGATGTTCTATGGTAATTTCATCACGTTGTTGACTAGAGCGTCTTGTTCCTTCTAAATGACGAGAACTCATATCTGGTGTTGCAATTGAATTTCTACTACAAAAGGATGTCACATTATTCAAAAGACATTCCCACTTTTCATCATTTTTCAAATTGCAAAGAAGATTTTTCATGATCGAGATTGAATGAATTCCACTTAAGATATCTTGAGACTTTTTCTGAAAAGCTTGACAAAGAACTTCGGTAATTCCCATTATTTCGACCATCAAGTGCAATATGAAGACAAATTGAAATGTACTCATCGCAAGTAGAGAACCATTTGCTTCAGCGCTCATTTGTCTATTTAGATTTTTTTTAATAATTTCAAGAACAACGTGAACGGGCTTATACAAGCTAAGCAAGCTACAAGCTGAAGAGTAATGTGAACTCCAACGGGTAGAAGCTGTTCGTCGTAAGGTGGTCTTGTGATTTGTACCAATACCTGTTTGTGAAGTTCCACTCAATATCATATCTTCAAATTCTTTTCTTATAGTCGTTTTAAGTTGTTGATTTCTTTTAGGAGACGAACTTACTAAATTTACAATACAATTTAGCATTTGAAAAAATAACTCTATGTCACACATCTCACCAGAAGCGCTAATGCAAGTTGTAATCGATGCACAAAACAATGCACATAATATGCATATGGACAGTCTTCTAGAAACAATGCTTGTAATCCACCACAAGCACCTCTCATGTTACTAGCACCGTCATATCCTTGACCTCGCATATTTTAAACAAGCAAACCATTTTGATCAAGTATATTAGAACAAGCTTTTTTTAAAGTTTGCGCGGTGGTGTTGTGACGCCCCACCTCTATACCCACGCTAGCCAAGAACACTACGGAGTAATGCTGTCAACTAGCACGGAGAATAAGGCTGTTGAGGAGCGACCATCCGAGTAACATCTTCGTGCGAGCACCGATATGTCAGATAGTATAGCATGCTAATGAGGAAGTCCGACATACCGATACAAACTCAAAGCTATCACACGGTGGCTATAATAAATCTTCAGAAACAAATATAGAAATAGACATAACATAAATCAGTCACAGATAATTCATATCACAAAAGCGGAAGAAGATATGAATATATAACTAACACATGAAAGTGTATATCAGAGTAGTGGTTAAAAAGATCCACAATAATACAAAAGAATAGCAACACGTGCTATACAAAAGAATACAACTATGAGTCTATATCTCAAGTGTATACAACAAAAGCTGCTAATCTAAATAGTTAGTCAAAAGTTAGAGTAGAAAATCTCAGAAGAGGAGTCAAACAGAAGCACCTGTAACATCTCGGTCTGACCCGAGTATTATTTATAAGAAAATAATAAACGGATCAGTCTAGCTATAAATATCAGATGACATGATATAAAGTAAAAGATATGACATAAACATATAATATACATAATGGCATACTACTATAAGCATGCAAATGATGATCAACAAAAGATCGTTCAATATCACAAGAATCTTCACAAAGATCTAAAAAGGGTTTCATACCCAAAACTTGTATTCACAACAAGTCAATGACACACGAATTCACCAATGCACAAAAATTGATAAATCACATCAATGAAAATCACTAAAATTGGTGAAGCATAAATTTCAGAATTCAACACACGAAATCCAGAAATCATAAAAAGGGGGGAGGCCTATCACACGAATGGGAGCATGAAAACTCACCAACATATGTATCACACGAACGAGACGCTATCTCATGGTAGCAACCATTAATTTTTGACACACGAACGACCGGAAGACCATGGGGCGCTACCCCACAAGTGTGAGTCGAAATCACACAGAAACAGGGTCTAGTCTACATCGCAGACAAAGAGACATCACACAATTGCTAGTCTAAATCACAAAAATGATCGTCATGATCATCAAGAAGTGTCAATTACAGTAAGCTAGTAAATATATGAGCTTAGCTTCATATCCCATAACCACTAGCTTAACTTAAATATTTACGAACAAATTGTAGATCTCTACTAGAAAATTTGTCACAAGAGATTCAATCGAATAAGTCCAAGAATTAACCGGCGAAGTAAACGCAAGCGTTTCATACCACTCGTTTTACTAAGTCGTTTAATTAGATTTCTCATACGAGTGAGGTAAAGGTTTGTATATACTAGTGGAGTGGAAAACGGTTTTAAGAAACGAGCTTTGTAATAAAATAGTGTTGAAATTGTTTTGATGAAAGAGTTTTGATATTTACTACTAGTATTGAAACCTTTATATTTTTAAAGTGACAAATCACAAAAATGATTGTAGAAACAACCAAACATCAAAATTCACATACGAAGACGTGAATAAAATCCAAAAAAATCGATACCGAATCCATCAAAATGGATATTCCCAAAAATCACGAAGAAAATGTCATCAAAGTCGATAAAAAGTGATAATAACAAAAGGGAATCAACATAAATCGATTAAAGTTGGAATTCTCAAGCAAATAGGTAAATAGGCAAAAAGAGTGCAGATTCAGACGTTTGAAATCAAGGATTCAGACGTCTGAATCTGGAAAACCAAAAGTTTTCCAGAACAGAATTCAGACGTCTGAATCTTTGATTTCAGACGTCTGAAATAGGCACATTTTAGCCTATTTCCTTTCTGGTTCTAAATGAACCAAATCAGACGTCTGAAATATAGATTCAGACGTCTGAATACTGGGGAATAAAAATTCCCTGTATAATATTCAGACGTCTGAATACTACGTTTCAGATGTCTGAAACTTGGGTTCAGGGCATTCCCTGAACCTAGGCCAAAAATGGCCAAACGAATATCAGAAGCGATTCGGACGAGCAAACGACGACTAAAGATTTACGTCGAGCGACAACCCAGCCTTAACGACTCTCCGATACGCCTCAAATATCAATGTCCAAATATCCATAAAAGGATTTTCATAGATTTTGATTTCAAAACACTAAAAATTGGAATATACACCAAATCAATCTAAACCAAAATCAATTGCACAAGAATAAGTGTTAGAAATCCATACTTAACAAACGAAGATAATTATAGACTAAGATGTGAGATAAAAATCTCACCTTTGAACCCAAATCAATGAAGGAGAAGCTTTTAAAACAAGCTAAGATCAATTCCTCTTCAATAACAGCTCAAGAAGCTTCAATCTAAACTTACAAGTAAAATATTTCCTATGTTAGGTTTAGGAATTTCTGAAATGGAACGGTGAAAGAGTTGGAGAAGATGAAGAGGATGCTTACCAATGGGTTCTCTTAGAATTTGGAGCTAGATCTTGGATTTTGCAAAAGAACTAGGGTTTTGGATTTATATTTCCCATTCTCTTCCACCATATTTGCTTTAGAACTAAAAAGAGGAGGAAGTGAGAGTGAATGGGGAGGGATGATTCAGTTTGGGGTATTATTATGGCTAATGGGCTGAACCCAAACCCAAACCCTAAGGGAAAAGGTCAAATTTTTAGCTAGCTCCAAACATATCGAAATTTATACTCAAAAAGGTCGCAAACGGGGTTTTGAACTCAATGGAAGTGGTCTTGAGTCCTAATTCGACTGTTTGCAAAAAGTAGCTTTTCGGACTAAAATCCGACGAACAATGAAATATTTAAATATACAATCGATAAATATGCGGGTTGTTACAGGTGTCTTCAACTCCAACGGCATCAAAAAACCATTCTCGTATACAACCTTCATCATCAACAAATCTAATAACCATGGCCATTCGCTCAATATTTGATTCATCTTGTGACTCCTCAACAAGAATACAAAATTTAGATTCACCAATCTCTTCACGTATTCTTCTTCTCACAAGATCACCAATAATATCCATAATATCATTTTGAATTTTTGATGAAACATAAGAAGCATTTCCAGGAGCATTTTCTAATATAACTTCTGCAACTTCGGTAGAAAGTGAAGCTGTATACTTAAGCAACTCAAGAAAATTTCCACGATTAAATGAATCAATAGATTCATCATTTCCTCTAAGTGTACAACCTTGACATGCAAGCCATAAGATAGCTTTCACTGAAGTGATGACTCGCAATCGATTTTTTTAATTTCAATTTCGGATTGTAACCTCAATTGTTTTTCAATGCCTTGTGAGGGATTGCTCAAGCAATCTAATAACATAACATTGTTTGAATGTAATGAACTCGGACCTCCTTCATGCTTTTTGAGACAACAATCTTTTCCGCCAACTCTTTTCCAACTATTGTACCTATTAGAAATCCATGTATCTTGTTTGTGATGTTGAGAAATATTTTTATCGAAAAGAAAACAAGGAAAACAATAAGTTTTTTGAGTTGTTTCGGAATACTCGAGCCATTTATGATCTTTGAACCATTCAAATCTCATTCGACATCCGTCTTTATTTCTTTCAAAATTTTCTTTTAAATCGGGTTGACATGGTTCCATTCCGATGTAACACGACGAATTGCATCTTGATCTTTATAATGATATATCCATATTGTTTGACGTAATCCTGGGTCATGCTTCACGGCGTCTTCAATTTTTTGAATTTTGATGGGAGTCACTTCACTGATAGGATCCAAGCTATTTAACTCCAAATTCAAAGGAGGATTTGGAGACGATGTTGCAACGTTATCAGACGTTTTTGTGTAGAATGAAAACAAAATTTTCATTGGTCTCTTCGACATAGCTTCAAAGTTGAAACAATTCACTTCATAACAGGAAAAAAAATTAATACCACTTCTGATTAAACAATTCACTTCTTTAAATATTTTCTTAGTCCATATTCAAATTGAAAAATAGAGCAATTTACCGTAAATGGATAGAAAATAAAAGTAAATTGTATCAAACAATTTTTATAAGCAAATTTACAGATCAAGAATAGTAAGACTGCATCTAGTTTAGATTTGTATGGCCTAATGCAACAAATATGTAAATTAATTTCAACTCGACGTGTAACATGTCGTTGACCATAAATGGTGCTGCTGTATATTCATTCCACAAAAAGATCTGTAGCAGTAATTTACAGTAAATGGGATGCAAAACAAAAGTATATTGTAGTAAACAGTTTTTATAAGCAAATTGAGGATTTTTGTATGATTGAATCAGTAATAACAGTAAAAGAGACTGTAAACAAATTGGAGATGTTTGTATGATTCATTCCACAATCAGTAATAACAGTAAATGGGACAATACTTGACAAAATTAAAAGAAGAATTATCTGAAACACTTCAAAATAAATAGAAAAAATGAAGCATGAATGTTGAATTGAAGTTGGACACCTGCAATTAAATTTAGGGTTGCGCTTCACATCTGGGTTTACGTGTGCTCTCTCTAGACTGGAAGAAACTGTACGCGTTTTTTTTTTGTTTTTTTTTTTAATTAAATGCCGAAATCTTGGGTTGGGCAATGGCCCACCCCATCTTAAATTTGGTTTCGTCACTGAACTACACCTGATTTAAACGTAAAAATACGATTAAACATTCACGTGCTAGGATGATCATGAGTATAATAAAACCTCCAAACACTGCAAGGTCAAACTAGTTGCTCTAAATTTCCCGCTATGTTTGCAATATCATTCTACTGCTTTCAAAATTCCAAATAGTTCAAATTGTATTGATTCAATCCACATCAATAGTATTCAAATCACTTTCTATATACTTATTCTTTCATATTGCAAATTGATCGTGTAGGCTATAGGAGAGTTGCACCATGCGATAAACATGCGATAAACATGCGATAAACATGACTACATAATGTTATGCAATCACATATTTCATGTATAAAAATATGAGTACGTACCATGCAATAAACATATGACTAATCACGTATTTCATGCATAAAAGTACGACTAAGTAAGTGTTATGCAGTCATATCTTTAATAAAAAAATGATTTCTACGCATACGCCATTATTTTAACTTATAAAACAACTAAAACTTTAAATATCTTTGTCAAAGTCCATTAAATCTGCATTTGAAATCATATTAATTTAAAATTTTGATTTTTGTGCATCAACAATATATATTATTGAAAACTTAAAAAAGAAAAAAAATCATAATTTAATAGTAAAAACGATTTTCTCACAAAATGCAAGCACTTTCTAAAGTGTATATATATGGGTTGGTGGCTATGATGATAAAAGACAACGGACCTGACTTATATATATATCGAATCAGCTTTACGTTGGAACTAGTAAAGAGTGAACCGAAGCTAATTAACGGTAATTGTAAATAAGCAAACATAATAAATGTACTAGGTGTACCAAATATGTGTCAACTGCCAAAGCATGCGAGGAAAGAAACTTAATAGAACTTACCAACAATATTGAATATGATATTAAACTAGTCTTTGATTTTTCAGTTTATCAAAATTAAAAAGATTCATTTCAAATGTTAAGATAACAAGGCAATTCGCTGGAATTTTTTTTTTTTTTACGAAAAGTCCAAAATTCAAAGTTAACAAGCATAACAAACGCAGCAAAAGAAGTCAAACAATTAATGCAAACAAACACATAACATGACTTCATAACCAAGCCACTATCATATTCAATAATGCATCTATGTAATAGCTTATCATTCAATCTGATTCTCTTCCATAAAAACAAAGTTGGACCAACTGGCCATAAATAAAAGTATCAATGAATAGTACCCTCTTCTCTTCCTACATTTTTTTCCTTCAATTTCGTTTTATCTTTTTTTTCTTCATCATCATCTATATTACACATTAGTTATAGAAAACTTTACACAATATTAATCAAAATTGCATGGTACTGATCAATGCCAGACCATTCTTTGTAGCTGCTAACCCTTGAATCAGCGCTTACCTGAAATGACTAAATAATCATAATTCAAGTTTTTTACTATTCAGGTTCGACTTTTTTTATAAACCACTCTTCAATTCAGAAACAGCATTTACCTTTTGAACCCTTAAAAAGGAACAACATAGGGCAAAGCAAAGACATCGGCTTCCTCTATCCGTAATCCCTTATCCCACACTTTGGGAGGCGATTCATTCACTTCAGTTTTCCTATTGATATTTCTCTTACTGCTCAAAATCCAATCTTGCTCATCGGATTCAGGAACTTCTTCCACTTTGGGCATTGAGTATATCAAGCCTAAGTACTTTGTATCTGGATGAGGTGGCCTGGTTTTTATTCGATCTTTTACTCGATCTTTCTTGCTTGACTCGACAACGCTACTCGTCTTTTTTGGATCTATAGCAGCAGGCACAACAGGAGGCACAACAGGACGAACAACAGGAGGCACAATAGGACGAATAACAGGAGGCACAATAGGAGGTTTATGTAAATGCAATGGTTGATGCTCTACATTTGAATTTCGACTAATGGAGCTTCCATTATTTTCTATGCCTCTTACCACTTTGATACTATTGGTGCTCATGGATTTTGAAATCATATGATCAAACTCTAATGGCTTTCCATTATCAACTGGTTGATGCGAAGAGGAAGCAATTGTTCTTTGTATCTTGTTAGGTCGCTCTTCGAGTTGAGGTTCTGTGACCAAACACAAAAGGCAGAAAGCATAGTTTCTAAATCGGTTTATTATGACAACTAAATCATTATACAGCTAGAAAAACAAATAAAGTAAACTCACCATGCAAGAAACCGTTTGTTTCAGATTCCTTCCTCTTCTTATTGCGTCCATCATCAACACTGGCAGTGGTGGACGGCACTGGATTGGATGCAACCTTACCGTTGATATGATCAGTTTGATCTTTTACTCCAGTCTCTTTTAGTTTATCATTGTTTACGTGTTTTTGCTCGCTTTTTGAACTGTTTTTCCCATCTTTTCTCTTCTCTTTATGTCTATCTTTATCCTTGTCTTTCCTTTTCTTTTCCTTTTCACCTCTATCCTTGTGCCTCCCTTCTTTCTTCGCATCCTCTGACTTCTTCTCTTTACTTCTATCTCTCGCTTGAGTGCTAGCAATATTTGTAAACAATCTTTCATTATCTGTCGAATGTGCAGCACCCATGTTTTGGAAAACTGAAGAAGTGATATTTTCCACCAAATTGTCAAGCTCGTCATTTCTTTTTTTATATGGACCGATAAGATTTGAAACAACGTTATTACTCGATGCCTTTTGCATTGAATTAACAGCAAGTGCGCTCTCATTTTTTTGACTTGGAGACCTGTCAAAAGGACGAGGAACATTAACATCGTTTCTTCTCTGCTCTGTGGCGAAGTCACCAACTTTAGGATTAATGTGAGCTCTTTTATTTTGAGTATTTTCAAGGCTTCTTTGCATTGGAGGAGGTGTGAGCTTCTTTTCACTGCCTCCAAATTTCTGTTTTTCAACACCTTCGGGTTTCTTATGATGCAATGGAGGAACATGGCGACCATTTGTAGGTTGTGCAAGTCTCTTTTCACTATCTCCGATCTTTTGCCTCTCCATACTAAGAACCTGAATACCTTCCGTTCTTTTATGATTGAAAGGTGGAGTGCAATTATCATTTCTTCTTTGTTCGAGAGAAATAAGCTCTTGAACCTTCTCAGAACTTCCAATTTTTTGCTTCTCCTTAATAGTTGATGGAACCTCAAAGCCGTTTGTTCCTTTCTGATGAAAAGGAGGAACACGTGCATCAATTTTTCTACGCATTGAGACTGAAGCATTTGCAGCAGTTTTATTGTTAGTACAGGCATCCTTCCCCATTGCAGTTGATGTGCTCGGGATATTCATCTCAGTTCTTCTGTTGATAATATTAAAGGTTTTTTCAACCACATGATTTCTTGCGCCTTGTTCTTCATCTCTGATTCTTCTTTCTTCAGTGAATTTTGAATCTTTGATTTCATTAACTTTTGTGGTCTCATTCTTTTGATCAGACGATGAACCAATTTTGTCATTTTCCTTGGCCTTTTTCTTGTCTTTATGTTTTTCTTTTTTATCTTTCTTCTCCTTGTGTTTACTTCTTTCACTTCGATCTTTGTCTTTCTTCTCCCTTTTATGTTTCTTTTCTTTGTGCTTCTCCTGAAACATATCAATATAAATCGACTTAGTGTTATGTAATAGCAATAAATGACCGAGTTACAAAATGCATTAAGCCAAATGCGACGTCTATATGAAGCTAATTCGAATGTTTCTCATAATGCAAGGTCACTAGAATTTTCTGCCATTTTACCTTGTAGAGAAACCAAACTACAATAAAGAGAGCTCCTGTGGACCTTTAATTCTTTTCTGCCTCAACCACAGCATAAATGCATAATACGATCTCAGAAAATACTATGGATACTCACATCTTTTCCACTATAATTATTCCACTACAATAAGCTATTCTTAATATGCCTAGAAACCTTCTACTACTACAACTGAGGAAAGACCAGGTAAAAGAAAATTCAAGACTTGCAATTATGCACCATATAAAAGTTTCCTTCTGCTGCAGATTATGATATGTGATAAACAGAGTATGTAGTCCAGGATTTGCAAAATAAGCCAATAGACAGTACCGATATGGCATTTGAAAATTATTTCGCTTCTGACTTTTCAAACTAGCTCAACCTTCACACTATCATGGTTTCAATCAACAAAATTCAACTTTTTCTTACATCTCAGACCATCTTCGAAAATGAATGAAAGCATTCTTCTCTACAGTCATATAAATGATGACGCTTTAGTCATTTCATGATTTTGATTATCCCAAAAAAGTGTATGTTTGGCTTGATAATGAGTTTTGTGTTTTGAGTTTTCAATATGCATTTCAAATGGATGAGAGCGAATGAGAAGTTGGAAAATCATAATCGATACAACAAAAAGAAGCGGAAGGAAGGAGTTTTTTTAATATTTCTAAAATGGCGGAAAACAAGAAGAAAAATCATTTTCAATATTACATGTTAAAAACGTTTTTCAAATTATCCGTTTTCCATCACCATCTCCTCTCCCGTGCATTTTGAAAAACATGCTGAAAACACAAGCCTCGTTTTCAAACTAAACGAGCCCTAAACTTCTATGTCGGTAGTTTTGATGCCCTAGTTCGAGAAACATCAGCTAAGATCAATATCAAGACCAGTAAAACCCAAGCATTTATCCCGATCCGCCTTAAGAAATTTTTTGTCCCCTGATAGTTTTTTGACAGTCAGATCACAATTTCAAGAGGCTTTTTTGTTGGTTTTAATATTCAACTTACTTGGAAAAAAAATTGCCTTTTAAAAAAAGCTATTGACGACAGAACAAGAGAGAAATTTATTGTAATTTAAACATTTTGCTCTTCTGATTCGGTGCCAATACACCAAAATTACGTTTAATAGTTTCGACAATTAGATGTCAACGTAGAAAGAAAACTTGAATTGGTAAAAGTAGTCAAAATAAACGATATTTTGGTGCAGAAGAATCAAAAGAACATCTTATTTCGGACCAACCGAACAATTAATTTGACCACTCCTTAGTAATTCTGAGAAGCTTCAAAATATGATGGTACCCACCAGTGATAAGATTTATACATACTTGAATACTAATTTGATGGGTGCTAGAACAAAAGCAGGTGACTCCTATAGTCATCTTTAAAGAGTCAGGACAAAAGGGCCTTCAACTATACAATAATATATTACGGTTGTAAGACTCTCAAGCATTTTTGCCAAAAATCTTAAAATTATACAATCGGAATCCCGTTTCAGATCGGATTTCTCCCTTTGCGATTTGATTTAAATTCGATTCTATCTTAATTATATCGCAATATAGAAAAATCATTCAACTCATACTAACATATTTAACATAGTTATTTGTATCCACAATTCCAATTCTGGTATTATCAAAACAACATAAAATTGGAACAAGAGAGAATATTTAATTTTAAGTCTAGAGAAGTTCAAACATTAAAATCAATTTAAAAGAGTTTACAAACCTTTAAACATGGATTGAACATACAATTTACGATTTAAATCTCGTTTCGATTCAAAGTTTGAATTTTGTGATCTACGATTTAAATCCCATTTTGAAAATCTTGCTCTCGGAAACTGCAAAAATATATTACTCATTTCTGATATATTTAAACACTACTACCAAAACGATTACTGCATATCTCTTATCAACAGTGTGACATGATGTACTGATCTCAGACTAGGTTTTCCTTGCATGAAGAATCTGTAAGTGCCATTACAAACCAAACAAAAACAAAATCTCAACATAAATAGTCAAAAATAACCTGATGATTGCTATTAATGAGCACCTAAAAGGTAATAGCAGTCTCAAAGTATATATCAGTGTTTGAGCAATGAACTAAGGTTTTCCAAAAACAAATTCTGAAGTTAAACTTAAAAATATGATTACATACATTATTTATCGGAACAGAATCCCTTTCTTGATATTAAAATTTCAAATAATTATCCCAACAAACAGCAATACAAAGCATAAGCAAACACAGGGAGTAAATATTGGAACTTTTTGCAAGGAACTAGTAGGCAGATCATGTTAGGTAATCAGCCAAAAGCCCGGGTTTCAAATTATTACAACTATTTCTACAAATTTGCACCACAAGAAGGGTGTTTACCAATTTAATAAATTCTAGTATGAAACAAGCCAAGGATATTTCTCAATTGGACTATTCAATCTGCACAGAAAGGAAAGACATATACACACTGATTTTTCAAACTACACAATTCGAATTTGAGCGTAAATTTGTAGATATGTTCTTGCATACCTCAATATCATTTCCACAAAATTTTAGTTAATCTGAATAAAATTATATTTCAAATCGACGGTTGAAACAAACGTTTTAACGTATCAACAACTTAACATGTTGAACTGGCTGAAAGTTCTAAAATGATATCATTTTCTGTGAGCATGATGTTCAAAGTATAGGTTGAACATCTTTAAAGTTTCATTTGGTTTTGACTAGTGTAGCACTAAAAATCATATGGGTGTAGAGTGGGTGTAACAGATCTTTACTGCATACAAACATACCCCCTCAATATATTTCTAAAGTTTTAGCCCTTTCAAATGAAATTTAGAATCAATGGTTAATTTAAACGTTTATGACGCCTCCTATTCATTTGCTATTTTGAAGGATTTGAATGTTTCTATACGATTCAAACTTTTGTATAGTTGATCTCGCTAACATTAAAACATATTTATAAAAATTCACTTCAGTCTAAATTTATTTTGCACAATAAGACAGAGGGATGAGAGGAGAAACAATAAAAGTGAAATATATTTACACTCTTTATTACCGTTTATTCCCAAATCACTTTGTTTCTCATCGATTTGTAAAACAGTTCCATGCTTATCATCAAAATGTAAACCATCTTTTTACAATGCAAGTTGTCTATTATTTTATGAAGTGACCCCTTATTTTGTGGTTTTATTATGCAACCTACCTAACAGTTTCAAATTTCTCTATTTATACTAAAAGTTTAAGTACTATGTGATGAAATGAAATGATGTATGAAAATAAATAATATAAATTATTAAAATTTCAAAATCATGTCACATAAAATTAGTGGTTTCGGTGTACTTTGCACTTCTACAATGCAAACCACTTAAAACTTTTAAATTTATTTATTTTTCCAAAAATGTCTTGCATTATTATATAATTTAAATGACATGTGGCAAGTAAATAAATATTATAAACCAGTAAAAGTTCGTAACAATGTCCTTTTGTGCAACTTTGATCGCTTTTATTGTACCTGCATTGTGACCTCGTATTTTAAATAGTGCAAGCATGAATCATCGTTGTTGCACTTAATGTAAAAAATTAAATTTGGATTTAAGGTTTAAATTACTATTTTTTTATCGCGATGAAGTTGTATGTGATTCTATTATGGACATTGTTAAAGGGACTCCAAAAATGAATGAGGGTTTTTTTTTTTTTTTTTTTTTTTTTTTTTGAAAAAATGCTATGGAACGCACACAAAATTTGTCATCCTTAACAGAAAAAATAAATCTGTAATTAACCTCAGTTTTTTGATGACTGATTGTCATATTTTCACCTTTTTCGACACGATCCCACTAAAAATGGTTTTTCAAGAATCATCGTCAATTTTTTTTATCATTTTTCAATGGATTGTTCCCAAATTTTGCTTTACACGAGGGGTCAAAATTGTAAACCCTTTTATTTGGATGGAGTCCCATCACAGTTTTCTCCTAGGTGGAGTCCCTCTAAAACTTGCCTCCACATCAAAAAATGTAGTCACTTTAACAATGGCCTTTACCATCGTCAATTTTAGAGATTAGAATTACAATATGAAAAACGATAGAAGATTATACCCAGTATGATAAATAATATGGAGTAAAACGTAAATCCCTTTTAAAAGGGTATCTAGATCCTCCCTCCCCCACACCCCCAACCCCCCCCCCCCCCAACACACGCGTGCGCACACACCCACCCACCCATATACGTGGACATACGGGCAAATATCTTTCACATAATGACAACATGTATGCTTATAATCTTTCACATGCTAATAGACTTAGATTATGAGTACTGTAGGAAGCCAAATTGGAGTTGAACTTTGACTTTATACCGGAGAGTGTTCCAATATATTTAACCTGCCTATAACATATGCCTTCCGAAATGAATTACAAATTTATGATTACACAACCGGACATCTTAGCACTATTAGAATTGATTATCATCCAATCTACCTATGTCTTTGATTACGAAAGACTTCCTATAAGAATATGGAATTGTTTCACCATTCTATTGATACACAGAAAAATATTTCATGATCAAAGAAAGAAGTAGCTTGAATAGTAAAAATAAGTAATCAAATATGTTTGTCACAACAAATTATGAAATATCTTTGGATTGTAATGCATCTTTAGAAAAATGTTCAGTTTCCAATGCCAAAATGAAGGCGTAGGTCATCTAAATGCTCCTTACCCGCTAAGATGCAATGGTCAATTAAAAGGCACTAATTTCTTAGAAAAAGAACATAGTCAACACTCTACCAAAAAAAACACATCCAGTAATGAGTGTTCATACCTGTGGGATGTCGAGCATATACTAAGTCTGGTATAAATATCACTTAAGGTGAATTAGATGCTGAAAAAAGTTAAACATAGGAATAATGTCCATCATGTTAGCTTATGAACCTCTATAAGTTGTTACAACTAGTAAATTCCTACTCATATTTACAGTTGTTACAAACTGCAAATCATCATTTTACACTTCGAAAAGTATGCTTAACAAAATTCCACAATGATTTTTTTATCTCAATTTTGTAGGTATGAATAAATATTTCTCCATAAGTTGTTAAGAAATATCCTTAAATCAACCCAATATCAAGATAAATATATTATCGTGTGCTTAGAACAATCACCAAGTAATTGTTAACGTTATACCTTTAACTATAATTTCATTATCTCTAACTGTACTTTCATCCCAACCCTAAATCAGTTAGGGTGCAGAGCTGATAATGTGTTACTAAATAGGCATCCTTGCAATTTGTAAACACGGTACACATGATGCATGATATTTTGAAAAAAGAATTCTAACTGGTGGATTACAACAAAATGCAGGTACTCAGTATGTTCGTTGAACCACTCGACACTCTTCATTCCAGTTTTATTCTCGATTCATTTCGAACCATCTAAATCCAAAATTAAAAATAAATAAACAATTCCTTACTATAGATTATGCTTAACTTGTGGATTAACGAACACTTCAAGTGAGTTAAAGCTTATGTGAGCTCAAGGAAAATCTTCAAAGAGTGATATTTTAGGGAACAGAATAACAGTTCAACCTAAGCATAAATTTACAAAACATGATGCATCTGAATTCATTGATCACATGATTATCCACATTCTAACAGAATATCAATTTCTTAATTCACTGGTCTACCAATCATATATTATAAGATGATTGCATGATCCTTGCTATTTCTCTGTTCATTGGCATACAACACCACTGTTCATTGATATACAACACCACTACCACACACTTCTTAGTGCAAACACTTTGAATTTTCCTTTTCCCATGGTTTAGAATAAACAACGGGAGAGCAGTTATTTATTTATTTATTTTTTTGGTCAGTTAATGAACTGTTACACATCTCTTAGTAGCCATTTGATGCCCAAGTGATCTTCTTCACCTTCATACTTCAGTACCTAAACTATTATATGTCCCTACATCATCACTATGTTTCAAGAGAAACATTCTAAACACATTCACTACTAAATCCAACAGAAGCATCCTAAGTAACATAGCATGACAGTTTGGAACTAAATAAGCAAACAAAATGCTAGTATAAAATCATGTAAAGGATTAACCTTTGCAAGTAAATCCTCTTGTATGCTACTCAGCTTCTTCTCATATCCAGGTGGTGGAAAAGGAAAGCACCGAGACATAGCTTTGATCGAGTACCACTTCTACTGTTTCTCTATCCAAATTCAAAAGAGACCAAAACTCAAACTCATTTACATGTACCATGTCTCAAATCCCACACTCATTATAAACTTCAATTCCTAATCTATTCCATTTCCAAAATTGAACAAACCCCACTTCCCAAATTGCTCAAATTCACTACTCCAACCTATCAAAATTGAAACTTAGTTCTAAAATCTCGATTTCGAGATATCAGATCGAATGGTTCGCAAGCCAAACCTAGCTTTGGGAAAAGGGGATTCTTCTTATACAGAAAAGATTGAAGATTCGAAGATCGTAGGCTTCGAATTTATTCAAAATTGAAAAGAACGGAAGTGAACAATAGGAGAAAAATGAATGAAAATGAACTGCTTTCTCTCTCTAGAATCTAGAGTGGGTTTGCGTTTATGTATTGGAATTGAGATTGAAATATTTATAGTGGATTCAGTTTGGGAAGTTATAGATGTATTTTTCTCTCTCCGATTGTATTTTTATTATTTTTGATGTGATTGTAATTCTGTTTTGTAAATTTTTTTTGTTGATTGTGAGATGAAAAAACCCCAATGGGGAAGAGAAGGGAGAGGGGCAGGGAAAGGTGTATTTATAGAATGAACAACGGAAAATTTTATTTTTGTCCCTTAAATAAATGTTGCCTTAGTTTTATGGTTCCTACGTTTATATCCTTATTTTGTGTTATGACTTGGCTTTTAAAACCTTCTCTGTACGATTGAGGTTAGAAATCATGTAAAATGCCTCGGCGAGTTGGTACAAACAAATAAGAGAATCATGTTCTCGGCTTATTTTTGTTGTTATTTGAATGAACCGTTTACAACATTCCAGGAATATAAAATGTAAAACAATTTTTTTATATAAATATACAATTAGAGATGGTTTTGTGGCGCAGTTAACACGACTCTTATTTTACTACTTGTGTTGTATGGTAAGCACGAGTGGAACATTTGCGGTCTCTTCACATTTTAAGTGAGAGTAAGTCAAAATTATTGCATCGACCTCAACGTCGTCCATGCCACCTACACCCATAAATGCTAGCACTAGAACCAATGTAAATTAGTAATTAACATACCACCACTGCAAGGTATAGCGCATAAGGTAACTATATCATATCACCAAACAACGGGTTGGTTGTATAAATGTTACACGAATCATACCAGATAACTCATAAATATACTACACCATCAACCAGCTAGCACACAACATAAGTCAAAGACTCATACAAACCTCGTGCATGCATGCACACCACTTTAGGATCATGATGACATGGCCATACTTATAGCATATTAAGAGATACAACCAATAGAAAAACAAACAATATGTTGTCAGATCAATTGCTTGTGAACCGAAATTCACAACGCAAACGTACACTACACGCACAAACATATTTAGAGAGTGTACTCATGAAGTCCCGCATCGAACTATGAGCTATTGTTTCGCTATGGGTCCAATCCACATCTGCCACCTCGTAGCTCACGTCGTTCTTACTCAAATTAATCACGATGTATCTTAGTCATATGTGGCAAGACCGTCAATTCATCATACTGGATTCAAAGAGTACAATAATATATGTTTTCACTGTTTCATTAATCATTTTGTCACATTTTTCTCTAACGTAGTAGAAGCATCGACGCTTTTAAGACATTCTCTTTTATCCCAGATCATATTAAAGTTAAAAAATATTATTTGGCAACCTATTTCTTTAAAAGTCGGATACATCTATTTAAATTTCTAATAATTTTTACTAATGCACACTTATCTCGAGTATTAAGAATTTTACCTTGAGTTATTGTTAGTGTATTACTAAGGGTACACAGTAAAACTCTTCTGGCTGTCATAGCCAATGACCAACATACAAACTTTATTTACATAATTACCAATACCAAACATTATTTTGTCATATCAAATAGACATTCAAATAATGTTTAATTGTTTATCATTGTTAGGTGATGGCTATTGGAAACCAAAGTTGCACAACGGTTTATCGTCATACTGCAACAAAAATCCATTAGAAATATAAAAACACATGGTCGTTTAGGGTCGAACGAAAAAATTAAATGCGGTGTTAAGTAGCATATAAAAAATGTTATATATTAAGATTTTCTTAGTAGCCACAAGCAAAATTTTGAGCATCGGTGGTTGTACACTATTGTTAAAGGCTTTTAGATTTGAAATCTTAGGCATACATTAAGAGTCATTACTCAAAAATAAAGCTTTGTATCAAAATTACCATCAACCAAAATACACACTAATTCATTTAGCTCTTATTAAATACTCTTCAAATTTCTCTCATTAACAAGATATGTTTATTAATTTAATCGCTTTAATATGACTATCACCGCTTTATTAACATTAAACGCTCCTTTATATACTACTTTATTTATTACTATTATTAAATCTCATTTAAATGAATATTAAATCTCTCTTACAAAAAACCATATGTACTAAATCTCTAAAATCACTTTGCAGCAAATATTAATTAGTGAAATATTTGTTAACTTAGTATCAACAATTTTCCTTTTAAAATTAATATTAAGTTTTAACTAATAAAATCCTATTTGTCATCCATGATGCTCATATTAAATTTCATTTATCAAAACCACACCAAGCTATATAAATAATAACTACTCCTCATTAATTTACTTAAACTCACATAAATAATTACTATATCACTTAATTTCTATAAATTATAATTACCATTTTTTGATCTATTTGAAATCCATATTAACATTATTAATAAATTCTCATACACACACACACCACTCTTTAATTCATTTAAATCCATACAATTGTTATTATAAGATGAATTTTCCTAAATTCATAAATAATAATATTTAAAGAGTGATAATTGATTCCTTGTATTCAATGTAATAATAAGAGAAGTACGTGGTTAATAAAATATGTGTTTGGGTTTCATAATTTTTTTCCCATTTCATTATTTTTACTTTATTTTTTCTTGTAATGCCAAAAATTGTATATAACTATCTTTTTTTACTTTAATTTTTTTTACATGCATCACACTCAAGCATAAACATGTAAAAGAAATCTATTATTCCAAAATAAGGTCGATCAAACATACTCATCGTCGCATAGACTTATCTTACATCTGCATTGAGAATAACCATATACTTAGTACAATAATAATAATTCACATAATTCACACAGTTGTTCAATAGTTAATCCTTAAATTCATAAATGATAATTGTTTCACATTGATTCACCTAAAGTCATATAAATTCATCATTTGTTTTTCTGAATGCGGTACAAACTTCTTTTATCAAGTATAAAATATGTACAATATACAAAGTATGTACAGAATAGCCTAATATAAGATAATAGAAAAATAGTCTTACACCAACCCAAAGTTTTAAAATATGGAACCGGCCTTTTATGAGTTTTAGGTTTACAAAACACTACACCCATTATCGAACTCTCGAAACTTCTGATAAAGTCAAAGATTCGTATATATAACTCGTGCATGCACGCACACCACTTTAGGATTGTGATGGTAGGGCCCTATTTATAGCATATTAAAAGATACATCTAATAAGAAAACAAACAATATGTTGCCAGATCAATTGGTCGTGAATCGAAATTCATAGCACAAACACACATTACACGCACAAACATATTTAGAGAACATGCTCATTAAGTCCTGCATTGAACTATGAGAACATTTGTTGTCTCATTATGGGTCCAATCCTCATTTGCCACCTTGTACCTCATGTGGTTCCTATTCACGTTAGTCATGATGTATCTTAGTCATGTGTGGCAAGACTGTCGACTCATCATACTGGATTCCAAGAGTACAATGGTACATGTTTCCACTGTTTCATTAATCATTTTGTCACCATTTTTCTCTAACGCAATATGTGACGACCCGCAAATCGGTACTCTTTGAATCGACAATAAACCATACATGTCCGACCCAAAAAGCACAGACTGACGGAAAGTCGTGAGAAAGAAAAGAAGAGAGAAGAAGAGAAGAGAAGAAAGAGAGAAGAGAGAACCAAAACAGAACAACACAGAATCTCACACCGCAGTGGAAAACATATAATATCATATCAATGATCTTTACAAAATAAAAACTGCATATACATACCTCAATTAGAGTTCAACAATCAATCATTAGTCATCAGCTTGGACAGTTATAATAACATATCCTTACAATTGCTGATAGTATAAACAACAACAAATGCAGCGAATAATAAACAGATACGTGTATACGAAAATGAAGATCTCTAGCTCTCCTACCAAAGCTCCAAAAGCACCAAATCTGAACTTATAAATATACTCGGTCTGATCCGAGCATTGAAAGGGAAGTACGTCCGGATCAGTCTGATAAACCAGCGTGAGAAAACACACTCAATTGAATTTATTAAAGTACCAAACTTTTCATTTCAAAACAAAAGTATCTCGTAGGACATGCCCACACATAAACATGAACATGTTTTTACCTTAGGATAACTAAAACATTTCATATCAAATCCTCTTATACTATAATAGTGTCTATTATACAAATAGTGTTAATCATAGCCGAAATGGTTACCCATATAGCATTTTGGGGCTATTCATTATGCCAATACAAACAAAACCGCAAGCTCGTAGTGGAGTTTGGATTTCCATACAAATGACCAGGTGAAGGGACTACCTTCCGACAGTACATGTTTAGAGGAATGTACCGAGGAACATCACAAATGAACCTCTACCAACATAAGACTGACCCATCTCTATAACTAGATAGTACTGAATATGTCTTCCCTCGGTCATTACTGACCTATTACTCATAGCATACAAACCACATTAATTTACATCTCGAATGTGACGCCCACCTCTATAATGTCGTCGACTAGCATGAAGAATAAGGCTGTTGAGGAGCGACCATCTGTGTAATTGCTTTGTGCTGGTACCGATATGCTAGATAGTATTACATGCATTTCGTTTCAAGAGAAAATCTGACACGTCAATTACAAACTCAAAACTACAACACCGAGGCTATGTGATCTACAAAAACAAATATAAAATAAATATAACATAAGCCAGTCATAGATATTCATATCACTAAGGCGGAAACATATATGAATATAACATATAGAAGTGTACATCAAAGTAGTGATCATACAAGATCAACTATAACACAAAAGAATAGGTACAAGTGCTGGACAAAAGAATATGTATACATCAAGGAGTCTCTATATTGAATGTATAAAACAAAAACTACTAAGCAAAGTAGTTAGCCAAAAGTTAGATGACGGACTCTGATAAGAAGTCAAGTAGAAGCACTTGAAATACCTCAGTCATTAGCTATAAATATCATATAAAATGAGACAGGATAAGAGATATGACAAAAACATACGATAACAATAATGCCATACCATGACAAGTATACATTAAATAACAACAAAAATCACACAATATCTCAAGAATCTCAAAACACCAAAAAGAATGTCATATTCTTTATTTTATTCACCAAACCACAAATATTGATAAAGCTTATTAATATAAATCACAAAATAGGTGAAACATAAATTCTAGAAATCATCAACTAGACAAAAAACACAAAGGGGAAGGCCAATCACAAATGGGAGCATGAAAACTACCAACACGTGTATCACAAACGGAAAGCTATTCCATGGGTCGCTAAACCATAAAAATACGGCGTATAGTCCTCCACGCGGACTAGTGAGCGGAACATCGACACATCCTAAAAGATAGCCTCATGGACAACTCTGCCGTAGTACAGTCCCTCATGCGAACGAATGAGCCGAACATCAACGCACCCTAAAAGATACGCCTCATGGACAGACTTTATCGTGGTACAGTCCTCCATGTAGACGAATAAGTCGAACATCGACGCACCCCTAAAAGATACGCCTCATGGACAGACTCTATCCTGGTACAGTCCCCCAAGTGGACGAATGAGCCGAACATCGACGCACCCTAAAAGATATGCCTCATGCACAGACTCTATCATGGTACAGTCCCCCTACGCGGACGAATGAGCCGATTTCTCCACGAATGGTCAAAAGACCCTAGGTCGCTACCCTACAAAATTGAGCCAAAACTCCATCGAATGATCATCATAGATCAACAAGTGTAAATTACACTAAGCTAGTAAATATATGAGTTTAACTTCATGTCCCATAACCGCTGGATTAACTTCAATATTTACGAATAGATTGTAGATTTCCACACGAAAATTATCATGAGATTTCAATCGAACAAGTCCAAGAATTAACCGACGAAGTAAACGCAAGCGTTTCATACCACTTGTTTTGCTAAGTCATTTAATTAGATTTCTCGTACGAATGAGGTAAAGTTTGTATATACTAATAGATTTAAAAACGGTTTTAAAAACGAGTTTTGTATTAAAAATAGTGTTGAAATCATTTTTGTGAAAGAGTTTGAATATTTACTACTAGTATAAAAACCTTTGTATTTTAAAGTGACAAATTATGAAATGATTGTAAAAACAATCAATCACCAAAAATTCACATAGGATGACGTGAATCAAAACCATAGAAATCGATATCAAATCCATTAAATGGATATTTCCAAAAATCCAGAAAAAGAAGTCATCAAAGTCAATAATAAATGATAACAACTAACCGAATCAACAAAAATCAATTGAAAATTGAAAATCCACTCAAAAATAGCCTAAATAGGCAAATTAAACAATTCCAAACGTCTGAAATTACCAACTAGACGTCTGAACCTAGGTTCTGAAAAATTATATGCTTTTTCTCCTTTCTCTTTTTAATTCCAGAACTATTTCAAACGTTTGGATTTTTCAACCAGACGTTTGAATTGTTTTCCAGATGTTTGAATTTTGTTCCAAATGTCTGGATTTTAGCTCTGCCCTTTCCAGGGACCCTTTCCAGACGTTTGGATTTTTCAACCAAATGTCTGGATTTCGTTTCAGACGTCTAAATTTTGTTCTAGGTGTCTGGATTTTTTACTAGGCAAAAAAACAGCCTAGCTCACAAAGAGCAGATCCAAACCGAAATGCGACCAAGCGAGCGATGGATGCTAGAGATTTATGCCAATCGACAACGCAGTCCTATAGGCTCTTCGATACACCCCAAATAACATGTTCAAACATCCAAGATGGGATCTTTAAAGATTTTGACTTCAAAACACCAAAATTGGAAAATTTACCAAAACAATTTAAATCAAAAGCAAATGTACATGAATAGATGTTAGGAATTTATACCTAACAACAGTGAAAGTTATAGACATAGATGTGCGTTCAAGAACCCACCTTTAGACCCAAATATAGAAATGAGAAGCTCTAAAACAAGCAAAGATTGATTTCTCTTCAACATCACCTCTAAAATCTTCAATCTATTATCAAATGAAATGAATTTCCTAAGTTAAGTTATATGAATTTCTGAAAATTGAAGAGAGATTGAGATGGAGAAGATGAAGAGGGTTCTTACCTAAGCTTCTCTTTGATTTATAACTTGAATTTGAATTCCTAAGAGAAACTAGGACTTAGGAATTTTAATTTCCTCTTCCCTCCATTCTTTCTAGGGCTTGAGAGTGTTAGGAAATGTTACGAATGAATAAAGAGGAGTGGAGTGGGAGTTATAAGCTAGAGGAGTTGGGTTCTCTTATTGGGTTAGTGGGCTGAAACCCAAACCCAAAGCCCCAAATAAAAATACCAAAATTCTAGTCAACTCCAAACATATCGACGTTTATACTCAAAAAGGTCGTAAAGGCCGTTTTGAACTCAATGGAAGTGGTCTCGAATCCTAATTCGACAGCTTACAAAAAGTAGCATTTGGACTTTATTCCGACCAACGATGCTATATTTAAATAAAACATTTGAATATATAATCATAAAATATGCGCGTTGTTACAGACTCTCCTCCTTAAAGAAATTGCATCCTCGCAATACTTAAGAAGAAAATAAAGAGTCACAGTCATAAAAGCATATCAACATAAAAGAAAATTAGAAATAAAAAGTTCACTTTAAAGAGCGGGAGAGAGTAAGTCCAGATGTGTTTGCTCGATGAATTCTCTGGATAACCAAGAGCAATCCTTAGGATTTGAGGACCATTGAACCTTCACAATTGGAACATCTTTATTACGAAGGAGTTTAACCTCTGTAGCAATGATACGAATAGGATATTGCTCATAAGTCAAATTAGGTGAAACTTCAATTTCTTCAATAACACCAGGCTCAAGAATAGAATCGGAATCTGTAAAGCATTTCCGTAGTTGAGAAACATGGAAAACATCATGAATAGTAGAAAATTGTGCCGGTAATAAAAGGGATAAGCCATGGAACCAATGCATTCGGTGATGGGAAATGGACCAATATATCGAGGCACTAATTTTCCCGATCGACTAAAATGCATAACACCCTTCATAGGTGAAACACGAATAAACACCAAATCTCCCATAGAAAATTCCAAATTCCTTATTCGTTTATCGACATAGGATTTTTGTCTACTTTGAGCTTCTTTCATCCTATGACGAATAAGGTCAATCTTTTTTTGTAGAATTATGAATAAAATCTAGACCTAAACCCAGCTTCTCACCGGCCTCAAGCCAATAAGAAGGAGATCGACATTGTCTTCCGTAAAATGCCTCGAAATGTGCCATACCAATAATAGATTGGAAGCTATTATTATAGGAAAACTCAGCAAGAGAAATATGATCTTCCCAACTTCCACCAAAATAAAGAACACATGCGCGAATAAGATCTTCAAGAGTTTGATTCACATGCTCGGTTTGTCCATCGGATTAAGGACGATAAACGGTCCTAGAAGAGAAGGATGAGCATCAAGGCTACATAAAATAAGAGATGAACATGAATTGGATTCACGATATCGAATCTCATAAGTAGATGAAGTCTCGAGATCATTCCATTCAGATATCATCATTGAAACAACCGCTTGTTGCTTATGACTAAGGGCATGGGCAACACAGTTCCCTTTTTGGGAGTATAAGGAATATCAAGATCATAATATGCAAGAAATTCGAGCCAACGTTGTTGATGCAAATTAAGTTTTTTTTGAGAAAATAAATACTTTAAAGATTTATGATCGGTGTAGAGAACAAATTTCTCTACCAAAAGATAATAACGCCAAATTCTAAGGGTGAAAACAATAGCCGTGAGCTCTAAATCATGAGTGGCATATCTAGTCTCGGCAGGTGTAACGCCCCACCTCTATACCCATACTAGCCAAGAACACTACGGTGTAGAGTTGTCGATTAGCATGGAGAATAAGGCTGTTGAGGAGCGACCATCCTCGTGATTTCTTATCACGCGGTGGCTATAATAATCTTCGGAAACAAACATAGAAATATGCATAACACAAATCAGTCACAGACATCCATATCACAAAGGCGGAAGAAGATATGAATATATAACTAACACATGAAAGTGTACATCAGAGTAGTGGTCAAAAAGATCCACAATAATACAAAAGAATAGCAACACGTGCTATGCAAAAGAATACATCTATGAGTCTATATCTCAAGTGTAAACGACAAAAACTGCTAATCTAAAAGGTCTGCCAAAAGTCAGAGTAGTAAATCCCTGGGGGAGAAGTCAAGCAGAAGCACCTGTAACATCTCGGTCTGACCTGAGTATTATTTATAAGAAAATAATAAACGGATCAGTCTAGCTATAAATATCAGATAACATGATATAAACAATAGATATGGCAAGAACATATAGTAACCATAAAGACATACTATGATAAGCATGTAAATGAAGACCATCAAGAGATCAAACAATATCAAAAGAATCTTCTAAAAGATCCAAATTCACCTAAACATAAAAGTTGGAAAATCATAACAATGAAAGTCATGAAAATAGGTGAAGCACAAATTCCAGAAGACTACACAAGAAATCCAGAAATTACAATATAGGAGCATGAAAACTCACAAAATGGGAGCATGAAAACTCACCTACACGTGTAACACAAAGCGAGAAGCTATCTCATGGTTGCAAGCCATTAATTTTGACACACGGATGGCCCAAAGACCGTGGGGCGCTACCCCACATATGTGATGGCGAAACATCACACAAATGAGATGGCGAAACATCACAAGAGCGGGGTCTAGTCTCCCTCGCAGACAAAGAGACATCGCACAATTGCTAGTCTAAAACACAAAAATGATCGTCATGATCATCAAGAAGTGTTAATTACACTAAGTTAGTAAATATAAAAGTTTAACTTCATGTCCCATAACCACTTGCTTAACTCAAATATTTACTAACAAACTGTAGATCTCCACTAGAAAATTGTCACAAGAGATTCAATCGAACAAGTCCAAGAATTAACCGACGAAGTAAACGCAAGCGTTTCATACCACTTGTTTTACTAAGTCGTTTAATTAGATTTCTCATACGAGTGAGGTAAAGGTTTGTATATACTAATAGATTGGAAAACGGTTTAAGGAAAAAGCTTTGTTATTAAAAATAGAGTTGAAATCGTTTTGCTGAAAGAGTTTTGATATTTACTACTAGTATTGAAACCTTTATTTTATTAAAGTGACAAATCACAAAAACTTCGCGTTCAAAGACGTGAATGAAATCCAAGGAAATCAACTCAAAATGCATCTTTCATCAAAGAGCCCCTACGGAGGGGGGGGTCCAGGGGGGGTGGCAACCCCCCAAGGTGGGGGTGCGGGGGCAACGCCACCGCTTACGGGGTTCGACCTGCCCGGTCAGGTCGCGGGGGTCCAGGGGGCAGCGCCCTCGGCGGGGTGCGGGGCAGCGCCCCGTCCAAAACGGTACGACCTAGTGAAGACAAAAAGGGGGTCTAACGACCTAAGAGGGATAGGGTCGAGCGACCTAACGGTTGCGACCTAGGGGTCTAAGGGGTCAAGCGACTTAGTGGTTGCGACCTAGAGGTGTTCGCGACCTAACGATGACTCACGACCCAACATGGCCGACTTAACAGAGGTCGCGACCTAACGGGATAACTCGTGACCGACTTAAGAGTTGCACGACTGAAGGGTTGCACGACTTAAGGGTTGCACGACTTAAGGGTTGCACGACTTAAGGGTTAGGCCAGGAGCGACCTAACGAGATAAGGTCCAACGACCTACGAGTTAAGGGTCCAACGACTTATCGGGATAACTCGTAAATGATTTAAGAGTTGCGCGACTGAAGGGTTGCACGACTTAAGGGTTGCACGACTTAAGGGTTGCACGACTTAAGGGTTAGGCCAGGAGCGACCTAACGAGATATGGTCCAACGACCTACGAGTTAAGGGTCCAACGACCTATCGGGATAACTCGTAAACGACTTAAGAGTTGCGTGACTGAAGGGTTGCATGACTTAAGGGTTGCACGACTTAAGGGTTGCACGGCTTAAGGGTTAGGCCAGGAGCGACCTAACGAGATAAGGTCCAACGACCTACGAGTTAAGGGTCCAACGACCTTTCGGGATAACTCGTAAACGACTCACGTCCTATGGACGGACGACTTAACTCCGAACGAGCTAAAAAAATGACCAGAACGACCTAGGGTTAACTCGTAAATGACTCACGACCTATGGATGAACGACTTAACTCCGAACGAGCTAAAAATGACCAGAACGACCTAAGTGCAGAAAATTCACCAAAACGCTAAAAATTGGAGTTTTTCGCCAATCCAATCCAAACCAAATGCTATCATGCATGCAAAAATGATAGGGAATCATTCCCAACAGTCCAATATAGTTATAGGCTAGAATTGTGAGATAAAAATCTCACCTTTGCACTAAAATTTATGAAGATGAAGCTTGAAAGCAAGGAGAAGCAATCCAAAGCTTGAATCAAATATCTTCTACTTGAATTTGGAGTTGAATGTTGGATTTGCAATTGAATTTGTGCTTGGAGTTTTTAATTTCCCATTCTCCTCACCATTAATGCCAAAGCTTGAGTTAGTTAGGAAATTTATGAAGAGTGAGGAGAAGGGGGTTGGAACTTGGGCTTAATAGGCTAAACTAACCCAAAGTCCAAGGCGGAAAAAGTTAGTGAAATTTCACTAACTCCAAACCTATCAATGTTTATACTTAAAAAAGTTGTAAACGGCATTTCGAACTCAATGGAAGTGGTCTCGAGTCCTAATTTGACCGTTTGCAAAAAGTAGCTTTTCGGACCAAAATCCGATTAACGACAAAATATTTAAATATAAAATTGATAAATATGCGGGTTGTTACAGCAGGCTTTAATTGCCTAGAAGCATAAGCGGTAACACATTCCCTTTGCATGAGAACGGCTCTCAAACCAACCTGACTTGCATCGGTATAAACAATAAAGTCTTGGTTCCCTTCGGGAATCACAAGAATAGGGGCATCAGAAATGAGTTCTTTTAAATGATCTCCTTTCTCGAAAAGCTAAGACATTCAAAATTATAATTAACTTTATGTAATCATCCTTTTAGAAAAAATTACTTATTTACAAGTCAATTTATTATGTCAGAATGTCTCATCATAGCATTTAGGAGATTCCTATCGATAACATTGATTAAGCGCATCGATCAGAATTCTTAAAGCACTCAGTGGACAAAACAACACAAAATCATCTTCTATATGATAAAAATATCTCTTAAAAAAATTTATGAATATTTTTTGTTCGTTTTAAGAACAAAATCCAATTATACTTCTAAATGTATCTTATTAAAAAGATTCACAAATTTTAAATTGCTGTTTTCATCCATAATCAATGAATACAAGGTGGACTCATCGAGATATTCGTAGAATACTCGATTCATAAGATGGAGCTGGAGGGTTTGTCAAACCAAATGTCATAACAAGCCATTCATAAGAATCATAATGAGTACGAAATACGGTTAGTGGAACGCTATCGTCCGCAACACACAGCTAATGAAAACCGGTGGCAAAATCAAACTGAAAAGACCTTAGTACGACTCAATAGATTGCTTAGGTGATAATCCTAAGACAAGCTTAAAGATGCTGGGAAATTCACGAACTACCTGAATGAGAGATATCTCATTTCCCTCATCATGTGGGTTTTTAGAATATAAGGATGCCACCGAATTGGAATCAAAATCATCAAGAACAATAGAAATCCGCTTAACAAATTGAGAATGTTGAAGATGAATAGTCCCATCGGGATATAGGATTTGGGCTTCATAATGATTAAGCCAATTCTTTCACAAAAATCAATTTCGAAACCTAAGTAGAACATAACATGCAAATCGGATCTGAAAGCATAATCACGTAAAATAATCTTGACATTTCTACGAAGTAAACTGAGTGTTGCAGATCCACCAACCAGATTCGCAGTTCTCAGTGTAGTCATTAAGACCATAACATTTAAAGACAAAGTATCAACAAGTTCTTTTAATATAAAAGAGTGGGATGCACCCGTGTCAAAAAGAAATCGAATAGGATGATCACAAAATATAATAATGCCATCCAGAGTAAGACTACTGGATTGACCAGCACTAGGACTGCCAGATCTAACCATCTCTTCTTCTTAAAGAAAGAAAGAAGAGGAAAAAAGTTATTCTCAAAATGAATTCAAATAATCTTGATTGATAAAACAAGGCATCATAAAAGAAAATAGGATAGAACGGGTCCTAAGACTCGAATAAATCCTAAGACACGATTCCTAAGAAAGACTTAGGACAATGATCCTTGCCATAATATTCTATATTCCTCCAAAGTTTGGCTCTGATACCAAGCTGTGACGCCCCACCTCTATACTCATACTAGCCAAGGACACTACAGGGTAATACCGTCAACTAGCACGAAGAATAAGGCTGTTGAGGAGTGACCATCTGTGTAATTGCTTTATGCTATTACTGATATGTCAGATAGTATTATCTGCATTTCGTTTCAAGAGGAAATCTGACACATCAATTACAAACTCAAAACTACTACACAATGGCCATGTGATCTTTAGAAACAAATATAAAATAAATATAATATAAATCAATCATATATATTTATATCATTAAGGCGGAAACAGATATGAATATAACATATAGAAGTGTACATCAAAGTAGTGGTCATACAAGATCAACTATAACACAAAAGAATAGGTACAAGTGCTGGACAAAAGAATATGTATACATCAAGGAGTCTCTATATTGAATGTATAAAACAAAAACTACTAAGCAAAGTAGTTAGCCAAAAGTTAGATGATGGACCCTGATAAGAAGTCAAGTGGAAGCACTTGAAATATCTCGGTCTGACCTGAGTATTATTTAAGAAGAAAATAATAAACAGATCAATCAAGCTATAAATATCATGTAGAATGATTTAAGATAAGAGATATGACAAAAATGTTTGATAACAATAATGCCATACTGTGAAAAATATACATTAAATAACAACAAAAATCATACAATATCTCAAGAATCTCAAAACACCAAAAAAAAAAAGTCATATTCTTTATTTTATTCAGCAAACCACAAATATTGATAAAGCTTATCAATATAAATCACAAAATAGGTGAAACACAAATTCTAGAAATCATCAATCAGAAATCCAAAAAACACAAAGGGGAAGGCCTATCACAAACGGGAGCATGAAAACTTGCCAACACGTGTATCACAAACGGAAGCTTTTCCATGTGTCGCTAACCCATAAAAATACGGGGTACAGTCCCCCATGCGGACTGAAGAGCGGAACATCGACGCACCTTAAAAGATACGTCTCATGGACAACTCTGCCATGGTACAGTCCCTCATGCGGACGAATGAGCTGAACATGGACGCACCCTTAAAGATACGTCTCATGGACGGACTCTATCGTGGTACAGTCCCCCACGTAGATGAATTAGTCGAACATCGATGCACCCTAAAATATATGCCTCATGGATAGAATCTATTGTCGTACAGTCTCCTACGCGGACGAATAAGCTGAACATCGACGCACCCTAAAAGATACGCCTTATGCACAGACTCTATCGTGGTACAGTCCCCCATGCGGACGAATGAGCCGATTGCTCTACGAATGGTCAAAAGACCATGGGTCGCTACCCTACAAAATTGAGTTGAAACTCCACCGAATGATCATTATAGATCAACAAGTGTAAATTACACTAAGCTAGCAAATATATGAGTTTAGCTTCATGTCCCATAACCACTGGCTTAACTTAAATATTTACAAACATATTGTAGATTTCCACTCGAAAATTGTCACGAGATATCAATCGAACAAGTCCAAGAATTAACCGACAAAGTAAGCGTAAGCGTTTCATACTACTTGTTTTGCTAAGTCATTTAATTAGATTTATCATACGAATGAGGTAAAGGTTTGTATATACTAATAGATTTTAAAACAGTTTTAAAAACGAGCTTTATATTAAAAATAACGTTGAAATCATTTTTGTGAAAGAGTTTGAATATTTACTACTTATATAGAAACCTTTGTATTTTAAAGTGATAAATCATAGAAATGATTGTAAAAATAATCAATCACCAAAAATTCACATCGGATGACGGGAATCAAAACCATAGAAATCGATATCAAATTCATCAAATGGATATTTCCAAAAATCCAGAAAAAGAAATCATCAAAGTCAATAATAATGATAAGAACTTACCGAATCAACAAAAATTGATTAAAACTAGAAATCCGCTCAAAAACAGCCAAAATAGGAAAATTAAACAGTTCCAGACATCTGAAATTACCAACCAGACGTCTGAACCTAGGTTCTGGAAAAATATATGCTTTTTCTCCTTTCTCTTTTTAATTCTAGAACTATTTCAGATGTTTGGATTTTTCTACCAGGCATCTGGATTGTTTTCCAAACGTCTGGGATTTGTTCCAAACGTCTGAATTTTAGCTCTGCCTATTCCAAGGACTCTTTCCAGACATTTGGATTTTTCAACCAGACATCTGGATTTCATTTCAGACGTCTGGATTTTTTCCATACGTCTGGATTTTTCCGTTAGGCAAAAAAACAGTCTAGCTCAAAAAGAGCAAATCCAAACCGAAATGCGATCGAATGTGCGACGGATGTTAGGGATTTATGCTAATCGACAAACCAGTCCTATAGGCTCTTTGATACACCCCAAATAATATGTTCAAACATCCAAGATAAGATCTTTAAAGATTTTGACTTCAAAACACCAAAATTGAAAAATTTGCCAAAAGAATTCAAATCAAAAGCAAATGGACATGAATAGATGTTAGGAATTCATACTTAACAACAATGAAAGTTACGAACATAGATGTGAGTTCAAGAACCCACCTTTAAACCCAAATATAAAATGAGAAACTCTAAAACAAGCAATGATTGATTTTTCTTCAACAGCACCTCTAGAATCTTCAATCTATTATCAAATGAAATGAATTTCCTAAGTTAAGTTATAGAAATTTCTAAAAATTCAAAAGAGATTGCGATGAAGAGGATTCTTACCAAAGCTTCTCTTTGATTTATAACTTGAATTTGAATTCCTAAGAGAAACTAGGGCTTAGGAATTTTAATTTCCTCTTCCCATCATTCTTTCTAGGGCTTGAGAGTGTTAGGAAATGTTAGGAATGAATGAAGAGGAGTGGAGTGAGAGTTATAAGGTAAAGGAGTTGGGTTCTCTTGTTGGGTTAGTGGGCTGAAACCAAATCCAAAGCTCCAAATAAACCAAATCCAAAGCTCCAAATAAAATACCAAAATTCTAATCAACTCCAAACATATCGATGTTTATACTCAAAAAGGTCGCAAACGCCGTTTTGGACTCAATGGAAGTGTCTCAAGTTCTAATTCGATAGTTTACAAAAAGTAGCATTCGGACTCTAATCCAACTAACGATACTATATTTAAATAAAACACTTAAATATACAATCATAAAATATGCGGGTTGTTACATCGAACGTCATAGCGGGAAAAAATATATCTAAAAGAGGATGATCATATCCTAATTGGGAATGACCCATTTAGCCCTGTTGCATCCAACCCTATTTCGGTCATTCTCGATTGATGAGGCCCGAGGTAACGATTACCTTTCACATATCACATCACTTTGAATGCCACATTGCCATTTCCGTTGACTACTAATTGCCTTCCACAAAAATACAACCTTTGAGCTCGTACGTCTCAAGGAGGGTGTTAAGTTAAGAGAAATTTCTTTCTTCGCCACCACTAGTGTACGATTGTAAAACCAATGTACGTAACCTTAGAAGTGCAATGTCAGACACTTGTCCATACAAGTTGTCCAGGAATAGGACAAACCGAAGGTACTTTCCTACCGCATCCTGTCGGGAGATCCCTAGGATTAGTAGCGACAACCCTTGCATTAGATATTTCATAACGAAGAGACTACTTCTACTATATGTATACTAGAATTTTAACCCCAAATGATCAACAAGCAGTCCTCCACTATGAAAATCCTAAATATCAATATCATTACAACCTGCACATTCAAACGCATATACATTGGTCCGAAGTTGTTTTCAAATAAATCTGATCCCGGTCTCTTTGCACCAACAACACAAATACATTTCTCAACCTCACATAGAAACTAAGTCTCATAGACTTATCACGTCTCTAACTTTCAACTTGCTATCCTGCGGCCACAAAGGAACTTGATAGATTGGAGTTATACTCTGCACTACACGAATCAACAGCCTAAACAAAAATGATAATTAAGCCTACATAGATGACTACGTACTAAGTATACGACTAAATAGTTCACACATCAAGTCGAACAACTAAAATGGTCAAATTTGATAGTCGGTTATTTAACTATCAAAGCAAAACAAACAAATATCTAGCACCATAAGCAATCACTGGGCCCTTTTAATTAATCTTTTGTTAATTAAATCACTTTCCAATTATTTACTTCAAATTATCTTTTAAAAAGATAAATTCTCAAAACTATTTCAATATTGGAAAACATTTCCATATACTTATATCGCAGTATAAGCATATTCACAAATATCTTTAGGAAAGCTTAATATTTTTCAACACATGCTCTATTGGGTCAAAATGTTGCGTAAAACATCACTACAACAACCCAACATCATTAGTACAAGGATTCGATAATTAGATGGATATATAAATCTCATATGCTATACAAAACATCTCCTTTCGAAAATTATTTTCCATAACAACAGTGTTATAGTCCAAGCTTTCCTTACTTCTCGAAAACATCAATTTCAACAATGAATGTTGAAGTCTATGTTTTCGATGCTCGCATTTTTAAAACATATTCAAACAATTTGACTCCATTTAAAAGATCACTTACCAAAACATTTATGTGAAATATTATTCATTGTCCAAAATCGTGAATATAATTCCTAACCAAATTCATTACCTCTACATATTTAATTAGAAAGATTATCCACTGTCCAAAATCGTGAATAAAACTCCTTTAATAAACTCTCATATTTAATTCATCGAATTAAATTGATTTCGGATTTATAAAACAATGTTTATAAATCACATTTATATTTTATAAAAACTTCGACTTATAAAATCCCTTTATTAACCAATTCCATTTATATCTCATTTATATTTCAAACCCGATCATAAGTTAATTACTTATAATTCATTTATTTGCAAATTCATTCTTTTTAACTTCATCAATTCGTAAATCTTATTCACTTATATAACGATCCCGAATTTTTATTAAGTTTAAATAAACAATTAATTTAATTTTTGATAAAAAATTGTGAAATTAATTGGTTAATTGATTTGAGTTTTTCCAAATTCAAATAAAATATGTTATTTATTAATTAAGAGATAGTTTCTTTTATAAATTTTTTTAATTTAATAACGAGTTATTTTTAAATAATGTTTATAATGTAATGTCTTTACAAATGGGATTTTTTTAATATAAATAGAAACTGTTATATAGATACTTTGGAAGAAACTATGATTTGTAAATTTGAAATAAAGTCTTTCAAAATGTTTGTATTTAAACTAAACCTTATAAATATTTAGCATAAGTATAAAAATAAATAAATATTAAATGTAACAATAGATAGTCTAAGTTTAAAATAAAAGAGAAATAAAGAGAGGTAAAGTAAATATATGTACTTAGGCATAAGCAAGACTAGGCAAGAAATAAACAAAAACAAAGTAAAGTAAATATCTATGTATCTAAAGAAATAATAAAACAACTTTATGTATGCACATAAAGTATGAAAGCAAACCAGACAAATGAATATGCCTGTAAGTAGTAATGCCAGGCAAAACAAAAGTATGTAGTCTACGTAAAGTTTTAAACAAATTAATTTGATATGGAAATGTAAAAAAAAAAACCCAAAGGACTTGAGTAATTAATGCAACATACTTCTAGCATATCAAAGCATTAAATGAAAGATCATCTCAGCCATGCCTTGTATTGTACAAAACAAGATAATGTTACCCTGTACAAATTCTAACACCCTGTACACTTCCCTCCAATATATCAAAAACTTCATCTCAGTTTCGTTTATCAAAACTGAGTAGAACTCAAGTAAGCATCATCAAAAACTTAAAACAAAATTTGCTTTGAACAAAATCAAACCAGAGGATAGAAAAGGGAAGCTTCAGCCTGCATTTTCTTAAACCCTGTTTCAACTTGAAGCTCTGTTCTTCTTCCTAAAGGCACGGTGAGTAACATCACAATTAAATAGTTTTAAGTATATTATTTGTTCTGTTACATGTTTCTCTCTGAAAATTCATTTTTGTTTGAGTATACTTTTGTTTAGTATACATCTGTGAATGTTTGAATATAGTGATGAGCATCTCTGCATATCTCGCTGACTTTAGTTCCAGGCTTAAGTACTCATCAAAATTCATTTGTTCTTGATCCAAGCTTTAACAAGACTTAAGTTTTGAACACAAAATGATTGTTATAACATAGGCTTGAGTCTAAAAAAATTTGTTAAAGGAAATAAAAACAGCCTGTGTTAGTTCTAGAAAATATAAAACAACAGTGGAAAACTTAACAAGTTAAAATTTAATTTTTATAATTCATGGATTCAGGCATATGAATCAAAATCTAAAACTAAAACTTGATTTTTAAAACCAAAATTACTATTTTTAATCAAGCGTTGAGGTAGCAGCTTGGGTTTGAATGGGAATGGGAATATTTGGCTTTTATGGTGATCAAGTAGATCGGAGTGCTCGGGGTTCTCTGTGGTGATGGAGGGGCGATCAGAGAGTTTGGGAAAAATAGTGGGTGGTGGTCCAGTTCATCGTGTAAGCGGTGGCGCAAGGTTTAAATTTGAAAACCTAGCTTTGCCGTGTGTTTTGGTCAAGTGTCTTTGAGAGGTGATGGCATTGGCTATGGTAGATCGGAATGGATCGCGAGGCAAAGGTTAGCGGCGTGGCGATATGGTGGTGCTCTGGGATGAGTGCGGTGAGTTCCGGTCATCTCGATCATCGGCGGCGAGTTGGTTTCTTCAATTCTGTTTGTTCCAGTTTTTTCGTTTGAGAGGCTTGATTTTATTTCGATGGGGTTATCAACGATCTAGGTGGTGGATTCGTCAGAGAGGGTGGTCGACGACTGGGAATGGGTGTCGACGTTGACCCATGATGCCGATGCTACTGTGCACGTGCTCGTGCATGGTTGCTTTCTTTTCGTTTTGGCTGTGTTTGGTTTGGGGGTGATGGGTTGAACTCGAGTTTACTTGAGTAATCCCTGTATTTGACTCGAAGTATTCGGGTATTGGACTCGAAGCTAGGGGGTGTCACCTCGGGTAAATCGTGAGTAACAGGTTTTGCTGAAACCTATTGCTTTGTTGTTTTAATTTCTTTTAAGTAAGATTTAAAAGCTAGTTTAAATGGAAAGTAAGTTTTAAAATGAGTTCAAATTCAAGTTCAAATCTGGTTTAAGTGATTTTGAATCTCAGTTTAATAAAATAAAATAAATAAATACATAAAAAAATAAAGTTTTATAAATTTAAATTTGTTTAACTACTTTAAAAAGGTTTAAGTAGTTTGAATTATTAGGGGGAAGTTTGAATTGTAAGTGAGGTTTAAAATCAGAGGTTTAAATCTGGATCCAAATATAAATTTGAATTTTTGTCTTGAAATAAAAGGAGTTTTTAAATTTAAATTGTTTAAATGATAAAATAAATTTGTAAATTGATTTGAATTTAAATGAAATTGGGCTTTAAATTCTCTTGACTTCTAATGTAAAATAAATAATTGTTTAACTTGTAAAATAAAAAGGGTTTTTAAATTGTTTAAATCTTTTTAAAGTTAATTTATTTTAAATCTTAAATTTAAAATGAAATTTGAAAGTAAAATTTGAAGTAAATTGTTTTTAAGTACCTTGTTAACTATAATTTGATCATTAGGTTAATTAAAATGAATAAATTAAGGTTTAAAGATTAATAAATTAAGGAATAATTTAATTTGTAAATTGAGGATTATCAATTAAATATTAATTAATGATTAAAGTTGATTAATCAAGTGATCAAGCAATAAATTAATTTGAGGATAATGCGATAAATTAATTAAGATAATTAATTTATTAAAGGTTAATAAATTAATGAAAGTGATTAAGGAATAATCATTAATTAAGGAGCAATTAATTAATTAATCAAGAATAATTAATTAAGGATTAAATTATTAATTAAGGGTTAATTAGTGATTAATTAAAGGATAATTTATTAAATTTTTTGTAATTAATGGTTTATTAATTTACCATGACTAGCAAATTTATTCATAGAAATTTATCTGATTTAAATTAATCAGATAGTTAAATTGATCCTACTTATGGATGTTTGGATTATATTATATGTTGAATTGTTTGATATCTTTGATATCTAATGCTTTGTGATATATCCTGATTTATGTTGTGATCTGAAATGTAATTAATTATCTGTGATGTAATTTATTATCTGTGATATATATATATATACCTGTGATCTGTGAATGAAAGATAAGCACTATAGTTTATACCGCTTATGAAATATATTGTTGTATTTGAATACCAGAATCTGTGATGATTGAATGATGTTGCACTATTGTGTTAAACCCCTAGACCACACTTATACACACACAAATATGGATTTCACAAGGAAATCGATTAAGTCACAGATTTTGAAATAGTTTAAAAATTGAATATTTAAATCCAAACGGTTTTGGAAATGGATTGGGTTCAAAAGCAAAAAGCTTTTGAAATGGAGTTTCCAAGATAAAATTTATTTTGAATAACTTGATTGAGTTTTTCCTTTCCGCTGCTATTTTATTGTATCATATCTCTAATGTATATTGATATCTATTGTATCATATGTTGTATCGGATATTGTATCAGTGCTGTATATCAATAAATTATTCATTTCTTTTTTTCTGCTGTGTTGTGTACTTAGTTGTGTTACAAGCTCCGACGACTCGGATTCGACGTTTGGATCTGCGGTATCTGAATATGAGTGTCGTATTCGGTGCCGATTTTCGAAGGTCGAGTCAGGATCGCTACAATTTATAAGATTCAATTTCATAATTTCATTTTAAACACTTACAAAACACCTTTATAATTCTAATATTTTGATTTATAAAAATGCAGTTTTATAAATCTTATATATAAACCATTTATCATAAGTTCAAAATCTCACTTTAACTTATTTTCCAAAATAGTTAACTCCATATTTTAAAAATCATATTTTTATTCCATTTAAATAAACTTCTTATTTTTATAATTTACAAATCATTATTAAAACTTATATAATTTCAAAAATCATACTTAAATATATTCCACAAAAATCATAATTTGTATAGCATAAAAATTATAAATTTTTATTTATTAAAATAAATTCATTTCTTTAACAATTCAAATATTAATAAAACATATATTTTCAAAATAACTTTGAAACCCTTTTTAATTTGAAATCATCATTTTAATATTTTAAAATTTTCAAAAATAGGCCCAATGCTACAACAGCACTAAATAAGCCGATTCACATAAATTACGGCATCCAAACATTATATATCATTTGATAACAGCATATATCACAACATCTGTAAATAAAAACCAACACTGGTGAGGAATCCAGTTGGATCCCTCCAACCCGTCACATGCAACAAATACATATATGAGAAAATATATACAATGTCCGAGGCAGATGAGCGTACAAAAGGGTCATCCACTCATACACGGAAACATATAGGGTCTCATCTATTCCAATAGACATGAATATATCCAAACCAATATATATATATATATATGTATATATATATATATATATATATGTATACCACCCAAACTATCATCAATCAACAAAAAATAAATTTATTCTCACCTATATAAAAATATAAATGAGTCAGAAAGAGTGAGTTGTACTTACTTTGATTCCAACAGACGTTGCAGTGTTTTATTCTAAATAAAATTAAATGAGCGTTTAATTTTATCTAAAATTTTCACTAGCTCCAATCAACTACAAATCAGCTCTATCGTGCAGTGTTCGCGAATATGACCCCGATGCAACTTGTTTCGTCCAATTTCGACCTCGTATAATGAAGTTACAACATTTTAAAGTTCACACGATTTAAATATATAATTATTTACAAATTTCTTTTTATTAACCTCAATTGATCCAGGCCGTTGAAGAATTAGATCGTGGTTGCATATATTCTTCTCTACTTCCTCCAGGCATCTTTACGTGCACAATGAACCCATATAGCCGTCTCTTCCTCTCGTTGCCTCACCCACAACGACCTACTAAAATTCGATCGGCTATCAATAAATCGTTCGTCTACGCAAGCTCCACACTCGCCATGAGCGCCATCGAACTCGGTCACCTCCTTGCTTTGAAAAACATGCACGAACACCGGCCCTTTGTGGCCAATTTGCCATCGATCCACCGCTCTAAAATCGATCACAACCGTTGAGATCGAAGTACAATGTTGTAGTTGAAGATTTTAGTAATCGTTTATGGATCGAGTGGAAATTGAGGAGAAAGAATCTAGCGTTTCTGGCCATTCGAATTGAAGATAGTGGCTAGACCTAGTTTTCTAGGGTTTGGCAAAAGTGAAAGTCTTTATATAGGCAATTACAAAACACTATTCACCCAAAATATTTCGAACTCCAAATGAAGTATGCTGCCTGGCGTTTATAATATTTCACCTCTATTCTGAACACAATGGCATATATATCTTGAGCCAGTTCCATCGTATTTGGAAGATAGGTTTCTGAATCGACTTATTTTAATTTATTTAAATAAATTTCTATATGTTTAGCTTCGCACGACTAAACCGTAAATCCGAATGACACGAAATTCAAAATCCTACAATAGTATGACATTACGGATCCAATGAAACTAATTTCATCAAAATCCGAGACCGTATCAAAAATGGCTATTTTTACACATTAATTAAATATTAAAATATTCAATTTATATAAACTAACTTTCAATTCAATTTTGAAAGGTCTCTAACGTCATTCTAATTTAAGTAGAATTTAATTCAACTTTATAAATCGTTTTCATTCACATTAAATTCAAATTCCAAATATTTATGCAATTTCAAATATTAAATTAACACTTTAATTATCCAATTAAATCCCTATATTCGAAATATAAGTTATTCAACTTATAAATAAAATTAAGGAGATTTTCACTTCAAAGGCTTATTTGTGCAGGGTAATAAGTTTTAAGGACACTACTTCTAAAAAATTAGTTTTAAGAACAATTTACAGGAAAAAGATAAAAGAATTTATCATTTTCAGTTATATAGAAATAAAGATAATTGTCCTTAAAACTAATTATTCAGAAGTGATTTCCTTAAAACTTATTACCCTGCAGAATAGAAGCCCTTCAACCTAATTTCAACTAAAATTAGCTTGTGAATATTTAAAATCAATTAAATATACAAATTTTAAATGGCTGAAATTCTGGGTCATTACACAATGGAAGTATCAATGCTTTTAACAAAAATTCTCTTTTATCCCCGATCGTATTCAAGTTACAAATATTATTTGGCTACCTTTTTATTTAAACGTCAGATACATTTATTTAAATATCTAATAATTTTTACCAACGCACATTGTGGTAAGAATTTTACCTTGAGTTATTGTTAGTGTATTACTAAAGGCACACAATAAAACTCTTCTGGCTGCCATAACAAATGACAATTATACAAACTTTTTTTTACATGATACTAATGCTATACAATTTTTTTTTATCAATTAGGCTTCCAAATAATATTTGATTGTTTATCACTATACGGTAACGGACGACTATTGCAAATCAAAGTTGCACAGCAGTTATCGTCATACCGCAATGAATAGCCATTAGAAATAAATTACACATGGTCATTTATGGCCGAATGAAAATTTGAATGCGGTATTAAGAAGATTGTAAAAAATGCTATACATTAAGATTTTCTCGGTAGCCATAAGCATAATTTTGGGTATCAGTGGCTATACACTATTGTTAAAGGTTTTAGGTTTGAAATCTTGGGCATATATTAAGAGCCATTACTCAAAAATAAAAGCTTTCTATCAAAATTTCCATCAACCAAAATGCACACTAATTCATTTAGCACAAATTAAATTCTCCTCAAATTTCTCTTATTAGCATGATATGTTTATTAATTTAAACGCTCTAATTTGAATATCACCACTTTATTAACATTAAATGCACCTTTATATACTACTGTATTTATTATTGTTGTTAAATCCCATTTAAATGAATATTAAATCTCTATTGCAAAAAACCATATGTGCTAAATATCTATTTTTTTTTGAAATGGTACTTAGATATAACATATCACTGGCAAAACATATCACATGTCAATATATGTTTGAATCACGCTACGCAAGTTTCGAACTTGTGACCTCTCACACCAAAGTCGAATCACTTAACCACTAGGACAATGATGCATGTCCTAAATTTACTTTGCAACAAGTATTAATTAGTGAAATATTTGTTAACTTAGCATTAACGATTTTCCTTCTAAAATTAATATTAAGTTTTAACTAATAAAATCCTATTTTTCATCGATGATGTTCGTATAAAATTTTCATTTATCAAGACAAACCAAGCTTTATAAATAATAACTATTCCTTATTAATTTACCTTAACTCACATAAATAATTACTATATCACTTAATTTCTATAAATAATAATTACCATTTTTTGAACTATTTGAAATCCATATAAACATTATTGATAAATTTCCATATATATATATATATATATATATATTTACCACTCTTTAGTTCATTTAAATTCATATATTGTTATTGTAAGATGAATTTCCCTAAATTCATAAATAATAATAACAAAAGAGTGCTATTGAGTCCTTGTATTCAATGTAATAATGAGAGAAGTCCATGGTTAATAAAATGGGTATTTGGGTTTCATATTTTTCCCTATTCATTATTTTTTCTTTATTTATTTTTATAATGCCAAAAATTATATTTAATTATCTGTTTTTACTTTAATTTTTTAACATGCATTACCCTCAGGCATAAACGTATAAAAGAAGTCTATTATTCCAAAGTAAGGTCGATCAAGCATACTCATCTTTACATAGACTCATCTTACATCTACGTTGAGAATAACCACATACTTACTGTACAATAATAATAATTCACTTAAATCATGTGGTTATTAAATAATTAGTCCTTAAATTCATAAATGATAATTGTTTCACATTAGTTAATTTAAAGTCATATAAGTTCATTATTTGTTTTTCTGAACACTGTACAAACTTCCTTTACTATTTACAAAATATGCACAAATATGCAAAATATGTACAGAGTAGCCTAATATAAGGTAAAAGAAAAACAAGGAATGGCTGCCAACTCTTACCCCAACCCAAAGTTTTAAAATATGGAATCGGCCCCTTATGAGTTTAGGTTTACAAGCTACTACACCTATTATTGAATTCTTGAAACTTATGATAAAGTCAAAGGCTCAAATATATATCTCGTACCTGCATGCACACCACTTTAAGATCGTGATGATAGGGCCATGTTTATATCATATTAAAATATACAACCAATAGAAAAACAAACAATATGTTGCCAGATCAATTGGTAGTGAATTGAAATTCACAACACAAACACACATTACATGCACAAACATATTTATAGAGCGTGCTCATTAAGTCCTGCATTGAACTATGAGAACATTTATTGTCTCGTTATGGGTCCAAACCTACATTTGCCACCCTGTACCTCATATGGTTCCTATTCACGTTAACCTTGATGTATCTTAGTCATTCGTGGCAAGTCCGTCGATTCGTCATACTGAATTCCAAGAGTACAATGATATATGTTTCCACTGTTTCATTAATCATTTTGTCACCATTTTTCTCTAACGCAATAGTAGTATCGATGCTTTTAACACAAATTCTCTTTTATCCGCGATCATATTAAAGTTAAAAATATTATCTGGCAACCTTTTTCTTTAAAAGTCAGATATGTTTATTTAAATTTCTAATAATTTTTACCAATGCAAACTATGGGAAGAATTTTACTTGTAGTTATTGTTGCTGTATTACTAAAGGCACATAATAAAACTCTTATGGCTGCCATAACAAATGACCACTATACAAACTTTGTTTAGATGATTACTAATGCTATACATTATTTTGTTTTATCAATTAGGCTCCAAATAATGTTTGATTGTCTTTCACCATACGGTAATGGACGGCAATTGGAAATCAAAGTTGCATAGCAGTTTATCATCATACTGCAATGTATAACCATTACAGATAAAATACACATGGTCGTTTATGGCCGAATGAAAAAATTGAATGTGGTTAAGTAGCATATAAAATATGATATATATTAAGATTTTCCCTGTAGCCACAAGCATAATTTTGGGTATCAGTGGTTGTACACTATTATTAAAGGTTTTAGGTTTGAAATCTTAGGCACACATTAAGAGCCATTACTAAAAAAATAAAAGCTTCTTATCAAAACTTCCATCAACCAAAATACACACTAATTCATTCAGCTCTTATTAAATACTCCTCAAATTTCTCTCATTAACAATATATATTTATTAATTTAATCGCTTTAATATGAATATCACCACTTTATTAACATTAAACGCTCCTTTATATACTACATTGTTTATTACTATTATCAAATCCTATTTAAATGAATATTAAATCTCTATTACAAAAATCATATGTATTATATCTCTAAAATTGCTTTGCAACAAGTATTAATTAGTGAAATATTTGTTAACTTAGCATTAACAATTTCCCATCTAAAATTAATATTAAGTTTTAACTAATGAAATCCTATTTATCATCCATGTAATTTTCATTTATCAAAACCATACCAAGCTTTATAAATAATAACTATTCCTCATTAATTTACTTTAACTCACATAAATAATTACTATATCACTTAATTTCTATAAATAATAATTACCATTTTTTTGATTTATATGAAATCCATATAAACATTATTGATAAATTCCCATATATCTATTTACCACTCTTTAATTCATTTAAATTCATATGATTGTTATTATAAGATGAATTTCCCTAAATTCATAAATTATAATAACTAAAGGGTGACCCTTGAGTCCTTGTATTCAATGTAATAAGGAGAGTAGTCCAAGGCTAATTAAAATAGATATTTGGGTTTCATTTTTTTTCCCTTTTCATTATTTTTTCTTTATTTATTTTTGTAATGCCAAAAATTATATTTAATTATCTTTTTTTACTTTAATTTTTTTTACATGCATTACACTCAAGCATAAACATAAAAGAAGTCTATTATTTCAAAGGTCGATCAAGCACACTCATCTTACATCTACATTGAGAATAACCACATACTTACTGTAGAATAACAATAATTCACTTAAACACATGATTATTAAATAGTTAATCCTTAAATTCATAAATGATAATTGTTTCCCATTAATTCACTTAAAGTCATATAAGTTCATTATTATTTTTTCTAAACACCGTACAAACTTCTTTTATTAAGTCTAAAATATGCACAAATATACAAAATATGTACGGAGTAGCTTAGTACAAGATAATTTAAAAACACTGTTGCATCAACCCAAAATTTTAAAATATGGAATCAGCCCACGAGTTTTAGGTTTACAAACTACTACACTCATTTTTGAACTCTTGAAACTTTTGATAAAGTCAAACATTCACACAAACCTCGTGCATTCACGCACAACACTTTATGATCGTGATGATAGGGCCCTACTTATAGCACATTAAAAGATACAACCAATAGAAAACCAAACAATATGTTGCCAGGTCAATTGGTTGTGAATCAAAATTCACAACACAAATACACATTACACGCAAAAACATATGTAGAGAGCATGCTCATTAAGTTCGGCATAGAACTAGGAGAACATTTATTGTCTCACTATGGGTCCAATCCATAGTTGCCACCTTGTATCTCATGTGGTTCCTACTCACATTAATCACGATGTGCCTTAATCATGTGTGGCAAGACCGCCGATTCATTATACCGTGTTTAAAGAGTCCAATGATATATGTTTCCACTATTTCACTAATCATTTTGTCACCATTTTTCTCTAACGCAACAGAAGTACCAACGTTTTTAACAAATTCTCTTTTATCCTCGACTATATTAAAGTTAAAAATATTATTTGGCAACCTTTTGCTTTAAAAGTCAGGTACACTTATTTAAACTTTTAACAATTTTTACTAATGCAAACGATGGTAAGAATTTTACCTTGAGTTATTGTTAATGTATTACTAAGCACATAATAAAACTCTTCTGGCTGTCATAGCTAATGACCATCATACAAACTTTGTTTATAAGATTAGTAATACCATAATTTATTTTGTTTTATCAAATAGGCATCCAAATATTGTTTGATTGTTTATCACTAGACGATGACGAACGATAATTGAAAAATCAAAGTTGCACAACATTTTATCGCCATCCTACAATGAGAAGCCATTGGAAATAAAAACATATGGACATTTAAGGCCGAATGAAAAAATTGAATGTGGTGTTAAGTATAAAAAAAGGCTACATAATAAGATATTCTCAGTAGCCACAAGCATAATTTTGGGTATCAGTGGTTGTACACTATTGTTAAAGGTTTTAGGTTTGAAATCTGGGGCATATTTAAGAGCCATTACTCAAAAATAAAAGCTTTCTATCAAAATTTCCATCAACAAAATACACACTAATTCATTTAGCTCTTATTAAATACTCCTTAAACTTCTCTCATTAACAAGATATGTTTATTAATTTAACCGCTTTAATATGAGTATCACCACTTTATTAACATTAAACGCTCCTCTATATACTACTTTATTTATTACTATTATTAAATCCCATTTAAATGAATACTAAATCTCTATTAAAAAAACCATATTTACTAAATCTTTAAAATCACTTTGTAACAAGTATTAATTAGTGAAATATCTGTTAATTTAGCATTAAAAATTTCCCATCTAAAAGTAACATTAAATTTTAACTAATATAATCCTATTTGTCATGGATGATGTTCATATTAAATTTTTATTTATCAAAACCATACCCAGCTCTACAAATAATAATTACTCCTTGTTAACTTACTTCAACTCATATAAATAATTACCACCACTTAATTTCTATAAATAATAATTACCATTTTTTGATTTATTTGAAATCCATATAAACATTACTAGTATAGTCCCATAAATATATTTACCACACTTTAATTCATCTAAATTCATATGATTGTTATTATAAGATAAGTTTCCATAAATTCATAAATAATAACAAATAAAGAATGACTCTTGAGTCCTTGTATTCAATGTAATAACAAGAGAAGTCCATGGTTAATAAAATATGCATTTTGGGTTTCATATTTTTTCTCTTTTAATTATTTTTTCTTTATTTATTTTTATAGTCCCAAAAATTGTATATAATTATCTTTTTTTTACTTTATTTTTTACATGCATTGCACTCAACTTATAAAAGAAGCCTATTATTCCAAAATAAGGCCGATCAAACATACTCGTCACTATATAGACTTATCTTACATCTACATTGAGAATAACCATATACGTAATGCACAATAATAATAATTCACTTAAATCTTAAAGTTATTAAATAGTTGTTCCTTAAATTCATGAATGATGATTGTTTCACATTAATTCAATTAAAGTCATATATAAGTTCATTATTTATTTTCTGAAGCGGTACAAACTTCCGTTGTTAAAATATGTATAGAGTAGCCTAATATGAGGTAATAGAGAAACACTCTTACACCGACCCAAAGTTTTAAATTATGGAACTAGCCCATTATGAGTTTTAGGTTTACAAACAACTATACCCATTATTGTACTCTCAAAACTTCTAATATAGTTAGAAATATGATGTAGGGGCAATTATGTGTTAATACCTAAGGTATTGAATTTGATGGAAATAACCATATAAACATTGTTATTAATGTTTTCTCGAGTTATATAGTATATTATATGGGATATTTGAAGTTTTAACATGTTTACACAAAGTATTGATTGAATAAAAGCTTGAAGAACCGATCAGTATAAAGAATTCAAGGGTTGATCAAGGTATATTTGAAGGCTAATGAATTTTGAAGAGTTCGAGAATAAAATCACGAAGGACTCAAGAAATATATGTCATTTTTTATTGAGTCTTATTTTAAATGTTAAAGAGCTAAGTAATATCATATCTTTAACTACTTCAAAAATTATTATTTAACACTCAAAATGTTTTTATAAAAGAATGGTATTTAATTTATATATTAAAACCAATTTTAATGAAGGTTGCATAAAAATATTTAATTTGAAATATATTTAAAGAGTTTATGAAAATATACAATTTATAATGTTACGACGACATATAAATATATGTATATCGACATAATGACCATTGGTCGGTTTTTTTAAAAGTGAAAAAGGGATGATTTCTGGCACCCCTTTCATCGCTAGACACATCTATTCCAACTCCATTTAAAGAGTTCTAAACTAAAGTTTTAAACAATAATTTTCACTACTCTCTTCATCTCCTTCTTCTTTTTGATTCTCTTTATTTTAGCATAATTCTGCCGAATTCTACATTAAATCTCACATACGCTCTTTACATATACTCAAAAGATTAGAGAAGATTCACTTCTATTTTACACCATTAACTCTCTAATATTCATCTTCTCTATCAAAATCTAAGATATTCCACTACTAAAGGTCTATAGCAAATTGTATCAACAAACTACTTGAAATTGTGATTGATTTATGATAGACCGCCACCACTACTTAATAAGGGGCAATCTTAACCATCAGAATGAAAGTTAAGACGGTTTTGTTAGTGGCATTGTCCTACCTCCTAAATTAAAGATATGATAGATGTTATGGTTACTTGAGTCAAATTCCAAAGGGTGCATTGGTTTCCCAAGTCAAATTCTAGTAGGTGTTTCTTACCACCCGAGTCAAAATAAAAACGTGTGAAGGGTGCCTTCTTTACCATTACTTTGTGATGAGAGGGATTCTTTTCGCGCTCGAAAATCGACATCCATACTTCACATCGTATTCGAATGCCGTAGATTTGACCGTTCAAATCTGATTCGCCGGAGCTTATAACAACATTAAGTAAACAACACAACGGAAGAAAAGAATAATACATTGATATAAAATATCTGATACAACAGATGATCCAATAGATATCAATATACATCAGAGATATGATGCAATAAAATAGCAGCGGAAAAGAAAACGATAACACCAGCAGCTGAACAAATAACTCTAAGACAGTCTTCAAGGAAGAACTCCAAAAACTGCAACCAATCCAACAATAGCTCGAACTCCCAATAACGATGCACAAAGATAAGCAAGTGCAGTCTGATCCAAAGACTGAACTAACTCCAGATAATCCACTACATCTGACTATCTGAAAAACCCAACTCTAGACTTCTCGTGTAGAAATTTTTTTGAGTACCCAGAGTTTTGGAAAGAAACAATAAACTCCGGATCAATCATGGGACTGGTGTGAGTAACAAAAACAGTTTATCTTTAAAAACAAAACAAAGAAATATTTTTTAAAATCAATTCGCAATGCTTTTAGAAAATGAAACTACCATAAGACCTCCCGCCACACACACAATGCAAATGCAGAATTGGAGAAGATTTCTTTTTATGTTAGTCAAAGATGCTTACTATGCAAAATCAAATAATTTTATTATTACTATTAGTGCATAGTGTAGAAAACATTTCGAAAGTAGAATATAAATCTTAGCCAGCATAGGTACCATTATATTATGCCTACTATAGCTACCATATTAGATGGCAGGTTCTACAACTAATACCGTACAAGATCGTATTGTTTCTTTGGATTTCCGACAAATGGTCGGGCAAAGGAACTTCCCATACTGAAATGGAACGCCTCTGGAAGGACGTCCCCGCGCATCCCAAATGGATCTCTGCCAACACAAAGCCGGTGTACTCCCTGCCCGGGAGTATCAACCTCAGATATTCCATCCCCGGTCGTGACCAACCTTTATCCGGGATCCCAATAACCAACAACACCACACAGTAATAGATATAGTGTATCAACATGAGTAAGTATCTGGGCTCCATTCCATGATACTTTCCCTATCCAGAAGAAATGGACATACCCTAGGGACGCGATCCCTGAAAACCTTGCTGCATCTTTCCTGTTTCGACCATTTTTCGGGTTGTGAGGTTCGACGATATCTCGTCCATAAATCTATGCTTTTCATAAAGCCACGCTTCGATCAACAAGTGATCAGCAACACTCAGCATGCCACACTACCAATTTTGGGAGTATATCACTGATAACCTTCAACCACATAACCTCTGAGCTCGTATGTCTCAGAGAAGGGTGTTAAGCTAAGAGAATAAATTCTCCGCCACCAACCGAAATGTATTTGAAAGAAATTTGCTTTATATCCCAAATTGTAATGTCAGACATACAATCCATACAAGTCTGTTCTGGATTTGAACAGAACCGAAGGCACTTCCGAAGAAGTCCTTGCAATCCGGGTGTTCATAATCCCGATCGGACTTCACATCACTTAGGGAATCTCTATACCGGAGCAACTCAGTGCAGAGAAAATCGACAGGTCATCCTATCGTTCTCGCAAATACCCGGTCTTCACCACCGGTCTTCAAAATGCTATCCACAACGTCAAATCACATATTCGGAATGGGTTATACGACACGAATGTCCTTTCCCGGCTAACCCGAATAGTGAGCGCAACATTTAAAAACATATGGATATGGGATTCCAATTAAGTCACAACTTAATAATTCAAAACTTTCTTTCAAATGGTTTTAAACAAACTACCATTTTCAAATCTTTAACAAAAAGATTTATTTCACAAAGTTCACCTAGTTTCACAAAGATTCATTCATATATTTCAAAACAATTCCCATTTCAATGGGATTAACTCGTTTTAAAGTCTTTAAATTAAAGATTTAACTTATAGCTTTCAAACCGTTTCCATAACTTGGAAATTCATTTTCAATTAAACTTGAAATCCCTTTAACACAAATGAGAAGTTCATTACTTATGTGAAAGCTTTTATTATTTGAAAACAGAAGTTTCATTTCAGAAATATCCCATTTTATTTCCACGAGTTAAAGCCTTTGAATTTAAACTCAAATTCCCAAATCAATACCTTTACAATAGGTTAACCCATATAAACTGGTATAACATCTTTAGTCCCTACTTTCCAGATCATAGAACTCAATTCCAAATATTGAATTCAAATTCAAATCAAAATATTTAAATTCCAAATTTCAATTAAGTTATTCAAAATAAATTTCATCTTTGAAATTCCATTTCAAATGTTTTCGCTTTAAACCTAATCCATTTCCAAAACCTTTGAATTTAAATATTCAACTTTAAAAATCATTTCAAAATCTGTGACTAAATTGATTTCCTCGTGAAATCCATATTTGTGTGTGTATAAGTGTGGTCCAGGGGTTTAAGACAATAGTGCAACATCATTCAATCATCACAGATTAAAACACAGAAATATAGTTGATAAGCGATATAAACTATAACGCTTATCGTCCATTCACAGATTCACAGATATTATGCAGATGTATCATCAATAAATGAATAAAATACTCAGTTAAATGCATAGAACACAATATCACAGATCAGTTAGGACAATCAATTCAAGGCATCTCATACAATACGATCATTCATAAGTAAGGTCATGCATTTAATAATCATTCCAAGTAAATTAGTTACTTACGAATTAATTACCGAATCTTGATTAATAAATTACAAATCATTTGATATCAATTAATTTATCAAACACTTTAATAAATTAAATTATTTTTAATTAATCATTTAATTTAACCAAACCTTAAACCAAATACATAATTAATTAACCCCTTAATTAAATTATTTTAAGAAATTAAATCTTTAATTTCTTACCATTAAGCGATCATCTCATACCAATAAATCACTAAATTACCGATTAATCTTTATCAATAATAAATCAAAATATCCAATTTAAATTACCATTAGTAATTAACCCCTTAATTACTTTCATTAAGAAATTAACAATTAACAATTAATTATCTTAATTAATACATCAAATAAATTATCAAAATTAATCACATTAATTTAATTACTTAATAATCTCTAGTTAATTATCTTCATTAACTAATAACATTTCCTTAATCACTTTCTCAAGAAAATTATCTTGGATTAATCCATTATTAATCATTTCTAATTATAAGTTAAATCTCAATTATGTATTTATAAATTAAATAAATCATTCTTTAATTACCATATTAATTAAATCATTTTATTACCTTAATTATCTTCAAGATAAAACATCATTTTAGTAATGATTTAATTATCATACTCAAACACATTTGAAAACATTTTGTTTCAAATTCACTTTTGAATTCCATTTTAATTAAAAAGAATTTGAAATAGCTACAAATTTAACATTACAATTTTAATTTATTTTAAATCCAATTTTTTTTTTCATACATTCAATTGCTTTTAATTTATTAAAACGAATTGAATTTAAAGCTTTATTCATGTCCAAACTATATTCTAATTCAACTTGAATTTATGTTTACATTTTCATTTGAACTCGATTTTTTTAAACTTTGGTTTAAACTTTAAATTCGGTTTTAAAATTTTCAAAACAGAAAAACAGGTTTCAGGTTAAAAACTGAAACAGGAATTCGACCCGAGACTTTCCTTCTTTTCTTCGAGTCAAAACGAAGATTCCCGGAGCCAAATGCCAAGCTACTCGACATGTTCTTGAGCTCCCCCTTCTCTGTTCTTCCTAGGCAACAGAAAAACCCAGGCAACAGAAATCGTGCACGTGCTCATCGCCTCTGGCGATCTTCCGGCATCGTAGCGTTGTCGAATACGTCGACCATTCTCCCCAGACCCAGCTCCGACCCCTTGAACCTCATCACCGCCTCGAGATCAAAATTCAAGTTCGACTCAAAACCTGGAACGCGCAAAAGCAACCAACCCCAAACCTGTCAACGCCGCTTCCTCAGAGCTCCAACCACCTGAACGTGCGAAACTTTGGCCATCACTTCGTCACCTCACCTCCTTCCATCCCCCTGAGCTTGGTTGAACTCGATAAACCAGAGAATACGTGCCAATCAAAAACCCATCCCAGTTAAAAACTAGGGTTACAAACTTAATTCGATCTCCACCCTCACCACAAAGCTTTGATTACCCATCTGGCATTTTTCCCGTCATTGTTGATCATCCTTCTTCCACCAGAAAGAACCCCGATCATCAAAACTCTCGTGATCATCAGAAATTACTCAAATACTAATTTCTGGTTAAACCAGAATTGCACTCAAACCCCTATACTAAAAATCGTGATTTTAGTTTCAAAAATTCAATTTTAGTTCAAGTATTTGATTCATGTCTTTAAATTCTTGAATCATGATAATTTTATTTTAACTTATTTATAGGTTGCTCTGTTGTTTTAAATTTTCCAGAGTCAATACAAATTTCTTTAACTTAAACAAAATTTTTAAGCTTAAAACTATGATACAACAAACATATTTGTTTGAAATTTAAATACTAACGCGGATTAAACCATGTGAAAATGGGTTTGAACAATTCTTGAACCTGGAAACTAAAGACAGTGCAATACAGAGGCAACATACACACATATATCTGCTCATATATTACACACATCAGAATTTCACTTATACATTGCATATTTATCACAGCGAATAACATGCTATCATATCAATGCTTAAGTTATGTTAAAAAAAAAGATACTCACTTGTTGTTGAGAAAATGGACAGAGTTCTTTTTTTGTTGTTGAGACAAGCAGTGAATTTGCAAGCTGAAGCTCCCCTTCTTATTTAACTGATTTGGACAAATTTGTATTGTTTAGGTTGATATTCACTTTAGTTTTTCTCAGCCTTGAAGGACGAAGTGATGATGAGGAAGTTGATATATAGGAGGAAATATACATGGTGTTTATATTATTTATTAAAATAGGCATGGCTGCTAAGGAATGGAAGCATTTAATGCTAAGTGCTTTGTTTCCATGCTTCTTATTCTTTTATGTTTACAGCCTATGCTTATGTACCTCTTTATTTTAGTTATGTTTTGTTTCTACTTATTTATGCATATGTTTATAAATCTTCAAGTCAGAGATCATGGTATGGAGGCTGATGGTGTTGTATGTACTTAGGGATGATATTATTTTGTACAATATGATAAAATATTGTTTGTTCATTATGCAGATCTCGGCTGAGAGATTTTGTTATATTTTTCTTCTTTATTTGGTGGCTGAAATGATATTGTATGTTATTTTATATAAAACATTTATTTCCTTTGCAAGCTGAAGTCTTTTATTATCTTGCATACTTTTGTTTATGTAAAGTTGTGATGAATGTTGTTTTGACTTATATATTGATTTTACTTGGTTTTACTATCTTGCTTTGCATTATGGCTCTATAATATAAATAAATTTCTATAGTTAATATGTTGTTAAAATTATTCTAGTGTAGTCACTTTATATTGTTTATTTATCTTATATATATTTTTATTTCTACTTCTAATTTAAATAATTATTTTGTTGTTACACTTTATCAAATTTATTTTACTTTGCATATTTATTTACAACTATCCAAATTAAATTTCAATTAATTCATATTTTTAAACTAATATTTTATATTGATTTCCAATTAATTCCATAATTTTTATTCAAACATTAAATAAATTATCAATTTACACTCAATTAAAATCCGAGATCGTTACAAACTTCCCCCCTAAAAGGAATTTCGTCCTCGAAATTCGCCAGAGAGAGATAACGAAGATATATGAAAGATAGAGAAACATCTTTTCAGATCAAACCGGATATCAGTTCTACATTTGGCTCACCAAATCAGAATATCAATAGTAGATACAAGAACAAATCTATTTAACACTTCATAAGATACTCGGGTTATCAAATCTACGAAATATGCAGTGGTATTGGTTAGTTCGAAGGGATAACTAACCATTCGTAGAGTATATCGAGACCCAAATAATATATAAATGGATTTGATTTTCCACAATTTTCAAACACTAGATGTGGATTCCAAACTCAAATCGAAATATCTCAAAGTATATATAATTTGTCCCTCTTCGGACTTTGATCAACCCAAGAAATTATAACAGAATTTCAAAAATTCAAATTTGGTTTTAAACGAAGTTGTTTTATCGATACAATTTAAATTTATCCTGATATTCTATTAACCAATTTAACTTAATTTTAAACTTTCCGATTTATTTAAATTTTCAATTCCAAATTCCAAATTTATTAAAGTTAAATCAAAACTGATAAGAAACCGGTGAAAATACGAAGTAAGGATTTTCTACAACGATTCGTAGGGCCATTATCTCATTGAAACTTCTCCTGTAGCTGATACGAATAATCAAGGAATTGAAATCGAATCAAAGGAAATTGATAAGAAAGTTATTTCCACTGTTGCAGGGTATTGACCATTTATAGTCGTATTTCCCTGTCCCCTATCTCGTCCTCTTCTTGCACTCATACTCACTATCAGTGGATACAAAGAGAATTTACTGAGGCATACAAACAGATATCTTAGGGATATACTCATTCTATGGTATACTTCGCCCTATCTCTAATGAGTTACTTAATGTGCTATACTCCTGAGCTAAAGGTTTACCTTAGCTCTGTTACCAAATGTGACGAGATGGATGTTTTTCGTGCTAGAAAATCGACATCCATACTTCACATCATATTCGAATGCCGTAGATTCGACCGTTCAAGTCCGATTCGCCGGAGCTTATAACAACATTAAGTAAACAACACAGCGGAAGAAAAGAGTAGTACATTGATATACAATATCTGATACAACAGATGATCCAATAGATATCAATATACATCAGAGATATGATACAATAAAATAGCAGCGCAAAAGAAAACGATAACACCAGCAGCGGAACAAATAACTCTAAGATAGTCTTCAAGGAAGAACTCCAAAAACTGCAACTCCATTTCCAAGAACCAATCCAACAATAGCTCGAACTCCCAATAACGATGCACAAAGATAAGCAAGTGCAGTCAGATCCAAAGACTGAACTAACCCCAGATAATCCACTACATCTGACTATCTGAAAAACCCAAACCTAGACTGCTCGTGTAGAAAAAAATTTGAGCACCCAAAGTTTAGGAAAGAAACAATAAACCCCGGATCCAGTCATGGGACTGGTGTGAGTAACAAAAACAGTTTATCTTTAAAAACAAGACAAAGAAATATTTTTAAAACCAATTCGCAATGCTTTTAGAAAATGAAACTACCATGACCTCCCACCACACACAGAACGCAAACGCAAAATTGGAGGAGATTTCTTCTTATGTTAGTCAAAGATGCTTACTACGCAAAATCAAATCATTTGATTATTATTATTAGTGCATAGTGTAGAAAACATTTCGAAAGTAGAATATAAATTTTAGCCAGCATTGGTACTATTATATTATGCCTACTATAGTTACCATATTAGATGGCAGGTTCTACAACTAATACCGTACAAGATCGTATTGTTTCTTTGGATTTCCAACAAATGGTCGGGCAAAGGAACTTCCCATACCGAAATGGAACGCCTCTGGAAGGACGTCCCCGAGCATCCCAAATGGATCTCTGCCAACACAAAGCCGGTGTACTCCCTGCCCGGGAGTATCAACCTCAGATATTCCATCCCCGGTGGTAACCAACCTTTATCCGGGATCCCGATAACCAACAACACCACACAGTAACAGATATAGTGTATCCACATGAGTAAGTATCTGGGCTCCATTCCATGATACTTCCCCTATCCATAAGAAATGGACATACCCTAGGGACGCGATCCCTGAAAACCTTGCTGCATCTTTCCTGTTTCGACCATTTTTCGGGTTGTGAGGTTCGACGAAGTCTCGTCCATAAATCTATTCTTTTCACAAAGCCACGCTTCGATCAAAAAGTGATCAGCAACACTCAGCATGCCACACTACCAATTTTGGGAGTATATCACTGATAACCTTCAACTACATAACCTCTTAGCTCGTATGTCTCAGAGAAGGGTGTTAAGCTAAGAGAATAAATTCTCCGCCACCAACCGAAATGTATTTGAAAGAAATTTGCTTTATATCCCAAATTGTAATGTCAGACATACAATCCATACAAGTCTGTTCTGGGTTCGAACAGAACCGAAGGCACTTCCGAAGAAGTCCTTGCAATCCGGGTATTCATAATCCCGATCGGACTTCCCATCACTTAGGGAATCTATATACCAGAGCAACTCAGTGCAGAGAAAATCGATAGGTCATCCTATCGTTCTCGCAAATACCCGGTCTTCACCACCGGTCTTCAAAATGCTATCCACAACGTCAAATCACATATTTGGAATGGGTTATACGACACGAATGTCCTTTCCCGGCTAACCCGAATAGTGAGCGCAACATTTAAAAACATATGGATACGGGATTCCAATTAAGTCACAACTTAATAATTCAAAACTTTCTTTCAAATGGTTTTAAACAAACTACCATTTTCAAATCTTTAACAAAAAGATTTATTTCACAAAGTTCACCTAGTTTCACAAAGATTCATTCACATATTTCAAAACAATTCCCATTTCAATGGGATTAACTCGTTTTAAAATCTTTAAATTAAAGATTTAACTTATAGCTTTCAAACCATTTCCATAACTTGGAAAATCATTTTCAATTAAACTTGAAATCCCTTTAACACAGATCAGAAGTTCATTACTTATGTGAAAGCTTTTATTATTTGAAAACAGAAGTTTCATTTCAAAAAGATCCCATTTTATTTCCACGAGTTAAAGCCTTTGAATTTAAACTCAAATTCCCAAATCAATACCTATACAATAGTTTAACCCATATAAACTTGTATAACATCTTTAGTCCCTACTTTCCAGATCATAGAACTCAATTCCAAATATTGAATTCAAATTCAAATCAAAATATTTAAATTCCAAATTTCAATTAAGTTATTCATAATAAATTTCATCTTTGAAATTTCATTTCAAAAGCTTTTCGCTTTAAACCCAATCCATTTCCAAAACCTTTGAATTTAAATATTCAACTTTAAAAATCATTTCAAAATCTGTGACTAAATCGATTTCCTCGTGAAATCCATATTTGTGTGTGTATAAGTGTGGTCCAGGGGTTTAAGACAATAGTGCAACATCATTCAATCATCACAGATTAAAACACAGAAATATAGTTGATAAGCGATATAAACTATAACGCTTATCGTCCATTCACAGATTCATAGATATTATGCAGATGTATCATCAATAAATGAATAAATTCTCAGTTAAATGCATAGAACACAATATCACAGATCAGTTAGGATAATCAATTCAAGCATCTCATACAATACGATCATTCATAAGTAAGGTCAAGCATTTAATAATCATTCATAAGTAGGATTAATTAATCGTTTAGTCCTGAACAATTCAATTTATTTCCAAGTAAATTAGTTACTTACGAATTAATTACCGAATCTTGATTAATAAATTACAAATCATTTGATATCAATTAATATATCAAACACTTTAATAAATTAAATTATTTTTAATTAATCATTTAATTTAACCAACCCTTAAACCAATTACATAATTAATTAACCCCTTAATTAAATTATTTTAAGAAATTAAATCTTTAATTTCTTACCATTAAGCGATCATCTTATACCAATAGATCATTAATTACCGATTAATCTTTATCAATGAATAAATCAAAATATCCAATTTAAATTACCATTAGTAATTAACCCCTTAATTACTTTCATTAAGAAATTAACAATTTACAATTAATTATCTTAATTAATACATCAAATAAATTATCAAAATTAATCACATTAATTTAATTACTTAATAATCTCTAGTTAATTATCTTCATTAACTAATAACATTTCCTTAATCACTTTCTCAAGAAAATTATCTTGGATTAATCCATTATTAATCATTTCTAATTATAAGTTAAATCTCAATTATGTATTTATAAATTAAATAAATCATTCTTTAATTACCATATTAATTAAATCATTTTATTACCTTAATTATCTTTAAGATAAAACATCATTTTAGTAATGATTTAATTATCATACTCAAACACATTTGAAAACATTTTGTTTCAAATTCACTTTTAAATTCCACTTCAAATTAAAAAGAATTTGAAATAGCTACAAATTTAACTTTACAATTTTAATTTATTTTAAATTCAATTTTTTTTTCATCCATTCAGTTGCTTTTAATTTATTAAAACGAATTGAATTTAAAGATTTATTCATGTCCAAACTAAATTCTAATTCAACTTGAATTTATGTTTACATTTTCATTTGAACTCCGTTTTTTAAACTTTGGTTTAAAATTTAAATTCGGTTTTAAAATTTTCAAAACAGAAAAACAGGTTTCAGGTTAAAAACTGAAACAGGAATTCGACCCGAGACTTTCCTTCTTTGCTTCGAGTCAAAACGAAGATTACCCGAGCCAAATGCTCAAGCTACTCGACATGTTCTTGAGCTCCCCCTTCTCTGTTCTTCCTAGGCAACAGACAAACCCAGGCAACAGAATTTGTGCACGTGCGCATCGCCTCTGGCGATCTTCCGGCATCGCAGCGTTGTCGAATACGTCGACCATTCTCCCCAGACCCAACTCCGACCCCTTGAACCTCGTCACCGCCTCGAGATCGAAATTCGAGTTTGACTCAAAACCTGGAACACGCAAAAGCAACCAACCCCAAACCTGTCAACGTCGCTTCCTTAGAGCTCCGACCACCTGAACGTGCGAAACTTCGGCCATCACTTTGCCACCTCACCTCCTTCCATCCCCCTGAACTTGGTTGAACTCGATCAACCAGAGAATACGTGCCAATCAAAAACCCATCCCAGTTAAAAACTAGGGTTACAAACGATCGCCACCCTCACCACAAAGCTTTGATTACCCATCTGGCATTTTTCCCGTCATCGTTGATCATCCTTCTTCCACCAGAAAGAACCCCAATCATCAAAACTCTCGTGATCATCAAAAATTACTCAAATACCAATTTCTGGTTAAACCAGAATTGCACTCAAACCCCTATACTAAAAATCAGGATTTTAGTTTCAAAAATCCAATTTTAGTTCAAGTATTTGATTCATGTCTTTCAATTCTTGAATCATGATAATTTTATTTTAACTTATTTAAAGGTTGCTCTGTTGTTTTAAATTTTCCATAGTCAATACAAATTTCTTTAACTTAAACAAAATTTTTAAGCTTAAAACTATGATACAACAAACATATTTGTTTGAAATTTAAATACTAACATGGATTAAACCATGTGAAAATGGGTTTGAACAATTCTTGAACCTGAAAACTAAAGACAGTGCAATACAGAGGCAACATACACACATATATCTGCTCATATATACTCACAGCAGAATTTCACTTATACATTTCATATTTATCACAGAGAATAACATGCTATCATATCAATGCTTAAGTTATATTAAAAAAAAAAGATACTCACTTGTTGTTGAGAAAATGGACAGAGTTCTTTTTTTGTTGTTGAGACAAGCAGTGAATTTGCAAGCTGAAGCTCCCCTTCTTATTTAACTGATTTGGACAATTTTGTATTGTTTAGGTTGATATTCACTTCAGTTTTTCTCAGCCTTGAAGGACGAAGTGATGATGAGGAAGTTGATATATAGGAGGAAGTATACAGGGTGTTTATATTATTTATTAAAATAGGCATGGCTGCTAAGGAATGGAAACATTTAATGCTAAGTGCTTTGTTCCCATGCTTCTTATTCTTTTATGTTTACGGACTATGCTTATGTACCTTTTTATTTTAGTTACGTTTTGTTTGTACTTATTTGTGCATATGTTTATAAATCTTCAAGTCAGAGATCATGGTATGGAGGCTGATGGTGTTGTATGTACTTAGGGATGATATTATTTTGTACAATATGATAAAATATTGTTTGTTCATTATGCAGATATCGGCTGAGAGATTTTGTTATATTTTTCTTCTTTGTTTGGTGGCTGAAATGATATTGTATGTTATTTTATATAAAACATTGACTTCCTTTGCAAGCTGAAGTCTTTTATTATCTTGCATACTTTTGTTTATGTAAAGTTGTGATGAATGTTGTTTTGACTTATATATTGATTTTACTTGGTTTTACTATCTTGCTTTGCATTATGGCTCTATAATATAAATAAATTTCTATAGTTAATATGTTGTTAAAATTATTCTAGTGTAATCACTTTATATTGTTAATTTATCTTATATATATTTTTATTTCTACTTCTAATTTAAATATTTATTTTGTTGTTATACTTTATCAAATTTATTTTACTTTGCATATTTATTTACAACTATCCAAATTAAATTTCAATTAATTCATATTTTTAAACTAATATTTTATATTGATTTTCAATTAATTCCATAATTTTTATTCAAACATTAAATAAATTATCAATTTACACTCAATTAAAATCCAAGACCGTTACATATTTTTTCTGCATTTACTTACTGATCTTTGATTATTCTGTGCTTACATTATTTGACTGTGTTTTTGAATTTACTATGATAAGTCTATACAAGTATATTGTTAAAAAAATTAAATTGTCATTCACCCTCCTTTAGTGTAAAATAGTCTTACGATCCATTTTGTTGTAGTATAGGTTAGGTTATATCAACCCCTTACATTTGATATCGAAGCATAAGGTTTTCAAAACCTCATAATCTGATATTTGAAATTTTTTAAATGTTTACTAACATTAGCAACACATTGTTTAACACATTTGTAGAAGGCCAATCAACCGCTAGACCCCCACTATTTAATGGTAGTAATTATGCATACTAATTATGTAAACAAAAATTTATTTACAATCTAATGGCTTTGAAATTTGGAACATTACCCAAAGTGAGTATAAGGAACCCGAGACTGCATTCGCTCAATGGATACACAAGCAAAAGACTCGAAAACTTAGTAACTCAAAAACTATGAATATACAGTTTTGTTCACTAGATAAAAATGAATTTAATAGAGGCTTTGTAGATAAGTCTTCTCATGAAATATAGAGAACATTGCTATTTACACATGAAGGCACTAGTAAGGTTAAACGCGTGAGAAATGCAGATTACGGATCTTAAGGCTAAGATTAACACTAGAGGGGGGGGGGTGAATAGTGTTAATAAAGAATTACTAAATCTTTCTAATTTATGTTAATTTAGACACAAAAGTATGCAATATACAGACACAGATATGATCACAGAAACAATCACAGATGCAGAAATAAAATAAAAGCAGTAAAAGAAAGAACACACCGGATTTTATACAGGTTTGGAGTTACCCTACATCCAGTCCCGCAACACAAGTACGGATTTCCTTTCAAAAGAAATTATACAATTACATCCTCGGTTTCAAGGCTACGAGGTACACCCTTCAGAATTTCGATCCTCTGGGTAGAGATACTTGATTTCCGGGCCACAAGTTTACCCAATTGATCTACCAAGGCTACAATCACACCTTTTCCCTTTTGATTGATTTTCAAGGCTACAATCACACCTTTTCTCGCTTAATAGATTACAAAGAAGTCTATAACTCTGAATAGCACTGAGAATCTTGTAGAGATAGTGATAGAGAATCAAACTAGAAGTAATCGAGTATGATTCAATGTTGATTTCTGTAGAGTAATGATAAGAATATGTATTAAGAAATGAGGAAGAAGAAGAGGAGTGAAAACAAAAAAAAGCGATTAAAAATTCGTTGAAACTGACCCCTATTTTTAGAAGAACAACAACCATGACCATTCATGAAGAGTTATGGCAAATAGACACTTCTTTTGAAATTTGAATTTTTGAATCAAGCTGTCACCATGTCGACATGGTCATGCTAGGCATGTCGACATACTAAAGGATTTTTTGGTGTTTTTGGTTTTCTTTGAAACTAACCTTTATCTTATATAAAAACTATTTTAAGCTTTATAAATATACTTGACTATAGTTAAAATTCATAAGTAAATATAAAGAATAATATATATAGATTTTAACTACAATTTTATATTTAAATCTAAGTATAAATATTTAAAAGTTAAATATATTATTTAAAAAGATAGTTTAAAATCAGGAGTAATTTGACTTTGAAAATAAAGATGTTTTTGAGGCTAAAATTATTTAAAATCAGGATCGAGGGTTTTGAATCTTTTAAAAGGAAAGTTTTGAATTTTTTTTGAAAATAGGATATAATTTTGAAAAATCATTTTGAATAAAAGTTAGCGGATACAAAACAATTTTCCACTAGATTTTTCGTAGGTTCCATCCTACTTAGGGTTCCATCCCTTTAACCGGCTCGAAGTGGATTCCATTCCACGAATAAATTGGATTTTAAGATGCCAGTGCTTTTCTATGAGTTTTAACAAAAATTCCTAATAATAATAAAAAATACTTATCCTTGAAATCTTGAACTCTTGATAGTCTCGATACTCATGAGTCTTCTATCTTGATATTTTATCTTGATATCTTGAATCTCTATACTGTACAGTCTTCATTCTTAGTACCTACATGGTTAAATCCTGCATATACATATATATCTAAACTTATGATGTTAGTATTTATATTTTATAATCTATTCTAAGTTGTTGTCATCAAAACCATCATCTCACGGACTAACAAAACGAACCTAGATTTCTATGTTAACTAAGCAATTTCAGTTATTTAAAATGAAGCAAAATGAGTCTATTTCTAACATGTATTTTAAATTTCAAGACATGTTGCATTCTATAATTTCATTAGGAAAAGATTACATTAAAGAACATCAATTTCGAAAGATTCTTAATTCACATACATGCGAATAGGATTAGAAGACTCTGACTATAGAAGAAGACAATGATATCAGTGTAATGAAAATAGAATAATTAATAGGTAATTTAATGTTATTGAAGCAGAATTATAGAGCAGAAAGGAAAGAAAGTCGGATGAGAAGAAAACATTGGCATTCAACACTACTGGTGAAAATCAAGGATCAGAAGATGATAAGGAAATGATATTTATGGCTAGGAATTTCAAAAAATTCCTAAAATATTGATGGAAACCCAAACAAATCAGGTAGTGAATATATCATCAAATGCTTTGGATGCAACAAAAGTGGACATTTTCAGAAGAACTGTCTAAACCAAAAGAAATCGATATTCTCTTCCAACATAGACTCCTTCGTCAGAGAGAAGAAATGAGCTTCCAGTGCAAAATGGATGGTTTAAACTCCACATTAAGTAGCAGTAACTCGAAGATAGAAAATGCATATATATGCTTTTTAAAAGAAGATAAAAGACAACGGTTGATCTTAAAGTAAAAGCCAAAAATAATAAAGAAAACCAGGAGCATTTCAAAATAATAATATTTATTTATTTATTGCAATAGAAATCATTAATCTAGTGTTAGACTTTCGTAAATAGATAAAACGTGTTCCAAAGTTTATTAATTCTTTTAGAAATTTTGTTTAAAATAGTAAAATAGCATTTCAACTTAATAGTCTTTATATTTAATACAAAACTCATTTAATTTGAAAAATAATCATTTCAAAATATTATATAATATATATAAATGAGAGATACAAATTTATAAATACTAAAATGATAAAATATACGAATACAAAAATAATTATATATTTTAATAAAATATAAACATAAAAAACTATACCATAGATAATAAATAATAATAAGATAAAACTATTTTATATAAAAATGGTTATAATTTTATAACTTTTCAAAATAAATTAAGTTAGAAGTCATGTCCTTCCAGATACATAGGTCGACGTATACATATATTATATGTTGACATATACTTGACAGAGCTTAAAATGCAAGAATCTTTTCGAATTTTGAACTTTTTAAATTCCCTGTCCTTTCACACTATTCAAAATTTGGAATGACAGAGGACTATCACATGGCTGTAGATTTCTTATTATCCACTTTACATTATCTGCTTTTCTTTACCAAATTTTCACTTTCAAATTAAAACACTTCTTCAACTTACATTTTCTCTTCAAAATTTTAATGGCGTCTTCTTCAAGCACTACGAGAATCTATGCAAAATTAGGAACTATCTTTTTTAAAAATTAGCATGCTAAAGTATTTTTGGGAATATTTTTCAACTTTGATAATTTTTCTTCTTATGATTTGCAAAGATCAGCGAATGAAAATAATATTTTTGCTCTTACCTTTTTTTTCGAAGATAATTATGATTATTTTCCTGAGCATGTTAAAATGTTTTATGCAAATTTGAAAGGAAATTTTTACGTTGGAAAAGAGGATGAAATTTGAAGTAGTGGAAAAGGCACCCTTACTATTTTGAATGCAAAAATGCTTAGAACAATATTTGCATGTAGTTTTGTAGGAGAAGATTTTAATTCTTTTGAACCAAGTGAAAATCGCCATGTTTTATATGGTCTTTTTGAGGATGATATGGAAATAAAGTTAAGAGGAAAAAAATGTTAAAAGTTCTAATGTTTAATAAGGAAATGTAATAGGATATTATACAAGTAAAAATTTGAAATAATGAAAGTATCCAATGAAATTCTTTAATAAATAAGAATTTGATGTGTAGTTGTTATAAACTTATGTTATAATTGAAATATTACTATAATAAATTGTGATGGAAAGTAAGTATTATAAGAAAGTAATTAATGTAACGACTCGATATTTTCAATTATTCGCATCCGCACATGTCGGACTTGAATTGCCCAAAAAACCGCGTTGTAAATAAAATTTGGCAAATATCAGAATATACAGTAAATAAATAATCACAGATCATAGACACAGAGTATTTAATAATGCAGTGGAAGTAAAAGAGATAGTAGTTCATGAAGCTAGTGTGTGTGTGTGTGTGTGTGTATAAGATACATCAGAGTTAAACAAGATACAACAGAAGAGTAACAAGATGCATCAAGTACAAATCAGAATACATCACTGGAATCACAGGATACTGAAAGCAAAAGAGATGGCTAACTTCGAAGGTGAGCCTTGAGTGCTGAATCACTAGTCTGACCCGAGCGTAAAGCAAAACACAAAACACCCTAGTCAGGACATAAATACTTATGAATTGTAAATCAACTCAAGTGAACAGTGACAAAAAGCATCAGTAACTTAAAGGATGCTCGGGATCGCCCGTCCTTTAAGGATCCATTGAACTATTTACAATGTACTAATATTCGCTATTATAGTAATGTCTACAGTAAAATAAACTTACTTTTAATAGCGTTAAGGGGTTACCCATATAGACCTTAACACAAAATAATGCCAATAGTCTATACAGTACCATCGTACCTCAAAATCGGGAGGCTACCATAAATACTACATAGGTACGACACAAATAGAAACTCATAGTAAAGCTCGGTATGGTAGGTATACGGCACACAAGGCAATGCCATGGTAGATATACCAATTACGCATACGGGCTGACGGTAACGTACCATCCACTACGCCCACCTCGAAACACACTCCCAATCAAAATCGGAGGATGGCCATCGAATCAACCACAAGTAAGAGTATAGTATCGAAGAAGTATGTCCGACCAGAGGAGCTACCCCTTTTGGCCCGACATCATTCCTATTTTAGCCACCTTAAGCCAACTCACGGGAGTTGGGTCCACGTCCATACCTTAATAGGTTCATCACCACCACCCTACTTCGTTCTGGAATCTCCACTGCATACACGGTTGTTAAAGTGGTTTTCGGAGTTGGCAGAGAGAATGACAATTTCCGATCCTGGTCTCTTTAACAACCGATCGTTATTATAACGCCATGGTCATTTCAAAATAGTTTATACTTCAAAAATCAAATCATTTCATTTCAAAACTATATTCCTTTCAAAATAGTTTATACTTCGAAACCAAAACCATTTTTGTTTCAAAACTATATCCAAATCAATACGATATTATTTCCATTTCAAACATATATTCACCTTTCAAAAATCATAATATTTTCAAAGTTTTAACTCTTTCAAAACTAAAATACTTAAAATCATTACACTTTGGAAATCATAACATTTCGAAATCATACATTTGAAATCATGAAACATTCCTTTAATTCTTTACATTTTAAAATTTATTCAATTAAACCCAAATTTTCAAATTTCCAATTTAATTCAATTAAATCCATCCGTTTCAATTCAATTCAGTTTCCCAACAGACCATTTCAAATCTTATCAATTTCAAATACAGATTTGATCCACAAATAGACTAATCAATTTTTAATATATTTCAAAGCTTTAATATCCCACATTTCAAAACTAATTTTTTTTTAATAATTTCATATATCTCTGATTTAATTTCATTGTTACTTAGTTTTGACATATTCATTTCATAAATCCAATATCATTTCAATAACTAGAATTACAAGTAACTAAATATCCTTCATACTAATATAAACTTCAAATAGGCATTTATCAAATAAATCGAACAAAATCAAAATCAAATATAATTCCAAATTCACATTTCAAAATAAAGATCATGTCATTCAAAACCATTTCAATCATTAAAGTATCATATCCTTTCAAAACCCCATTATCAAATAATTATTTGAATTCAAAATCAAATATTCAAATTTAAATACCTTTTTAAAAATCAATTATGTCATTCATTTATTATTTCAATATCATTGCAAAACACATTTCAAAATTTCATTCAAAAATTCATTTATCTCATTACATTTCATTCCATTTAATCCATAACCAAGCAAACCTTATTTAAATTCAAATTCCTTAAAAATTCAAATTTAAATATTGAAATATATATTCAAACTCCTTAAATTTAAAAAATAATCAATTCCAAAAGTTAAATCATTTAACACTTTAAAATATAACTAAAGTAGTGTTAAAATCTATAATATTTCAAAACATTGTCAAATTATAGCAACACAACATTTATAAAGTGCTATTGTAGCTTAAAGTTTCCCAAATAGTTTCGTTCAGGAACAACGACATTTGTAAAATGCCGTAATAGATATATAGTTATTTCAAACATAGTTAAATTCAGAACAATAGCACTTAAAAATGCTGTGATAAGATTGCAGCATTTTTGGAAATGCTATTAAAAAAATTCCAGATTTTATTATAACTTCAGAAACATTAGCACTCAAAATTTTTGTTATTTTAAATTTATAAATCATATTCCTAGACTTCAATTTCACATTTAAAAAATTTTAACATATGATTTGTCACAACGAAATTTTTAAATCAAATATCCAATTTAAACTCAATTTATTTGTTAAGTCAAAATTTACTGCTTTCTTAACTTATTAATTAAATAAAACTTAACATTTTACTTCAAATGTCATTTCAAAACTTTAAATTTAATTTCCATTATTTATTTACATTTTTAGAATATAGTTTAAAGTCAAAAATCTCATTTACTTCAAATTTACATACTCAAATTCACAAGTTCAAAACTTAATATTTGGCTTTCTCAAAACCATAAAATATATATTTTTAAATCAAAATTGCATACTTTAAAAATACATATCATAAGAAAAATCATTTAAAAATATACCACGAGTCTGTATAAAATTTTCTAACTTAGGTCAAGTGATACGGATATGTATCATTTTAATCCGCAATTTAAAAAGAAAACCTAGGTTCTATCATTTCAAATCCGCAATCCCATGTCAAATAAAATACAATAAAAATCATTTGAGCCTATCATTTCAGCTCATAATGATTTTTTCCTATTCTAATGTCTGTTCGGGTATGTATCATTCAACCCATAGTGATTCTATTCTAACAGGGAACTTGCAGTGTGAACATATGCATAAACAATATAAACAATTATTCTAACATGTCAATGTCACAACATACTGTTATCATATGTCACGCAATAATTAACAAAGTTAACATGGTAATAACATATCATATAATCATCATTAACTTGCATAACATGTTAATTACTAATCACTTTTCATCAATTTACCATTTCATAAGTAACAATGTCAGAGTGAGAAGGACTCACGTTTTCCAAAGTTAGGGACCATTACGACACACAAGAACGATTTCAAAGGAACGACAAGCACGATCAGCTTGGAATGAACGGAGAGCCTTGATATTGATCTTGTATGCAACAAATGAACAGGACAATATAAACTTATATACACAATACAAAGATAGATTGAAACAAAATGGAAATTTGAATTAACAAAGAACATCACCAAGCTTTAACACAAAAGTGCTTGACCATGACTCAACATAGGCTTGGTCACCTTCAATATTTTGCTTGGCCATGGTGTAAATATGGTGGTGAGGGCTCGGGTTTGGCATCATATATGCACGGCTACAAGGGGATGTGAAGAGTTTGGGAGTTACAACATGAAGAAGGTCAAAGGCAAGGCAAAAGAGAGTGGTTTTGTTCAACATTTAGGCTCGGCCAAAGGTCAAGTGGGCTCGGCCATACAAGGTACAGGTCAGGTCAGAAGAGAGGCTGATGGTCAGGGGTGATGTCATCAGGTTATTGTGGTTCTAGGGGTGTGGCCGAAGTGATATATGAAGGGATAGGTGAAAATATGGCCCGGCTAGGCAAATTTGTGGAGTTTGTGCAAAGTATTGTGGTGTAAGCTTCATCTAATGGTCACGGCCAAATCTGAACAAGGGGGAAGGAGGTGGTTCCTGCCGTGGATGGTAATGGGGGTGGTCGGTGGAGATGAGGGTGGTAGAGGCCGAGCAAACACATGAAGAAGCAAGGCAAAAATCAATGGAAAATAAGAAGAAAATGAGAAAGAATGAAGCCATTAGAAGTTACAATTTTTTTCTCAAGGATGATATAGCCGTGAGTTTTGAAGAGAAGAAATTTTTTCTCACGTGAATGAAACATGAGAAACACGGCCATTGCATAGAGATGTTCGGCCAAAACAAGAAATGAAAAGCCAAAAAAAAATGAAAAGACAAGCTAATGAAAAGTCACAAGAAATGAAAAGGCTTTGTTTCTTCAAATTTCCACTCCTTTTTAATTCAAGATAAACAAATAAAATCAAGTAAAAAAAATAAAAATGAAAACAAAATAAAGAAGAAATGAAAATAAATAAATATTTTTAGGAAAATAGAAAATAAATAAGAAAATAGTTTATTAAATTGAAACTAGAATTTAAAATTGGTAAACAAAATACAACTGACATTGGAAAATTACCACTACACTTTTAAAATGTTTTAAAAATAAAATTATATACATAGCATGTCATGTTACACATATATAAACAAACTATAACATGATATGACAAACAAAAATATTATTTATATAAATTAAATAAACAATTTACATACAATAGTTTAAAAAGCATAACTTTCACAATATCAATCAGATTTCAACGAAACGAAAAGCAGTATACTTGAAATTTTATTTATTTTCATAATAAAAGATAAAATTATAAAATTCAAACTTTTAAATTTTTAAATTTAAAAGTCAAAGTTTGACAATATTGACAAAAATTCACATTTTTGAAAAATATTCTATTTATTCATGTTTGAAATTATAATACACATAAAGATTAAAATTTATGTTTAAAATAACAAAATTTATTCATTTTAATAAAAAAAATAATGTTTTTAAATCTGAAATTTCAATTAAAATAATTAAAATATACAATTAAAATAATAATAAAATATAGGGTTGTTACAATTAAAAACTTAAGTAGATGAATTGATATGCTAAGAAATTTAATTGAACATAAATACTATAAACAAATGAATGTAAATAAATGAAGTTATGCAATAATAAATGAATGAAAAAATATAATGCAATAAAAAGAAATTGACATGACCTGAATAAATGAAAATGAAAATGAATAATTGCAAGTAATAAACGAAGTAATGAAATAAACACTGAATGAGTGGATGGAAATGAAAATTTGCAAGAAATAAATGTAAATTAAACAGATATATCATTATATGAATGAAAAGGAAATCAAACAATAAATGAATGAAATGCAATTAATAAGAATGAACTCAATCTATTGCTTGAAATTGTTGGTTGTTTGGTTTATGGTTGTTTGGGCAAGGATACTTTAAAATTGTTTGGATGTATGAATTGTCTATTTAGTTTCATATAAGAATATTGAGTAAATTGTGCAATTAATAGTTAATTGTTCATTCTGTACAATTTAAAGTTTTGAACCAAAAAAACTATTTGTTTTGCTTGCTATGGATATATGGATGGTTGAATTTATTTACTTCATATGATGGTTGTATGTTGTGATTGCAAGTGATTATCATTGATTTGTTTGTTGGTGGTTGAGACAACTTTAAATACTTCATTTATATAATTATTATTAACTTTTTTAGATTATATAAGTGAAATACAGGTTATGGAAGCAATTGCTACTGCTATTGGTCTTATAATTAAGCGTTAATTGCCCGACAAATAGGTACGTTTTCGGAATACAGTTTATAGCGTTATCATATGTATTTTCCCGTTGTTGGGATATATTATTTTGAAATATTGTGATATTTTTATATTTGATATTATATTTTTCCCCGAGCCTCTCCGTACAAAGGAGAATCTGCCGAAATTTTTCGTAAATTTTAGACTTGGAAATTTTTTTGAAAAATGTTTTCCAAACTTTATTAAGCCGAGCATAAAAGATTTAATGGTTATAAATTGGTATATTTTATTTAAATTAATTAATTTTGAAAATTTATTTGTTTATAAAGTTAATATTTTTGAATAAGATGCATTATTTACTTAATTCTTTCTTTTCCCTTCGTTTTTCTTTTCGGGACGAAAAGTTTCGGATGGGGGAGAGTGTAACGACCCGCAATTTTCGATGTTTAAAATTCGTTAATTTAATAAGATTTTGGTAATTAAATCCGGAATAAAAAAAATTGGATTTGTTAATGAATTAATAATAGAAAAAATATATCAATAAGTGTAATTAATATTCTGTTAGTGTAAATTAAGATAATATTTGAAAATAATGTCAATTCCATTTATAATATGGCAATTGGTCGATCTAATGAATGAGAATCAAGATTTATTAATTTATTTGAATTCAAATTATAGTAATTCGGTTTATTGCAAATAAATGGAATTAAATATTTAGATATTACGTTGATGGGAAATTAAGATGAATTTGAAGATTTTAATGTAATGGATCATGAACCAATTGTAAATTTCATCCATTTGTTTATAATTTATTGAATACATAATAAAAAATCAAATAAATGATTTATTGGAATTTCAATTGATTATAAAAATTGAAATTTAATTGCGGTATGGGTAAATCGTTTAACTTTGAATTGATATCTAAGTTTGTTTAATTATTGTAATCATTTAAGAAATCAAAAATGATGAAATCTGTGAATTCTTAAATTTGAATTGAAAAAAGCGATTTAATTTGATTTAATTTAATATTAATTTAATTAATTAACTGAAAATAGCCATTTTGGCCACTGACTCGGATTTCGATGAAACCAGCTTCATCGGATCCGTAACGGTGAATTATCGTACGATTTCAATTTTCGTAGCGATCGGACTTGTCGTTTGATCGTACAGGCTCGAAACGCCTAGAAAAAATGAAATTGAAATCAATTGAAATTAATTTGAAATAACTTGATTTTATCATAACTCCTTCATACGATGGAATTTGGGCTTGAAACATGTTCCATTGATTTTAAAATATTCCAAAACATCTAGTTTTATATATGGGTTGATCTAATTTCGTTTCGAAGTTAGAACGGGTTTTGGACCGATATCGTTCAATCAAATCTGATCCGTTCTTTCTATTTTCAACCCTATCTATATATATCCAGTTATAAACCCTAGCCGCTCCTTATTCTCATTTGTCTATACATACAATTCAGCTGTCTCTCCTCTGGCAGACAAACAAATTCTCAATTTCAAATCCAATTTCAATTCAAATTTCAACTCAAAAATTTAAACTCCTCAAGCAATATCGAATTATATATATATTTGAAGCTCTCGAAAAGCACAAGTCAAATATGTGATTTTTTTTATCGATCTGGGTTGCTGTGTGGCGGGAATTTGCTAGATTATCCCTGGCCGCTCGGTAGATGGTTTCGGTTTTTAATGGCGATCGTCGACTTTATGACGATAGGGTGGTGGCAGCATGTAGAGGGAGTTAAGCAGCTCACGTCATCAGGTGGTGGGATATGCCAAGATCGGCCGTTCAAGGTGGATCGGTCACGGCCGTTTCTGGTGGAAGTGGAGCACCGCGCGTGGCCAGATGAGGCGGCCTGGGACGAGGATGGCGGCGGCATCATTGGATCGGGGGCACGAGGCGCGTGGGTGGTGTGGTTAGGTGGCGGCTGGCTTCGTTCGTCAAGAATTGCATTTCTATTGCTGTTCGTGTCTGCCGCGTGATCTAGGGCTAGGTGATGTGGCTACCGATGTTTGGGTATCCTCGTTTTCTTTTTCTTTTATTTTAATTTGAATTTCAACACGTTCTATTTGTAATAACTTTTACATACGCGGGCCAATTCGCGTGCGGTTTTCTCTACTAGGTTCGTATTAAAACTCTGGACATTTTGACGCTAGTTTGGATGGATTCTGAGACTATTTAAATTTTGGATTTAAATTGGATTTAAATTCAATTTAAATTCAAAGGTGAGTGTTTTAACCCACTCACAATTTCTAAAATTTCTTATGTGTGTTAAATTAAATTTTGATGTGATTAGAAATTTATTTATGGCTGTTTAGCATATTTTAATCATCGTATCAGTTAAATTGAATTTATTGAGTTAGATTGAATTTATTGAGTTAATTTTTACTTAATTTATTATTGCATATGAACTACCAGTTAAATTGTTATTTAATTTATTATTGCATATAAATTGTCAGTTAAATTGTTGTTTAATTTATTATTGAATATAAACTGCCAGCAAATACCTGTTACTTATTTTCTGTTCTATATTGATGTTATGATTAAATTGGATGATGATTGTGATAAATGTTTGATGATTGATATTAGATTAATGGATGTTGTATTTTATATTTTTATAAACTGCAAGTTGTTATGGATTTATTTCATTTGGGATTGCGGTTTGAAGTGATATACAACCGTATTTATAATTTAAATTACGGGTTGGAATGATAAATATCCGTATCACTTGACCATAGGATGGAAAATTATATAGACACCGTCCGTCTATGTATAAATATTTTGAAAATGACTTCTATGGTTTTAGAAAGAAATACATAGTTAAATAAATATGGATTTTCGATATTATATAAATATTATTTTTATATATAGTTAAATTCTTGAATTTAAGCTATGTATAAATTGTAAACAAATAAGTTTAATAATAGAGTAAGTATTTAAATTATATTTTAATATAGAGTGTATAATGATTCAAATAAATTAAGGTTGGGAGATAAATTAGAGATTTATCTGAAATTGAATTCACTTAAGAACTAAACTCAAAGAAGTAAATGTGAAATTCATAAAATTTGAAATTTTAGAAGGTATGATTCTTATAACTTGATTTTTGTTTAAGGTGAATTAAATGAATATTTCAAGTAAATAGATTGAAGGAAATATTTAGTTATTTGTAATTCGAGCTTTGTTTAAATGATAATGGATTTATTATGTAAAATATGTCAAAACTAAATAATAGAAATTTAATTGTTGAATCGTAATTACCAAACTTAGTTTTGAAATTATCGAATACTTTAAGTTTGAAATATTTGGAATTTGAAATGGTTTATTCTGTGGATCAAATCCGTTTTGAAATCGATAAATTTGGAATAGTTTATTTGGGAAACTGAATTGATTTTGTGATTTGGTTAAATATAAAATGTAGAAATTCGAGTTGTGTTGGATTTGATTTGTGAAATATAAGAAGCTGTTTTATTATATAAAGTATTTAAATATTTAATCCATTTAAGTGGTGGAAGTTATGTTTCAAAGTTATGAGTTTCAAGGTATTAAAATTTGAAAGTGTTATAATCAGGCGCTTTAATTTCGAAATGTTATAACTTTGAAAGTGCTATGATTTCCGAAAGGGATATATTTGAAATAAAAATGATATTATATTAATTTGGGTTTATTAAAATGATATCGTATTGATTTGGTTTAAAAAATGAAAATGAAATCATATTTATGTGGTTTTGAAATGATTATTATATTCTGGTTTTGAAGTATAAAGTATTTTGAAATGACCGCGGTGTTATAATAACGTTTGGTTGTTAAAGAGACCGGGATCGGAAGTTGTCATACCCTCTACCAACTCCGAAAACCACTTTAACAACCGTGTACGCGGTGACGATTCCAGAATGAAGTAGGACGACGACGACGTTCTATTAAGATATATACGTGGACCCAACTCCCGTGAGTGGGCATAAGGTGGCTAAAACAGTAGCGATTCTCGGGCCAAGGAGGTAGCCCCTCTTATCGGACACACTCCTTCGATATTATATTCTGACTTTGGATTGATTTAGTGGCCGCTTTTGATTTTTGATTTTTGGGGTGTGGCTCGAGGTGGGCGGTAGTAGCTGCTACGCGTTATCACCAGACTGGATGCGTAATTGGTATATATATTCCGGCATTGCCTTGTGTGCCGTGTCACCTACCCTAGCGTGCCTTATACGATTTTGTTTTGTACCATACTTATGGAGTGCCCTACGACAACGCCCAATACGGGGGAGATTATGGTACTGTATAGACTATTGGAATATAAAAGTGTGTTAAGGTGGAAAATGAAAACCTTGACGCTATTTTTAAATTACATTATACTTTATTGTAGACACTATTATAATAGCGTATATTACTACATAATAGATAGTTTAATGGATCCTTAGGAGATATGAATCCCAAGCATCTCTTAAGTTACTACACTCACGTTAGACACTGGATAGGAGATGTCAAATCCCGTAAACATCTCTCACGATGTTCCTCTCATATATTTACCATTGATTTAACTTGCATGAGATCTTTTAGTTCTGATTCGAGTGTTTTGTCTTTTCAATTCTCTCGGGTCAGTCTGATCTTTTCAGGATGTGAAGACTTTATTTCTGGAGGACGAAGACGGAGATTTGCACTACTATTATTTATTATATTATTCCACTGCATTCATACTGTTCCGCTACATTATTTAATATTCTCTGGTATGTGTACCTCTGATATGTGTTGTATAAGTATAATCAAATGTATTGTAAAACAGCTTCATGAACTATTATTTGATTATTATATTTTGTCAATTCCGCTGTGAGATTCTGTTTTGTTTTATTTCTTTCTCTGCTTTTCTTATTCACCCCAATAACAATCGACCCTTCTGTTTGGTTTGAGTCTGACGTGTGTGGTTTATCGTCGATTTAAACGTACAAAAAGGCGAGATGCTACAAAAGAACAAGCTTGGCTACGGTCATATGAGAAAATTTTCAATGGTTTGGATATTTTTGATGATCAGAAATGCTTCTTGGCATCATGGCAATTACAAAAGGAGGTAGAAACATGGTAGGATTCTGCCACCATAAATGTTTCAAAAGATGAGTTCTCATGGGCTAGATTCAAAGAAGTATTTGAAGACTAATACATGCCAGCTGCAGGAAAAACTGGACTATATAGAAGTTTCATGGATCTTAAGCAGGAAGACCTATTGGTGGAAGAATATGAGATGAAGTTTAATGAGGTATCTCATTTCGGTCCTGGATTTATTGACGCATTGCTAAAGAAAAATGAGATGTTCGTATTGGGTACGAGCGAAAAGTTCTATGAAAAGGTGACGTCTTATGTGAAGGAATCATTTGTAGATTCGGTAGACATTGCCTTAAGGTATAAAGTGCTTTTGACAAAGAAGCTATCAACAGTAGCAACATCCAGTGGCGGTCCGTTAACCCAAACAAAAGGAAGTTTAACTCAAAATGAAAAAGAAGTAGGGAAAGGAAAACCAGTAGGAGGAAATCAAGAAGACAAGTTCAAAGATGTTACAGAAGTGTAATTATAAGGGGCACGTTTCACCACATTGTCATCAAGCGAAGACAATATCTCCAATCGCATAGAAGATGCATTGCTATAATTTCCATCAGCCTGGACACATGGTTAAGGACTGCCAACTTTTGAAGATGGGTCAGCAGAATAAGGTCTACGCTATTAAAGACGAGCCTCAACTTGTGAAGGCATAAAAGGGAAGAAAGTATTTAAAGGTAATTTATTTATTAATGGTATTTTAATTCATGTTTTGTTTGATACCAGAGCTTCTCATAGTTTCATCTGTGAAGAATTGGTAAATAGATTAGGGTTATCCCCAAATTTATCGAAAACCCCATCTGTGTTTCAAAACCCCGTTGGTGGTACTACTAACCTATGTTTGATTTATGAAGATGTATAAATTTATTACCTTACCAACCATTTTTCTTGGGACTGTCCTTGACTTTAATAGATTTGACTTTTTATTTGGTATAGATTGGTTAGCAAAGAATAAAGCTGTTTCAAAAATTGCGTTGAGAGAATGATATTTTTAAGCCAAGTTGGGGAAATTTATTGAAGTATACTATAGGGAGCATAAGGAGTTTTCTTTATACCCTTGATTCGTCCCCAAGGAGTTAGGACCGATAATAGTTGTTAAAGATATCCCTGGTTTTTTTGAGTTGATTAGCAGTTTGCCTCCTTATCGATAAATTAAATTTGTTATTGATTTAGTTCCCGGTGCAAGATCTGTCATTCAACCTATACGTAAAATGGCCCCGAGAGAGAAGCATGAGCTAGTGAGTCAAACCAATAATTTACTAAGAAGAGGATTGATTAGACCAAGCCATTCAAGTTAGGGATCAACCATAATTTTTGTAGCTAAGTCTGTTCATTCTTTAAGGTTGTGCATGGATTATAGGGAGTTGACCAAGAAAACCATTCGGAATAAGTATCTTTTACCCCTCATAGATGATATGTTTGACCAACTTCATAGAGCGAGAGGATTCTCCTAATTAGACCTAACTACGGGTTTCCATCGGTTAAGGGTAGCGGAGGATAGTATACCCTTAACTGCTTTTAGAGGGCCAGATTTTTTTGAGTGGTTAGTTATGCCTTTTGGGCAAACCAGCGTACCTATGTTTTTGATTAATCTTATGAATTGTGTTTTTAGGGATGCATTGAATAAGTTTGTAAACATTTTCATCGACGACATTCTTATCTACTCAAAGATCGAGAAAGAGCACAAACAATAAACAATTTTGTTAAATAAACAATTTACATACAATAGTTTAAAAAGCATAACTTTTACAATATCAATCAGATTTGAACGAAACAAAAAGCAGTATACTTGAAATTTTATTTATTTTCATAATAAAAGATAAAATTTTAAAATTCAAACTTTTAAATTTTTAAATTTAAAAGTCAAAGTTTGACAATATTGACAAAAATTCACATTTTTGAAAAATATTCTATTTATTCATGTTTGGAATTATAATACACATAAAGATTAAAATTTATGTTTAAAATAACAAAATTTATTCATTTTAATAAAAAATAAAGTTTTTAAAGCAGAAATTTCAATTAAAATAATTAAAATATACAATTAAAATAATCATAAAATATAGGGTTGTTACAATTAAAAACTTAAGTAGATGAATTGATATGCTAAGAAATTTAATTGAACATAAATACTATAAACAAATGAATGTAAATAAATGAAGTTATGAAATAATGAATGAATGAATGAATGAATAAATATAATGCAATAAAAAGAAATTGACATGACCTGAATAAATGAAAATGAAAATGAATAATTGCAAGTAATAAACGAAGTAATGAAATAAACACTGAATGAGTGGATGGAAATGAAAATTTGCAAGAAATAAATGTAAATTAAACAGATATATCATTATATGAATGAAAAGGAAACCAAACAATAAATGAATGAAATGCAATTAATAAGAATGAACTTGATATATTGTTTGAAATTGTTGGTTGTTTAGTTTATGGTTGTTTGGGCAAGGATACTTTAAAATTGTTTGGTTGTATGAATTATATATTTAGTTTCATCTAAGAATATTGAATAAATGGTGCAATTAATAGTTTATTTTTCATTCTGTACAATTTAAAGTTTTAAACCAAAAAAACTATTTGTTTTGCTTGCTATGGATATATGGATGGTTGATTTTATTTACTTCATATGATGGTTGTATGTTGTGATTGCAAGTGATTATCATTGATTTGTTTGTTGGTGGTTGAGACAACTTTAAATACTTCATTTATATAATTATTATTAACTTTTTTAGATTATATAAGTAAAATACAGGTTATGGAAGCAATTGCTACTGCTATTGGTCTTATAATTAAGCGTTAATTGCCCGACAAATGGGTACGTTTTCGGATTACAGTTTATAGCGTTATTATATATATTTTCCCGTTGTTGGGATATATTATTTTGAAATATTGTGATATTGTTATATTTGATATTATATTTTTCCTCGAGCCTCTCCGTACAAAGGAGAATCTGCCGAAATTTTTCGTAAATTTTAGACTTGGAAATTTTTTTGAAAAATGTTTTCCAAACTTTATTAAGCCGAGCATAAAAGATTTAATGGTTATAAATTGGGATATTTTATTTAAATTAATTAATTTTGAAAACTTATTTGTTTATAAAGTTAATAATTTTGAATAAGATGTATTATTTACTTAATTCTTTCTTTTCCCTTCGTTTTTCTTTTCGGGACGAAAAGTTTTGGATGGGGGAGAGTGTAACGACCCGCAATTTTTGATGTTTTAAATTCGTTAATTTAATAAGATTTTGGTAATTAAATCCGGAATAAATAAAAAAAATTGGATTTGTTTATGAATTAATAATAGAAAAAATATCAATATGTGTAATTAATATTCTGTTAGTGTAAATTAAGATAATATTTGAAAATAATGTCAATTCCATTTATAATATGACAATTGGTCGATCTAATGAATGAGAATCAAGATTTATTAATTTATTTGAATTTAAATTATAGTAATTCGGTTTATTGCAAATAAATGGAATTAAATATTTAGATATTACGTTGATGGGAAATTAAGATGAATTTGAAGATTTTAATGTAATGGATTATGAACCAATTGTAAATTTCATCTATTTGTTTATAATTTATTGAATACATAATTAAAAATCAAATAAATGATTTACTGGAATTTCAATTGGCAATTAATGAATTTATAAAAATTGAAATTTAATTACTTTGAATTGATATCTAAGTTTGTTTAATTATTGTAATCATTTAAGAAATCAAAAATGATGAAATCTATGAATTCTTAAATTTGAATTGAAAAAAGAGATTTAATTTAATATTAATTTAATTAATTAACTGAAAATAGCCATTTTGGCCACTGACTCGGATTTCGATGAAACCAGCTTCATCGGATCCGTAACGGTGAATTATCGTACGATTTCAAGTTTCGTAGCGATCGGACTTGTCGTTTGATCGTACGGGCTCGAAACGCCTAGAAAAAATGAAATTGAAATCAATTGAAATTAATTTGAAATAACTTGATTTTAGCATAACTTCTTCATACGATGGAATTTGGGCTTGAAACATGTTCCATTGATTTTAAAATATTCCAAAACATCTAGTTTTATATATGGGTTGATCTAATTTCGAACGGGCTTTTGGACCGATATCGTTCAATCAAATCTGATCCGTTCTTTCTATTTTCAACCCTACCTATATATATCCAGCTATAAACCCTAGCCGCTCCTTATTCTCATTTGTCTACACATACAATTCAGCTGTCTCTCCTCCTCCTCAATGGCAGACAAACAAATTCTCAATTTCAAATCCAATTTCAATTCAAATTTCAACTCAAAAATTTAAGCTCCTCTAGCAATATCGAATTATATATATATTTGAAGCTCTCGAAAAGCGCAAGTCAAATATGTGATTTTTTTATCGATCTGGGTTGCTGTGTGGCCGGAATTGGCTAGATTATCCCTGGCCGCTCAGTAGATGGTTTCGTTTTTTAATGGCGATCGTCGACTTTATGACGATAGGGTGGTGGCAGCATGTAGAGGGAGTCAAGAAGGTCACGTCGTCAGGTGGTGGGATATGCCAAGATCGGCCGTTCAAGGTGGATCGGTCACGGTCGTTTCTGGTGGAAGTGGAGCACCGCGCGTGGCCAGATGAGGCGGCCTGGGACGAGGATGGCGGCGGCATCATTGGATCGGGGGCACGAGGCGCGTAGGTGGTGTGGTTAGGTGGCGGCTGGCTTCGTTCGTCAAGAATTGCATTTCTATTGCTGTTCGTGTCTGCCGTGTGATCTAGGGCTCGGTGATGTGGCTACCGATGTTTGGGTATCCTCGTTTTCTTTTTCTTTTATTTTAATTTGAATTTCAACGCGTTCTATTCGTAATAACTTTTACATACGCGGGCCAATTCGCGTGCGGTTTTCTCTACTAGGTTCGTATTGAAACTCTGGACATTTTGACGCAAGTTTGGATGGATTCTGAGACTGTTTAAATTTTGGATTTAAATTGGATTTAAATTCAATTTAAATTCAGAGGTAAGTGTTTTAACCCACTCACAACTTCTAAATTTTTTTATGTGTGTTAAATTAAATTTTAATGTGATTAGAAATTTATTTATGGCTGTTTAGCATATTTTAATCATCGTATCAGTTAAATTGAATTTATTGAGTTAGATTGAATTTATTGAGTTAATTTTTACTTAATTTATTATTGCATATGAACTACCAGTTAAATTGTTATTTAATTTATTATTGCATATAAATTGTCAGTTAAATTGTTGTTTAATTTATTATTGAATATAAACTGCCAGTAAATACCTGTTACTTATTTTCTGTTCTATATTGATGTTATGATTAAATTGGATGATGATTGTGATAAATCTTTGATGATTGATATTAGATTAATGGATGTTGTATTTTATATTTTTATAAACTGCAAGTTGTTATGGATTTATTTCATTCGGGATTGCGGTTTGAAGTGATATACAACCGTATTTATAATTTAAATTACGGGTTGGAATGATAAATATCCGTATCACTTGACCATAGGATGGAAAATTATATAGACACCGTCTGTCTATGTATAAATATTTTGAAAATGACTTCTATGGTTTTAGAAAGAAATACATAGTTAAATAAATATGGATTTTCGATATTATATAAATATTATTTTTATATATAGTTAAATTCTTGAATTTAAGCTATGTATAAATTGTAAACAAATAAGTTTAATAATAGATTAAGTATTTAAATTATATTTTAATATAGAGTGTATAATGATTCAAATAAATTAAGGTTGGAAGATAAATTAGAGATTTATTTGAAATTGAATTCACTTAAGAATTAAACTCAAAGAAGTAAATGTGAAATTCATAAAATTTGAAATTTTAGAAGGTATGATTCTTATAACTTGATTTTTGTTTAAGATGAATTAAATGAATATTTCAAGTAAATAGATTGAAGGAAATATTTAGTTATTTGTAATTTGAGCTTTGTTTAAATGATAATGGATTTATTATGTAAAATATTTCAAAACTAAATAATAGAAAATTTAATTGTTGAATCGTAATTACCAAACTTAGTTTTGAAATTATTGAATACTTTAATTTTGAAATATTTGGAATTTGAAATGGTTTATTCAGTGGATCAAATCTGTTTTTGAAATCGATAAATTTGGAATAGTTTATTTAGGAAACTGAATTGAATTTGTGATTTGAGATTTGGTTAAATATAAAATGTAGAAATTCGAGTTGTGTTGGATTTGATTTGTGAAATATAAGAAGCTGTTTTATTATATAAAGTATTTAAATATTTAAACCATTTAAGTGGTGGAAGTTATGTTTCAAAGTTATGAGTTTCAAGCTATTAAAATTTAAAAGTGTTATAATCAGGCGTTTTAATTTCAAAATGTTATAACTTTGAAAGTGCTATGATTTCGGAAAGGGATATATTTGAAATAAAAATGATATTATATTAATTGGGGTTTATTAAAATGATATCATATTGCTTTGGTTTAAAAAATGAAAATGAAATCATATTTATGTGGTTTTGGAATGATTATTATATTCTGGTTTTGAAGTATAAAGTATTTTGAAATGACCGCGGTGTTATAATAACGTTTGGTTGTTAAAGAGACCGGGATCGGAAGTTGTCATACCCTCTACCAACTCCGAAAACCACTTTAAAACCCGTGTACGCGGTGGCGATTCCAGAATGAAGTAGGATGACGACGACGTTCTATTAAGATATATATGTGGACCCAACTCCCGTGAGTGGGCATAAGGTGGCTAAAACTGTAGCGATTCTCGGGCCAAGGAGGTAGCCCCTCTTATCGGACACACTCCTACGATATTATATTCTGACTTTGGATTGATTTAGTGGCCGCTTTTGATTTTTGATTTTGGGGGTGTGGCTAGAGGTGGGCGGTAGTAGCTGCTACGCGTTATCACCAGACTGGATGCGTAATTGGTATATATATATCCTGGCATTGCCTTGTGTGCCGTGTCACCTACCCTAGCGCGCCTTATACGATTTTGCTTTGTATCATACCTATGGAGTGCCCTACGACAACGCCCAATACGGGGGAGATTATGGTATTGTATAGACTATTGGAATATAAAAGTGTGTTAAGGTGGAAAATGTAAAGCCTTGACGCTATTTTTAAATTATATTATACTTTACTGTAGACACTATTATAATAGCGTATATTACTACATAATAGATAGTTTAATGGATCCTTAGAAGATATGAATCCCAAGCATCTCTTAAGTTACTACACTCACGTTGACACTGGATAGGAGATGTCAAATCCCGTAAACATCTCTCACGCCGTTCCTCTCATATATTTACCATTGATTTAACTTGCATAAGATCTTTTAGTTCTGATTCGAGTGTTTTGTCTTTTCAATTCTCTCGGGCCAGTCTAATCATTTCAGGATGTGAAGACTTTATTTTTGGAGGACCAAGATGGAGATTTGCACTACTATTATTTATTATATTATTCCACTGCATTCATACTGTTCCGCTACATTATTTAATATTCTCTGGTATGTGTACCTCTGATATGTGTTGTATAAGTATAATCAAATGTATTGTAAAACAGCTTCATGAACTATTATTTGATTATTATATTTTGTCAATTCCGCCGTGAGATTCTGTTTTGTTTTATTTCTTTCTCTACTTTTCTTATTCACCCCAATAACAATCCACCATTCTGTTTGGTTTGAGTCTGACGTGTGTGGTTTATCGTCGATTTAAACGTACAAAAAGGCGGGATGTTACAAAAGTACAAGCTTGGCTACGGTCATATGAGAAGATTTTCAATGGTTTGGATATTTTTGATGATCAGAAATGCTTCTTGGCATCATGGCAATTACAAAAAGAGGTAGCAACATGGTAGGATTCTGCCACCATAAATGTTTCAAAAGATGAGTTCTCATGGGCTAGATACAAAAAAGTATTTGAAGACTAATACATGCCAGCTGCAGGAAAAACTGGACTATATAGAAGTTTCATGGATCTTAAGCAGGAAGACCTATTGGTGGCAGAATATGAGATGAAGTTTAATGAGGTATCTCATTTCGGTCCTAGATTTATTGACGCATTGCTAAAGAAAAATGAGATGTTCGTATTGGGTACGAGTGAAAAGTTCTATGAAAAGATGACGGCTTATGTGAAGGAATCATTTGTAAATTTGGTAGACATTGCCTTAAGGTATAAAGTGCTTTTGGCAAAGAAGCTATCAACAGTAGCAACATCTAGTGGCGGTCCGTTAACCCAAACAAAAGGAAGTTTAACTCAAAATGAAAAAGAAGTAGGGAAAGGAAAACCAGTAGGAGGAAATCAAGAAGACAAGTTCAAAGATGTTACAGAAGTGTAATTATAAGGGGCACGTTTCACCACATTGTCATCGAGCGAAGACAATATCTCCAATCGCATAGAAGATGCATTGCTATAATTTCCATCAGCCTGGACACATGGTTAAGGACTGCCAACTTTTGAAGATGGGTCAGCAGAATAAGGTCTACGCTATTAAAGACAAGCCTCAACTTGTGAAGGCATAAAAGGGAAGAAAGTATTTAAAGGTAATTTATTTATTAATGGTATTTTAATTCATGTTTTGTTTGATACCAGAGCTTCTCATAGTTTCATCTGTGAAGAATTGGTAAATAGATTAGGGTTATCCCCAAATTTATCGAAAACCCTATCTGTGTGTCAAAACCCCGTTGGTGGTACTACTAACCTATGTTTGATTTATGAAGATGTATAAATTTATTATCTTACCAACCATTTTTCTTGGGACTGTCCTTGACTTTAATAGATTTGAATTTTTATTTGGTATAGATTGGTTAGCAAAGAATAAAGCTGTTTCAAAAATTGCGTTGAAAGAATGATATTTTTAAGCCAAGTTGGGGAAATTTATTGAAGTATACTATAGGGAGCATAAGGAGTTTTCTTTATACCCTTGATTCGTCCCCAAGGAGTTAGGACCGATAATAGTTGTTAAAGATATCCTTGGTTTTTTTGAGTTGATTAGCAGTTTGCCTCCTTATCGATAAATTAAATTTGTTATTGATTTAGTTCCCGGTGCAAGATCTGTCATTCAACCTATACGTAAAATGGCCCCGAGAGAGAAGCATGAGCTAGTGAGTCAAACCAATAATTTACTAAGAAGAGGATTGATTAGACCAAGCCATTCAAGTTAGGGATCAACCATAATTTTTGTAGCTAAGTCTGTTCGTTCTTTAAGGTTGTGCATGGATTATAGGGAGTTGACCAAGAAAACTATTCGGAATAAGTATCTTTTACCCCTCATAGATGATATGTTTGACCAACTTCATGGAGCGAGAGGATTCTCCTAATTAGACCTTACTACGGGTTTCCATCGGTTAAGGGTAGCGGAGGATAGTATACCCTTAACTGCTTTTAGAGGGCCAGATTTTTTTGAGTGGTTAGTTATGCCTTTTGGGCTAACCAGCATACCTATGTTTTTGATTAATCTTATGAATTGTGTTTTTAGGGATGCATTGAATAAGTTTGTAAACATTTTCATCGACGACATTCTTATCTACTCGAAGATCGAGAAAGAGCACAAACAATAAACAATTTTGTTAAATAAACAATTTACATACAATAGTTTAAAAAGCATAACTTTCACAATATCAATCAGATTTCAACGAAACGAAAAGCAGTATATTTGAAATTTTATTTATTTTCATAATAAAAGATAAAATTATAAAATTCAAACTTTTAAAATTTTAAATTTAAAAGTCAAAGTTTGACAATATTGGAAAAATATTCTATTTATTCATGTTTGGAATTATAATACACATAAAGATTAAAATTTATGTTTAAAATAAGAAAATTTATTAATTTTAATAAAAAAATAAAGTTTTTAAAGCAGAAATTTCAATTAAAATAATTAAAATATACAATTAAAATAATCATAAAATATAGGGTTGTTACAATTAAAAACTTAAGTAGATGAATTGATATTCTAAGAAATTTAATTGAACATAAATACTATAAACAAATGAATGTAAATAAATGAAATTATGCAATAATGAATGAATGAATAAATATCATGCAATAAAAAGAAATTGACATGACCTGAATAAATGAAAATGAAAATGAATAATTGCAAGTAATAAATGAAGTAATGAAATAAACACTGAATGAGTGGATGGAAATGAAAATTTGCAAGAAATAAATGTAAATTAAACAGATATATCATTATATGAATGAAAAGGAAATCAAACAATAAATGAATGAAATGCAATTAATAAGAATGAACTTGATATATTGTTTGAAATTGTTGGTTGTTTAGTTTATGGTTGTTTGGGCAAGGATACTTTAAAATTGTTTGGTTGTATGAATTATCTATTTAGTTTCATCTAAGAATATTGAATAAATGGTGCAATTAATAGTTTATTTTTCATTCTGTACAATTTAAAGTTTTAAACCAAAAAAACTATTTGTTTTGCTTGCTATGGATATATGGATGGTTGATTTTATTTACTTCATATGATGGTTGTATGTTGTGATTGCAAGTGATTATCATTGATTTGTTTGTTGGTGGTTGAGACAACTTTAAATACTTCATTTATATAATTATTATTAACTTTTTTAGATTATATAAGTAAAATACAGGTTATGGAAGCAATTGCTACTGCTATTGGTCTTATAATTAAGCGTTAATTGCCCGACAAATGGGTACGTTTTCGGATTACAGTTTATAGCGTTATTATATATATTTTCCCGTTGTTGGGATATATTATTTTGAAATATTGTGATATTGTTATATTTGATATTATATTTTTCCTCGAGCCTCTCCGTACAAAGGAGAATCTGCCGAAATTTTTCGTAAATTTTAGACTTGGAAATTTTTTTGAAAAATGTTTTCCAAACTTTATTAAACCGAGCATAAAAGATTTAATGGTTATAAATTGGTATATTTTATTTAAATTAATTAATTTTGAAAATTTATTTGTTTATAAAGTTAATATTTTTGAATAAGATGTATTATTTACTTAATTCTTTCTTTTCCCTTCATTTTTCTTTTCGGGACAAAAAGTTTTGGATGAGGGAGAGTGTAACGACCCGAAATTTTCGATGTTTAAAATTCGTTAATTTAATAAGATTTTGGTAATTAAATCCGGAATAAATAAAAAAATTTGGATTTGTTAATGAATTAATAATAGAAAAAAATATCAATAAGTGTAATTAATATTCTGTTAGTGTAAATTAAGATAATATTTGAAAATAATGTCAATTCCATTTATAATATGACAATTGGTCGATCTAATGAATGAGAATCAAGATTTATTAATTTATTTGAATTTAAATTATAGTAATTCGGTTTATTGCAAATAAATGGAATTAAATATTTAGATATTACGTTGATGGGAAATTAAGATGAATTTGAAGATTTTGATGTAATGGATCATGAACCAATTGTAAATTTCATCCATTTGTTTATAATTTATTGAATACATAATTAAAAATCAAATAAATGATTTATTGGAATTTCAATTGATTATAAAAATTGAAATTTAATTGCGGTATGGGTAAATCGTTTAACTTTGAATTGATATCAAAGTTTGTTTAATTATTGTAATCATTTAAGAAATCAAAAATGATGAAATCTGTGAATTCTTAAATTTGAATTGAAAAAAGCGATTTAATTTAATTTAATTTAATATTAATTTAGTTAATTAGCTGAAAATAGCCATTTTGGCCACTGACTCGGATTTCGATGAAACCAGCTTCATCGGATCTGTAACGGTGAATTATCGTACGATTTCAAGTTTCGTAGCGATCGGACTTGTCGTTTGATCGTACGGGCTCGAAACGACTAGAAAAAATGAAATTGAAATCAATTGAAATTAATTTGAAATAACTTGATTTTAGCATAACTTCTTCATACGGTGGAATTTGGGCTTGAAACATGTTCCATTGATTTTAAAATATTCCAAACATCTAGTTTTATATATGGGTTGATCTAATTTCGAACGGGATTTTGGACCGATATCGTTCAATCAAATCTGATCCGTTCTTTCTATTTTCAACCCTACCTATATATATCCAGTTATAAACCCTAGCCGCTCCTTATTCTCATTTGTCTATACATACAATTCAGCTGTCTCTCCTCCTCCTCAATGGCAGACAAACAAATTCTCAATTTCAAATCCAATTTCAATTCAAATTTCAACTCAAAAATTTAAACTCCTCAAGCAATATCGAATTATATATATATTTGAAGCTCTCGAAAAGCACAAGTCAAATATGTGATTTTTTTATCGATCTGGTTTGCTGTGTGGGCGGAATTGGCTAGATTATCCCTGGCCGCTCGGTAGATGGTTTCGGTTTTTGATGGCGATCGTCGACTTTATGACGATAGGGTGGTTGCAGCAAGTAGAGGGAGTCAAGCAGGTCACGTCGTCAGGTGGTGGGATATGCCAAGATCGGCCGTTCAGGGTGGATCGGTCACGGCCGTTTCTAGTGGAAGTGGAGCACCGCGCATGGCCAGATGAGGCGGCCTGGGACGAGGATGGCGGCGGCATCATTGGATCGGGGGCACAAGGCGCGTGGGTGGTGTGGTTAGGTGGCGGCTGGCTTCATTCGTCAAGAATTGCATTTCTATTGCTGTTCGTGTCTGCCGCGTGATCTATGGCTAGGTGATGTGGCTACCGATGATTGGGTATCCTCGTTTTCTTTTTCTTTTATTTTATTTTGAATTTCAACGCGTTCTATTCGTAATAACTTTTACATACGCGGGCCAATTCGCATGCGGTTTTCTCTACTAGGTTCGTATTGAAACTCTGGACATTTTGAAGCTAGTTTGGATGGATTCTAAGACTGTTTAAATTTTGGATTTAAATTGGATTTAAATTCAATTTAAATTCAAAGGTGAGTGTTCTAACCCACTCACAACTTCTAAAATTTCTTATGTGTGTTAAATTAAATTTTAATGTGATTAGAAATTTATTTATGGCTGTTTAGCATATTTTAATCATCGTATCAGTTAAATTGAATTTATTGAGTTAGATTGAATTTATTGAGTTAATTTTTACTTAATTTATTATCGCATATGAACTACCAGTTAAATTGTTATTTAATTTATTATTGCATATAAATTGTCAGTTAAATTGTTGTTTAATTTATTATTGAATATAAACTGCCAGTAAATACCTGTTACTTATTTTCTCTTCTATATTGATGTTATGATTAAATTGGATGATGATTGTGATAAATGTTTGATGATTGATATTGGATTAATGGATGTTGTATTTTATATTTTTATAAACAGCAAGTTGTTATGGATTTTATTTCATTCGAGATTGCGGTTTGAAGTGATATACAACCGTATTTATAATTTAAATTACGGGGTTGGAATGATAAATATCCGTATCACTTGACCATAGGATGGAAAATTATATAGACACCGTCCATCTATGTATAAATATTTTGAAAATGACTTCTATGGTTTCAGAAAGAAATACATAGTTAAATAAATATGGATTTTCGATATTATATAAATATTATTTTTATATATAGTTAAATTCTTGAATTTAAGCTATATATAAATTATAAACAAATAAGTTTAATAATAGAGTAAGTATTTAAATTATATTTTAATATAGAGTGTATAATGATTCAAATAAATTAAGGTTGGGAGATAAATCAGAGATTTATCTGAAATTGAATTCATTTAAGAATTAAACTCAAAGAAGTAAATGTGAAATTCATAAAATTTGAAATTTTAGAAGGTATGATTCTTATAACTTGATTTTTGTTTAAGGTGAATTAAATGAATATTTCAAGTAAATAGATTGAAGGAAATATTTAGTTATTTGTAATTTGAGCTTTGTTTAAATGATAATGGATTTATTATGTAAAATATTTCAAAATTAAATAATAGAAAATTTAATTGTTGAATCGTAATTACCAAACTTAGTTTTGAAATTATCGAATACTTTAAGTTTGAAATATTTGGAATTTGAAATGGTTTATTCTGTGGATCAAATCTGTTTTGAAATCGATAAATTTGGAATAGTTTATTTGGGAAACTGAATTGAATTTGTGATTTGAGATTTGGTTAAATATAAAATGTAGAAATTCGAGTTGTGTTGGATTTGATTTGTGAAATATAAGAAGATGTTTTATTATATAAAGTATTTAAACCATTTAAGTGGTGGAAGTTATGTTTCAAAGTTATGAGTTTCAAGGTATTAAAATTTGAAAGCGTTATAATCAGGCGTTTTAATTTCGAAATGTTATAACTTTGAAAGTGCTATGATTTCGGAAAGGTATATATTTGAAATAAAAATGATATTATATTAATTTGGGTTTATTAAAATGATATCATATTGATATGGTTTAAAAAATGAAAATGAAATCATATTTATGTGGTTTTGGAATGATTATTATATTCTGGTTTTGAAGTATAAAGTATTTTGAAATGACCGCGGTGTTATAATAACGTTTGGTTGTTAAAGAGACCGGGATCGGAAGTTGTCATACCCTCTACCAACTCCGAAAACCACTTTAACAACCGTGTACGCGGTGGCGATTCCAGAATGAAGTAGGACGACGACGACGTTCTATTAAGGTATATACGTGGACCCAACTCCCGTGAGTGGGCATAAGGTGGCTAAAACAGTAGCGATTCTCGGGCCAAGGAGGTAGTCCCTCTTATCGGACACACTCCTTCGATATTATATTCTGACTTTGGATTGATTTAGTGGTCGCTTTTGATTTTTGATTTTGGGGGTGTGGCTCGAGGTGGGCGGTAATAGCTGCTACGCGTTATCACCAGACTGGATGCGTAATTGGTATATATATCCTGGCATTGCCTTGTGTGCCGTGTCACCTACCCTAGCGCGCCTTATACGATTTTGTTTTGTACCATACCTATGGAGTATCCTACGACAACGCCCAATACGGGGGAGATTATGGTACTGTATAGACTATTGGAATATAAAAGTGTGTTAAGGTGGAAAATGTAAATCCTTGACGCTATTTTTAAATTATATTATACTTTACTGTAGACACTATTATAATAGCGTATATTACTACATAATAGATAGTTTAATGGATCCTTAGAAGATATGAATCCCAAGCATCTCTTAAGTTACTACACTCACGTTGACACTGGATAGGAGATGTCAAATCCCGTAAACATCTCTCACGCCGTTCCTCTCATATATTTACCATTGATTTAACTTGCATAAGATCTTTTAGTTCTGATTCGAGTGTTTTGTCTTTTCAATTCTCTCGGGTCAATCTGATCATTTCAGGATGTGAAGACTTTATTTCTGGAGGACGAAGACGGAGATTTGCACTACTACTATTTATTATATTATTCCACTGCATTCATACTGTTCTGTTACATTATTTAATATTCTCTGGTATGTGTACCTCTGATACGTGTTGTATAAGTATAATCAAATGTATTGTAAAACAGCTTCATGAACTATTATTTGATTATTATATTTTGTCAATTCCGCTGTGAGATTCTGTTTTGTTTTATTTCTTTCTTTGCTTTTCTTATTCACCCCAATAACAATCCACTCTTCTGTTTGGTTTGAATCTGACGTGTGTGGTTTATCGTCGATTTAAACGTACAAAAAGGCGGGATGTTACAAAAGTACAAGCTTGGCTACGGTCATATGAGAAGATTTTCAATGGTTTGGGTATTTTTGATGATCAGAAATGCTTCTTGGCATCATGGCAATTACAAAAAGAGGTAGCAACATGGTAGGATTCTGCCACCATAAATGTTTCAAAAGATGAGTTCTCATGGGCTAGATTCAAAGAAGTATTTGAAGACTAATACATGCCAGCTGCAGGAAAAACTGGACTATATAGAAGTTTCATGGATCTTAAGCAGGAAGACCTATTGGTGGCAGAATATGAGATGAAGTTAAATGAGGTATCTCACTTCGGTCTTGGATTTATTGACGCATTGCTAAAGAAAAATGAGATGTTCGTATTGGGTACGAGTGAAAAGTTCTATGAAAAGTTCTATGAAAAGACGACGGCTTATGTGAAGGAATCATTTGTAGATTTGGTAGACATTGCCTTAAGGTATAAAGTGCTTTTGACAAAGAAGCTATCAATAGTAGCAACATCTAGTGGCGGTCCGTTAACCCAAACAAAAGGATGTTTAACTCAAAATGAAAACGAAGTAAGGAAAGGAAAACCAGTAGGCGGAAATCAAGAAGACAAGTTCAAAGATGTTACAGAAGTGTAATTATAAGGGGCACGTTTCACCACATTGTCATCAAGTGAAGACAATATCTCCAATCGCATAGAAGATGCATTGCTATAATTTCCATCAGCCTGGACACATGGTTAAGGACTGCCAACTTTTGAAGATGGGTCAGCAGAATAAGGTCTACGCTATTAAAGATGAGCCTCAACTTGTGAAGGCATAAAAGGGAAGAAAGTATTTAAAGGTAATTTATTTATTAATGGTATTTTAATTCATGTTTTGTTTGATACCAGAGCTTCTCATAGTTTCATCTGTGAAGAATTGGTAAATAGATTAGGGTTATCCCCAAATTTATCGAAAACCCTATCTGTGTGTCAAAACCCCGTTGGTGGTACTACTAACCTATGTTTGATTTATGAAGATGTATAAATTTATTACCTTACCAACCATTTTTCTTGGGACTGTCCTTGACTTTAATAGATTTGACTTTTTATTTGGTATAGATGGGTTAGCAAAGAATAAAGCTGTTTCAAAAATTGCGTTGAGAGAATGATATTTTTTAACCAAGTTGGGGAAATTTATTGAAGTATACTATAGGGAGCATAAGGAGTTTTCTTTATACCCTTGATTCGTCCCCAAGGAGTTAGGACCGATAATAGTTGTTAAAGATATCCTTGGTTTTATTGAGTCGATTAGCAGTTTGCCTCCTTATCGATAAATTGAATTTGTTATTGATTTAGTTCCCGGTGCAAGATCTGTCATTCAACCTATACGTAAAATGGCCTCGAGAGAGAAGCATGAGCTAGTGAGTCAAACCAATAATTTACTAAGAAGAGGATTGATTAGACCAAGCCATTCAAGTTAGGGATCAACCATAATTTTTGTAGCTAAGTCTGTTCGTTCTTTAAGGTTGTGCATGGATTATAGGGAGTTGACCAAGAAAACCATTCGGAATAAGTATCTTTTACCCCTCATAAATGATATGTTTGACCAACTTCATGGAGCGAGAGGATTCTCCTAATTAGACCTTACTACGGGTTTCCATCGGTTAAGGGTAGCGGAGGATAGTATACCCTTAACTGCTTTTAGAGGGCCAGATTTCTTTGAGTGGTTAGTTATGCCTTTTGGGCTAACCAGCGCACCTATGTTTTTTATTAATCTTATGAATTGTGTTTTTAGGGATGCATTGAATAAGTTTGTAAACATTTTCATCGACGACATTCTTATCTACTCAAAGATCGAGAAAGAGCATAAACACCATTTGGAAGTAGTGTTAGAAATGTTAAGGAAAATTATTCTTAAGGCAAATTTTTCTAAGTGTCACTTTTGGAAATCAGAAGTAAGATACATATGACGTGTTGTGTCAGAAGATGGCATTTCAGTTGATTTCGGTTAACATAGCCGCTATGTAAGATTTAAAAGACGCCAAACTCCCATAGAAGCGAGAAGTTTTTAGGGATGGAAAGTTATTATAGAAAGTTTATAAAGGATTGCTCTAAGATCCTCGCTCATCTAACCAAGTTGATGAAAAAGGATGTTAAATCTGAGTGGACTTTGAAGTGCGAGGGTGAATTTCTTGAGTTAAAAGAGAGATTGATCAATGCCTCTTTCTGGCTATTTTTAGGAGACAAAGGGATAACTGTCTATACGGATGCATGTAGAGTTGATTTGGGTGTAGTGTTGATGCAACATAAGAATGTTATAACCCATGCAAATAGATAGTTAAAGCCTCATGGGAAGAATTACGCAACGTATGATTTGGAGCTGTTAGCCGTAGTATTTGAGTTAAAAATGCAAAGGCATTACTTATATGTAAGAATCCTTCTTTTCCTCTTTTTTTTATTCCAAATCTTTAACGATCCTAGTTAGTAATTTCCATTTTGAAGTAGGTGAAAAATTCAAGCTCTTCATAGATTATAAGTCCTTGGAGTATCTTTTCACTCAAAAGGATTTGAACCTAAGGAAGCAATGGTTGTTGGAGTATTTGGCGGCTTACGACTTGGATATTCTCTATACTCCAGGAAAAGCAAATCTGGTAACAGACACTCTTCGTTGGAATACAGTGTTGGAACTCTTGGAAGTAACATCGATACTATTGGAAAGGATTGCTAGTAAGCAAAAGGAAGATAAGCGCTTAATGAAGATCATTAAGGATGTTGAGGAGGGGCAGTGTGCAAGATTTAAGATGAATAACCATGGAATTTGAATATGAATGGGAGGATCTGTGTCCCTAATGAATGTGAATAACCATGGAATTTTTTTAATTTTTCGATGTTTAAAAGTTATTGAAAAATGTTATGCACATTTGTGTTAACATATACACACATTCATAATAATTTAGATTATATATATCTTAACTAAATAAATATAATAAGATGTTATGACATATTATGTAAAGTTCAACAAAATAAAAACGAAAAAAAATGACATAAAATGTCATCTTGTCAAAAACATTAAGTACATAAGTATTAAGTCACGTTGGCTTAGAAATGAAAGGGGAGACAAGTTTTTCTTGCTGGGAAGAGGGATAAGGATAGTGATGTGGCATCATAGTAGCTGAGGTATGTATTAGAGGTCATATGGTAATTTAGTTTCTATATTTCATATAAAACACTTTTCCTAATTTTGTAATCTCGTTTTTTTATTTCATTTCCACTTTGAAAATCCTTCTCTAAGTTCTTATGTTCATTTCTAGGGCTTCATAAAGTTCTTGAGTTAAGAATTCTTAGTTTTAATATCCTTATTTAAAAATACCTCCTTCTATTTCAACATTTCTCTTTCGCAAAACTAGCCCACACCGCCCCTTGATCATCTTGGCAAAAATCATATACGCCCTAGGTCGAATACTTTTCCATCTTAAAGCCACAAAAACTCCATTTTCCCGAATACTAAGCAAAGATCTAAGTTGCATGCAAATTGTGGAAAAAATTACTTTCATTTAGTCCACTTTTAATAAGTAAATTTCTTTCCTTTTTACTAAGATGTTTAAACTTGCATATATATGTGTGTGTGCGTGTGCGCGCGTGTGCTTAACTTGTTGTAAATATAATGTTTGTTTGGGTATAAATTGTGTTGACGTGGACGTATGTGTTTATGTTTCGATGAGATGACATATAGTTTGTGATTAGAAAGTTAAAAGTTATAAATTTTTGCTTGTATGCGTGGATGATGGCATATATATATGTTTGTGATGTTGGTCATAATGTGATAAACTAAAGAAAGTCAGTATATGAGTTGGTGGTTATGTTGCGGCATCGAAATCCTTGATTTCCTTTAGCTGTTTACTTAAATGTTTTTAGAAAAAGTTTTCATAAAGAGTTAATTTTATTTTTTTATTTTTATGTTTTTAAAACTTCATACGTGATTTTAAATTAGATTTAACTATAAAACAAAAGGTTTTTAAAACTATTTGGAAGTTTAAACAGGTTTGAGAAATTATATGTCGTATAGTGATAGTCCCTACGGATATAGTTCGTAAAACAAACTAGTTTTGCGAATCTAAAAGTATTTTCCGTAAAACTTTTAGAAAAGCATTTTCTAATTTATATTTAGTAAACTAATAGGTAATTATTTGATTAATTATTAACTATTTATTTAACGATTATTTAATTAATCAAGTAAAGTAATCAATACTTAATCATAAATTAACAAGGTAACTAGTGCTTAAATGTTAATTAAGTAAGTTAATTATAATTATTTAACTAATTAAAAGTTAATTATTATTTAGTTATTAATTAGTGATTAATTTTTATTTAATAATTTATTTAAATTTAATTAATAATTAATTCTCTGTTTAAAAGAGGGTTTAATTATTAATTAATTATTGGTAAGTCTAATTTAATTAAGATTTTAATTAGGAATCAATTAAGATTTAACTATTATTTAATAAGGGTTTAATTTAATTTAGTTAATAAATCAATAAGGGTTTGAATTTTAAAAAATCGCTTTATTTCTAAGCATCGGTTTTGTTTCAAACTTTTTCCGTTGCAAAGGTATTTTAAATCAAGAGATTTTTTGTCAATTACCCTCGAGTAACCTCAAACAAATATAAAATGAATGCTAATATGGTGACACATTTATAGAAATTTAGTCATCCCATAGTTAACCGACGAGTAAGCCGATCCTCTATCTGTGAGATTTGGAATTAATTTCTAAGCGAGTGATAAAGTAAGGCCGAAATATTGGAAACGTGATAGATATGGGAGGGTCAATTCCTATTAATGGGTCATGTTTAAATTAAGTATATGGTTATCCATATGCAAACTCTGTATAATTACTCTAAGTAGTGGATCGTCTGCTATTTATAACTCGACCTGTTTTAACTTACGAAGTATGTTGTGTATATTTGCATTCCCCAATAAGAACTCGAACAATGGTTGCATACCTTCAAAAGAACCGAAATTGAGTTAGCGAGGAATTTTCGCTTAGTTTAGAGACACCGGTTTCAGATAAGTATGACTTATTCAAGCTACTCCAAACTAATAATGTTTGTGATGGATCATTATTAAGTATGCTATGGAGCTATACGATTCTTTCTTAGGGTGATTTCAAAATGGAAGATACAAATTGTAGAATGTTTGTTAGATCCTAAAACAACTTGTATAGGCGAATACTAGAACTGCATTGGTTGCATGGAGGGCAGCGTTAGCATTCCGAGATGGTTTGCTAGAAGGGAAGGTAAAAGTGTAAATGTTAACTCAAAAAATGGATCAATACCGTGTATTGAGTGTGAAAGCACGAGCTTTATTTCTCAAAGTAAATAAAATAGAAAAAGCAATAGTAAATCGCATAAAAAGTAAAGAGTCAAGAGATTTTTATAGTGATTTGGCTGTTAACGAAGCCTACGTCCACTTTATAGCTTTTATTGATCAACTGCTGTTACAAAGGAGATTGGATTACAATATAACTCTTCTTTTCAAAGTTAGATCAAGCCAGCATTGTGAGAGACAACCCGATGGATCTCAGTTGCCCTTTAATAGTTGTTGTGTGGGAGGAGAAGAGTGAAGAAACAATGGTAAAGTTTCAGCAGAGATCGGAGCATATCCTTTTTCCTTTGTAGATGTATACAATGGCAGAGTTTCGACAGAGATTAGAGCAGATCCTTTATCTGTTGTAGATGGGATGGTACTTATAGGATTTGGAGTGCACTTGGGCCAGGGCTGCTTTGCTAGAGCCTGTATTCGTCATGTAGAAGGAGCCTAAAAAGTTAGTGGTGATATGAGCTAAGTATTCAGATCGGTACCTATCCGATGGGGTCAGATTGGTACCTATTCGAATATTAGTGAATTTATGAGTTCTGAGTCCTTTGGAGGTTATCTGATCTAAGTATTCAGATCGGTACCTATCCGATGGGCCGGATTGGTACCTATCCGAATACTTGGTGAATTTTTTAGTCTTATTGGTTTGGTTGTCTTCATATCCCATAATTGAGTGCCTTTTTCGAATATTACCTTGTTTGGAGTTCATTTGATCACCCATCTTCATGGACCACCTAATCCATCCGTTTATAGGAGATCCATCCATAACTCACTCGATACGTAACCAAATGAGACAAAACTTCATACATGCAATGTACTTGAGTAGGAGAGCCTCCACGGATCTCATGAGGATCAGAGCTAGATATTTGGATCGGTGATGATCCAACCGAGTTGGATCGGCGGTGTTCCAAATCCTTAGATTATTTTTGAATCTTTTTCTAGGTCGCAGGAGACCCAACCATAACTCACTCAATACTTAACCAAATGACTCAAAACTTCATAATGTAGTGTACATGAGTATGAGAGACTCCAAATCAGATCTCATGAGGTAGGGCCCATCCTAGGTGGGTCGGACCTGATCTGTCAAACTAGCTCAATTCGGAGGAGATCCACCCATAACTCGCTCAATACTTATCGGAATAAGATAAAACTTTGCAGGTAGCTTCTAGGGGATGTATGGTACCTACACTATGGATTACAAGTGGTGGGGCCTACCCTAGATGGATCACACGATCCAATGAGTTTGGATCGGTGACAATTCAAACTAGTTTGGCTAAATGATTTTACTTTTGGTTTAAGCCTCCTTTAATATCTTTTATGTGTGCACTCAAAATTTTAAGTCAATCCGAGTCTGTATGAGTTTTGTAGTTCCGTTTAAGCTGCTCTGGTCTAGAAGCGGGTAAAAATTTGAATAGATCATATAAGTCTTCATTTCTTGAAGTAGGTTGCTTAGAATGCTATAAGACATAGCAATGTACTTAGGAGAGGTATAGAGTCATGATGCAAGAGGTTGGAAGTCCTCATTACTCATTTATTTGGATCGGTACCGATACAATTAATTTAAATTGATGTCGATCCTTGTCTATTTTTGAGAGATATATCTTAGGGGCCATTGTCTTGTGATTCTAAGCTTTGGCCACGTTTCAAGTCATTTGGGATTGATCTAGATGTTCTAACTCCTTTCAAATTCTACTGGGTTAAAAACTCCTTTAACATTTGGCCCGCGTAGTATGCTTTCGCTAATGATATGGCATGCACTAGTATTAATTATCTTTAAGTTCCTATTTTAAGGAGTTTTGATGTTTATGTCGAGATATCTTGTAAAGCTATCTACAAAGTACTGGTTATCTATTCAGTCCTTATTTTGGATCCCCATTATTCATGATTACGGAGTGATCTTGACTTGATAATTTCCAGAACGCATACGTACATCGTGTAGAATATGTCAGGGGAATTTGGGATCATTTGGAAGCGTCAATTTGGGCGGTACCGATCCAATTGGATTGAATCAGCATCGATCCAATTGGATCCAATCGGCACCAATCTGAACACTTTGTAGGATTTTTCAGCAAAATTTTGCTTAATTAAACCTTACTCCGTACTAAGTCATTTCACTTGCAACAAGTTATCCATTTTTAACTTCTATTTTAAACTTCAATTCTCAATACCGAGGATGAAATCTTTGCCCTAAATTTTACATGGTTCCTTTGGTCGGTAAGTAGCTCCAATGCGATGAGTTGGAGTTGATCAGGGTTGAAACTTTTGAAGGAATTTTACTTCACATATACTACTTTTGATAAGCTACTTGGTTATTTATTCATTAACGTTTATTCTAGTTCTAATTAGAATTCAGCTCGTCTATACTGGTAATGCTATCTACACCTTGGAGGTTATGTAGTGCTTTACTTGGGTATAGAAACTCCTCGCGATGATTTCAGGACTGCGATGATTGCAAAGGGAGCTGGTAGAATTTTGGACTGTACTTGGCCTGTGGTGAAGCTGAGTTTTGCCTTGGATGACCATTTTAGAGCCAAATCTTGATTTCTGTCTTCAACTGCCTCTTTTAGAGGAATTGGCTAAGTTTTTATCATCGTTTTGAATGCTAATGTGACAATTTATTGCAAAATTGGATATAGTGAATGATTCCATCACATTGGTTTTCTTGTTTCTACACTTTCAGTGATCTTGAAAAGGGAAGCTTTCTGCATCGCTTCGAACAACGATTCCATTATCGATTTCTCATCGTTAATGGGTAAGTTCCAAGAAAGATAATCTTAAAGTACAACATGGGTAAGCTACGTAAAAAGGATGGCCCATTCATGGGCTCAAGTCAACGAACCCACTTTGTATGGATAACATATGCTCTTACCCTAGTCAATGTCCTTTGACTTACATCAACTTCCCTTGGATTCCGAGCGTTGGTCATATGGGGATTTTATTCACTGTAATACATACCCGACAATGTTGTATGCTAAGTTTTGTTATTGAAGATGACTTTACGGTCATCCCATTTTTAGTCTGGTAGAGGAATAAAGTAATACATACACGATAATGTTGAATGTCAAGTTTTGTTGTTGGAGATGACTTTTCGGTCATCCCATCTTTAGTCTGGTAGAGGAATTTCCATTCCTCCAGGAGCTGAATCCTTTTCAACATACGTTTCTCCCTTTATTCCCATTGTTTCGGGATGATTGAGTATGGCTAAATTATAAGGTTACTATTGTAGAGTTGTAGTTGAAGTTCGATCAGGCACAGATCCAGTCTTCAAAAACTAGTGCATGAGTTATTTGATCGCGAATGTCCTTCCTTTGTGGTTTTTCGAATTCAACCTACACATTAGCTTTTGCTTCTAGGTACCATTGGCTTCACGCCTCGATTTCTAGAATTTCTTGTTCTAGAACTATAAGGTAGCTTGGTCTAGCCAGTTCTATGACTGTTCTTATTTATGTTCAGTCGAGTTCATGCTCAACTGAGTTCGTTCGACAAAGCATGGGTGCATATGCCCCGATGCATAGGGCTGATTACTTTCACTACTGAGCCAACATGTTTTAGGAGACCAAGTCTCCTGAGAAATAAGTTTGATTGACACGAAAACTTATATCTTCGAGAATTAGGGACTTTTATTACTTGATCTCAAGATCCGATTTTTTTTAATGTTGGTATGCATTTCTGGCATCTTTTGCTAAAGTAAATTCTTCCAAGTCTGGTGTTGAGATCTTGATCATGTGTTGGTTTCTATCTACGGACACTCATGTACGGATGACTCAACTCTGCGGATTTGTCCTTGATGTTGTGGATCTTCGGATAACGTAAGATTCTGGAAGGTAGGATTAAAGACTTGATTAAGCTTTTGTTTCTGTTTCTGAAAGTCAACGTATTGATAATTTAATTTATAAGTCTCTTCTTAGCATCACCGATTTTCGAGCGGTGGCGTATTCCTACAAGATGGGACCAAATGATCTAGTTGGACAATAAGTAGCTCATCAATCCTTCTCGTTATTACCAGAATCTGAACAATAGTTAATTTTTGAAAATTGAATCATTTTTTCCCCTTATTGGCAATTTGCTGTTATAAATATCTATTTGGCATAATGAAATTATTATCTACCCAACTCCATGTTTTGGACTGAGGATTTTTGTGCCTATCCCTGTTTGCGAGACTAGCTATTTCGAACGCTTATATATAGATGCTTGCGAGAGATGGAAAGGTGTGGATGAATTTCTCAATTTCCCCTATTCTGGCTCTTAGTCCCATTTTGGAATTAAGAAAGTTTGGGGATTTTATTTCCAACCTTCCATAATCTTTTTCGCTTGTCCTTGGCCATGCATGCTTTACTGTTTGCTGACATTGTCATAGAAGTTTTGTTCATATGTCAAATCCTATTTTTGAGAATTGATAACCTATCCGCTTGGTTCTAAGCAACATTTCCTCGAGGCTGCCTATCTTTTGGCTATATTTAAATTCTTTCTAAGTTGAATTTTGGATTTTTGCACACCGGATTTCATCCTTAGAAATTAGCACACACGCAATTCAACTCTGGGATTTCCTTCCTACGCAGCTTTATTCCCATGCAGTGGCTGATTCTTGCAATGTCAGGTTGGACCATCCAATTAACTCATGAAACATTATGCCTTAGTGCAATAGTAGTTTTCTGAAAACAAGGGTAGAACTTGGTCGAGAATTAACTTCTATCTCCTAAAGTGAGTGCATTGGTGGTTCACTATGGTGAGTGCTTCTAATTAACCCTGGAGATTAAATTTTTCCTAGCGTTACTGGGGCAACACCAATACTTAGTGAATAACAAATTTCTCGGCATTATCGAGGCAATGACGATACTTAGGAATAGAAAGTTTTCCAGCATTGCTAGGGCAACACTGGTACTTAAGAAATTGAAAGTTTTCCGATGTTGCTAAGGCAACATTGGTACTTAGGAAGTAGAAAGCTACCCGACGTTGTTGAGGCAACACTGATACTTATGAAGTGAGAAAAGGCCTCGGTGTTGCAGGGGCAACATTGAAACTCTGGAGGTTGGGATCGATTTTTCCCACCAACTCGTTGGTGTTTTTAATTCTGCTGGTTACCAATTTTGGTGTTCGGAAACTAGCACTTCGATGATTAGGTTGTCAAAAGTCTTTTCTTTGTGCCTCCTATTTCGGGCAGTGTTAAAGTCATGTTGGTAAGGATTGACTCATTCATCTGGTTTTGTAGAGTTGAGTTGATTCCTTTTAACCAAAATGGCTGTCTTCTTAACGTTTCTTAACTTTTAGATACACCATTTTCTAGAAGGATGAGAGTCCCAGGTACCTCCATTACTTTGCCTTATTTATAACTGTCAAGTGTTGTCTTTGGCGCTAAGGGGTCACTATTTAACTGATTTCATGGTTATTCTTGTGTAGGGTCAAATTTCCTTGGATTGATTTTTGTTGCAAAGTGACTTCCATTTGTAGAACACGTTATTCCTAACTGTTGAATTCTGAGCATTTATAGAAGATTAGATGCCGTGGGGAAGTTTGTTAAATTCCCCTTCAGTACGCTTGCGCTCTTCCTATCGTAATTATGGATTGGAAGAGTTTGGCAATGTTTGTCTTGAGTCTATCACAATTAACTTTGCTTATTCCACGTTATATGTGCTCTGCTAGGGCATTGACATTGTTGTGGATATACACCTTATTCATTGGTTCTAATCTTCGAGAACTAATGGTTTTGCTCTCGATCTAAATGTTATTTCCTTTTTGTTGTCTTTCTTTGGACAACAACTGGTTTTCCTCAAGCAAGAGTCGAGATATCTGATTGGTCCTTGCTTGGTTGATTACACCAAGCAAGGCTAAAGTCTAAGCCACGGTGAATCTATGATGATCAGGAGTTATCCTTCCTAACGTCACTAGTCTTTAAATGGTGTCGGATAGATAAAAGACGATTTATTCCCTTCGATGTTGCCAATCTTTAGGTTTCGTTGGATTTTTGCAATTTGGGGTTTGAGTACTCAATCGAGCACCCACTTCTGTCTTTAGAAGCCGGTGCATCGATGAAAGGTCTGAATTCTTTGTCGAAATTTTGGTTTGGGAACTTTGCGGCATTTTGGAGCAATGTCAGTCCTTTTGGGTGGTGGGGGTCGATTCTTGTTAATCCTACAATAAACAAGTTTCCTGGTGTTTTTAAGACAACACCGATACTTAGAGAATTTTGATGGTCCGATGAGGATACTGGAGCAACATTGAGCAGTGTTTGCACAGTTAATGAGATGCGCGGTTTATGAGAGTTTACGACTTACAAGATGCGCGGCTTCTAGGACTTCGCGGCTTATGAAATGCATGGTTTATGGGATCGACACGGCCCATCGATCCAAAATGGTTTAGAACTTCTCTGCGTTGCCAGTCTTCGGGTAATGTGAGAAGTTCGTGCTTCGAGAGCAACGTTCTACGGCTTAAGAAGTGATGCATAGCCTATGGGTGGCATGACTTACGAGAGTGCACAACTTATGGGATGCATGGCTTTTGGGGGTGTGCGATTTACGAAATGAGTGGCTTATGGGATTGATACGATCCATCGATTCAGAATGGTTTGGAACTTCTCGACGTTGCCAATCTTTGGGTAACGTGAGGAGTTCGTGCTTCAAGAGCGTGGTTCCATGGCTCAAGAAGTGATGCTCGAGGGTTTATCTTTCCCGATGTTGTCGGAGCAATGCCAATTCTTAGAAGGCTGGGATTGAGATTTCCCATCGATCTAGCGGTTCGCTTTCTTCGACTCGGCGAGTAGATGGAGCGTATTCGAGCATGGTTTGATCGGTCCAAGCTGCTAAACAATGATTCGACCCCGTCGAATCAGCAGGTTTCTTACATGAACATAGTTTTATTGGTTTAGGAAGCTAAGCGGTTTTTGGTTCTGGTAACCATGGCTAGATGATCCTTTTGTGTTTCAGGAAGACGTGCATGTCCAAACAAATCAAATTGTCATAGTGGAGAGATCCACAGCTGATCGCATGAAGGTGGATATGAAGAAAGAGCCTATGGGAGTTTAGGGCAAGATTCTTAGCTCTTGGTCCAGACCGCCTTAAAAAAGAATGGGACTTCAACTAGCATATGGTCTAAAAGGAAGAGGAACTGGTCACCAAGAGTAGTAAATTAGGAGTTTGAAAGAAGTGGGCAAGTATTATGCTAGTATTTCATTTGTTGCTTAAACTAGGTTGTTAAGTTCGTAGTTGTTAGAATGCCGGAATTTTTCGTCAGGCATAATAGAACTGTGGTCTGATTAGTCTTGGCCTTTCATGTGGTTATTCAAGTGTGTGCGGGGCCCTCCGTGCTGCAAGGTTGTTTGCATGCTTATATTTACCTAGGGTTTCTCCGCGACTTGACTGGTTGCTCCCGGTCCATTGGGTGCGGTTGTGTCTCCTAGATAATTAAAGCATGGGAAAGCCTCTATCTTTGGAGACTTATATATTAGGGATCCAAGGTTCTTGGTTCTCCCGAGTGTCGAATCTTGGATTGATTTGAGTCGACCTCTGATTAATCACGAGGTCGGTTCAGTTTTGGTTTAGTTTCTTTGAACGACTTCGAAGCTATGGAATTCAACAATGTTTGCCTCTTTAATCGTTAAAAGTGATTCCATTGATTCTACGAAGTGACTGATGTGATTTTCGATTCATAGTCCTAGAGCATGGTTTCACTAACTTCAGGGAGTTCTGGATCAGATGACCACCAATACATAAGTTTTCCTCCATGATGCTTTAGTTTGTGAAGGACTTTTACATTCGCAAAGGGTTTTCGTTGTCAACTATCCAATGACCAAATGGCCTTGGAGTGATAACTCATTGACCCCATGAGGAATTATGGTCCGATGTCTGACGACTAGATGGCCTCGAGGCGATAATTCATCGACTCCAAAAGGAATTTCGATCGGATATCCGATGACCAGGCGGGTTGGGGCGATGATTCGTCGACTCCAAAAGGAATTTTGATCGGATGTTCGACGACTAGATGGCCTTGGAACGATGATTCATCTGCTCCAAGGAGACTTTCGTGCTTGGCTCACGGGAACACAGTTTTATCGGTTCTTGGAGAATAGGAGGTTGGATTCGTTTGCTTGATGATCCTTTAGATAAGCCTTATCGACACTACCCATGCTATGCCAGTTTTTAGAATGAGGGAACGATATGACCCATCGATCCAGTGGTTAGTAAGACTGTGCTTTTCATTCATAGTTTGAGGGCATAGAAGCATTTCATTTTCCATGCTATCTGCAGTGCCTCTAGTGTCCGATAAGGCTCATTTGGAAAGGAAAGTAGATGGGGATGGTTAAGAAAGCATCGCTTTAGGTTGCTGCCCCATTCCTTAGTTGCTAACCAGCCTGAGTGTTAGTTGATAATCATCCTTTTGTCAGTTAGCTGGATTGCTGCTCAAGTGGGTTTTGCTGGCCTTGCTTGAGCAAAAGGTCTCTTAGGTCCTATAGCTCCTTCACCTTTTGGTGTGTAGTTTGGAAAATTGTTGGTTTTCCTTCGGCCAACTGCACTATCTTCCGTCTCTAGAACTGGTTTTCCTTCCCATATAATCTTCTAAGGTAGTAGGTTATTTCACCATTTAATGATTCTAGAGGCCCTATAGTAGACTACATCCATTGCCCTTGCTTCGTCCATATGCCAGTCATATGAATGATATAAGCATGGTTGTCAAAGGCTTTGAACGATCGAAAATGCCGATCAAATGGCAAATCAATTAGGGTGGGGTCACGATCAGCAACAATCCCAAAAATTTTTCAAACTTGGTGATATCTATATGGGATGACAAGGAAGGCCACATTAGGCTTTATTCCAAATTTCAAGGTATTTGGAGTTCGTATGTTCGAATTATGGGCAAAAGAAGATGGATCGACGTTGACGAATCGATGCTGATTTTCTTGGAGTCCGAACGAGGCAATTTTCCATTTGCTTAGAGTCAGCATGGTCCGCTTAGAGTCACGGCATTTGAAGTGCTGGATTGGTGACTGACGGTGCTTGGAGACATTTGCATGTTTACTTGGAGAAATTCTTGGTTTTACCCAAGTCGGATTTTGGGCCAAATTTTCCTTGATTTGCTTCGAGTCAAATGGGCGATTACTCGAGTTCAACTTCGAGTCAGGGCCTCTAGAATCCGCTTCAAGTCAAATTAGTGATTACTCAAGTTTGACTTCGAGTTAACCCGAGAATGAGTTTTTCATCGACCTTTTCAACGATATTTGATGATTGTCGATGATGACCACTTGTGACTCGATGATAGGAGTTCCATGATGGGTTTGGAAGCCGGTTCATATCATATCTCCTTGGTTTTCTTGCCTATGGGAGTACTGTTTGAGTAGTAGTTTCTCGTCCATTACTTGGCACTACGCTATTGCATGGGTTCGGGTGTAGGAGCACTTCTTGTGAATATGACGATCCATTGTTTATAACCGATCTCTTTGTTCTCTACTGCTTCATCAGCAAGTCGTGAGGAAGTAGCAATTGCCTTTTCCTTCCTAGAAGGCTTTGTAATTAGTTCCCTTGTAGGCTTTTTCTAAGTTTGAATAAAGTAGGAAGCTTTATAGATAGAAATATATATCTTATCTCACAGATAATAGAATCCAAAGTAGATGGTGAGTTGATCTCCGCAATGAGATATGATGGCTTGAGATGCAATCATTGTGTGACATGAGTTGTTTGTAATGACTTAAATCACACAGTGTTGAATAAATGTTGTTTTTTATCAAGTGCCTGACCACATCTGTGATGTATGCCTTGCTAGTTCGGTCGTCCACAGGTCGATTGTCAGTAGCTCCGTTAAGTGTTTGACTTCGCAAATGGCCTCGGTTGGCTGGAGCCTAGGCTCCTCCATTCTTCGGGACTACCATTCTTAAACTTCTGGTATTCTGGACTAAGTCAGACTTACAAGGGCAGTTTGAACTTTCTTTTCGGTACCCTGGACATTAGCGTTGAAATTCAAATCATCTTCATCAAGGTCATCTTCAGAATCCTAGACATCCATTGCTATGTTTTCCCGTGGAATTTTCATTCCTAGATTTGGTTTTGTAGCAAGTGCTTTTGCGATAGCGGAGCATTTTCATTTTCTTCTATGACAATTCCTACAGTTCCATCCATCGCTCCTTTTTTCTTATGTCATCTGTTTCTTCCATTCAAGCTCAAAATAGAGGAACTCTCTTACTTTGCAACAGCTATGTCCTCAGGTAACGTTCTGGGAGTAGTTAGTGGTCGAAGCACTAAGAGAGCATTTATCTTGTCCATAAGAGCTTTTTGACTATTTATCATTTTTCAGTTAATTTCATCAACCATCTTATTCAATTCCCCCTTAGGTAACAAGCTCCTGTTGAGTGGAGGATTCCGATGCTAGCTCGAGAATTAGCTCCAATTAGCAGATTATTGGCATTATTGACTTCAACTTGCTGGGGATTGGTCTCTTCTCCAGCTATAGCAACTCCTATGAATTTTCCAGAAGCGGTTCTCTTTCTTCACGCCATTGATTTTAAACAGAAAGCTTCAAACTTCCTAGAGCTGGTTTGATGGGTCTTGTTTCTGGATCTGGCAGATCTAAAGAGGAAAACTAGATCTATGCCTGAATTCATTGATTTCTCAGTGAAAGCACCAAAATGTTAACCTAAAAAATGGATCAACACCCTGGATTGAGTGTTAAAGCACAAGCCTTGTTTATCGAGGCCAATAAAATAGAAAATGAAGTAGTAAATCAAAGAAAAAGTAAAGAGACAAAAGATTTTATAGTGGTTTGGCTATTAATGAAGCCTACATCCACTTTATAGCTTTTATTGATCAACTACTATTAGAAAGGAGTTTGGATCACAATAAGATTCTTCTTTCCTAAGTTAGATCAAGTCGCCATTGTTAGGGACAACTGAAAGGATCACAGTTGCCCTTTAATAGTCGTTATGAGAGAGTAGAAGAGTGAAGAAACAAAATCAAAGTTTCAGCAAAGATCAGAGCAGATCCGTTTTCTATTGCAGATGAGATGATATTTATTGGATTTGGAGAGCACTTGAGCCAGGGCCGCTTTGCCAGGAGCCTGTATTCATCATGCTGAAGTAGCCTAAAACTTTTGATGATGATCTGAGCTAAATATTCAGATCGGTACCTATTCGATGGGGTCGGGTCGACGCCTATCTGAATACTCGGTGAATTTCCGAGTTTTGAGTCCTTTGGAGGTTATCCATTCTAAGTATTCTGATCGGTACCTATCCGATGGGGTTGGATCGGTACCTTCCGAATATTTGGTGAATTTTTGAGTCTTCTTGATTTGGTTGTCTTCCTATTCCATAATTGAGTGTCTTAACCGATTATCAAGTCTTTTGGAGTTCGTTGATCATCCGTCTTCCTGCATCATCCAATACATCTGTTTTTAGGAGATTCATGCATAACTAACTCAATACTTAATCAAATAGCACAAAAATTCATATATGCATTGTATATGAGTAGAAGAGCCTCTAAAATGAATCTCATGAGGATCCAAGCTAAGTATTTCGATCGACGACGATCCAGTTGAGTCGGATTGGTGGTGATCCAAAACCTTAGCTTATTTTGGAATCTTCTTCTGGGTCATAGAGAATCTAGCCATAACTCACTCAATATATAACCAAATGACTCGAAAATTTATACATGCAATGTACATGTGCAAGAGAGCTTCTAGATTGGATCTCACAAGGTGGGGCCCACACTAAGTGGGTCAGACCCGATCCGTCAAACTAGCTCAATTTGGAGGAAATCCATCTATAATTCGCTTAATATTTATCGAAATTAGACAAAACTTTGCAGGTAGCTTCTGGAGGACATGTGGGACCTACATTATGGATCACAGATGGTAGAGCCCACTCTTATTGGATCAGATGATCCGATGAGTTTGGATTAGTGCAGATCTAAAATGTCTTGGACAAATGACTTTGTTTTTGGTTTGAGCCTTCTTTTATGTCTTCGTAGTGTTCCCTTGAAATTTCAAGTCAATCCAAGTCCATATGAGTTCTTTAGGTCCAATTTTAAGTTGCTCTGGTCAAAAATGGGTAAATATTTGATTGATCATATTAGTCTTCTTTTCTTGAACTAGATTTCTTAGAATGCTATGAAACAAGGCAAGTGTACTTAGGAGAGGTATATAATCATGATGCAAGAGGTTGGAAGTCCCTATGGCTCATTCATTTGGATTGGTACCAATCTAATTGATTCTGGTTGGTGTCGATCCAAATTTTTTATCTATTTTTGAGAGATATTTCTTAGGGCCCATTGTCTTATTACTCTAAGCCCTTTGGTCATATTTTAACCATTTGTGCTTAATCTTGATGTTCTAACCCCTTTCAAATTCTAATGGGTTAAAAACTCTGTTAATAGTAAGTTCAAGCCTCACAACCGGTAAATGTTAAATAGGTAAATGCAGCAAGGCTATGTGGGTTGTGCCCAATAGGGTATGATCATTACATAATCTAGAGCAAAATCTATGTTTAAGTGTGCTTTAGGATCCCTTCATGGATTTTTATTGCAACCGAGGGGTGATCATATTAGGTACTATCCAGGAAGGGGTAGGCCGGTCCTATGTTAGTAGAGGGGTAAATGCATTTGTAGCCCTCGATGCATTTTATCTAAAGGTGTACTATACGGAAGGTAGTGCCTTACCTTGCCGTTTGTTAGAATCCATTTTGCAATACGAGCCTTTGGACTTGGTTGTACACCTATTATGCTAGAATTTAATCAATGTAACAATTTACGCTATGATTCCATATTTATTTCAAAACTAGACATTATGATAATATCAGAGGATTTTATATAGAAATGTTTTGGTTATCGTGAGATAAAAACCCATTCGTGTTTATATGCGGCATGGTCTTACGAGATACTTTAGGTTTAAAGGTTTTTATAAATTTAAACTTATTCTTTACTCACATCTGACCCATATCTGACTCGAAGTTTTTTTTTCCCTTGAACTATTCGGTACTCAAAATTTTACGAGTAGCTAGGTAGTCAGGTTTCTTTGGAGCATTTTGGAAAGCAATATGGAGTACGAGCTTGCATCATCATCTTATAGTTATCTATATTTCTGCTATGATTTTATATTATGTATTAATATTTTGGGTATGCTGATATAGCTATCCTTGTTGGGAATAGTACATGTTGTAACTTTGATGTAACATTCTGGAGTAACCATATGTACAATTATGTAATGGTGAATATGGTAATCTGACGTTGTGAGAATTTTTTTATGCCTTTCCCCTTGTCTTTTGTTTTCCTTTACCCCACAATCTATCTTTCGAACTCTTAAATGATCAGCAAATGAATATCGATGATTTATTAAGTGTCGTCTTCAGGTGTAAGAAAGTTAGAATGTCATGGCAAGTTATTAAAACATTATCCTATGACGACTGCCCAACACCATTGGTACCCCATATAACTATATAGTGTATATAACTATCTAGTGCATTGTTGCATGCCCGATCGATGTGGGACGATCATCAAGGGTTAAAATAAAAGAATATAATCACACAAAATCTATTTTATACTTCACAGCGCATAGAATAAAATATAATACACATCGCAAATATAAAATAGGAGAGATAATAACAACCAAGTGATCCGAATATCAAAGTACAGATCCATAAAGTTATACAATAAGTAATAGAGTTTATACAAAATGGAAATAAACTCAAATAGTTGTCTCGTAATAATAGTAGTGAGCTAGCACTATTAAGTCTCCACATTGTTGCATAACGAAATATGCATAGAAATCCGTATATAATACGAGATAGCTTCATCCAGCTCATCCTTTACTCAGCAACTATGTCGTACCTGACTTGATATCTAGTGTACCCAATTAGGAGTACCCAACATAATAAGAAGAAATTCATAAAACCTAGAGTCAAACAAAAATCATGTGTGAACAGCTAATGAATCTCAAAATACTACACAAGTTGATATGGTAAGGAACAAGGGTATACGAGCCATATTCGACCTGTCACAGCAACCAAAGAGTTAGCACATAATGAACATAATATGATTCTCTATGAATATCATAAAGGTACAGTGCAAACAAAGTATGATGACAGGTGGTAGGTATCTCTATCCCCTATACTAATCTCCGGTGACATCCTTAGAGCGATAGACTACAGAAGAAGATAAACAAAGCAGCTATAACATCCATCAAACAATCCTGACTACCGCTCAATGTGCTTTAGAACTCATATGGCCTTTCTTATGCCAAAGACTAATGGAAATCCCGGTTACAGTGTTCTCGTCTTTAGCTTAAAGTTGATATTAGACCCAAATCCACTGGTCCATGGTGTACGAATCCAAATAGCCGACCCTGTAATGACCAGTCCTTTAACCTTAAAAAGTCGACACTATTACATCCTTGATATTTACATGCCGAACATCCAAGTGCTAGAATGACAAATTGTTGGGGTGAAAGAACAGAAAAGACTGAACAAAATCGCACATCGTGATACGTAATATGTAATACACAATGGATCTTTGCAAAAAAGGTTATTATACATACGTTAATTAGAGTAAACTAACCCATCATCAGCCTAGACAGTTATAGCAACCCATCCTTACAAATAATGATAAATACACAACAAAAAATGTAAAAGAAATAAAGATACTTGAACACATCTTGGAGGCATCCAACTCATCTCCTTATGCTTTAAATCATCTGTAACTATGGAAATTTGCTCCGACTAACCCAAGCATTATAAGAAAATAGCGCTCGGATCAGTCTGGTAAACCATCATGAGAAACTCAATATATGAATTTTTAAATGTTATAAAACCTTTCAAAAATAAAGATATCTCATAAGATCTCTGCACAAAAACACGGATAGATTTTCATCTATGATAACCAAACTGTTTTATTAAAAAATCCAATGATATCAAAATAGTGTCCATGGTTTAAAATAAATATGTAATATATATAGAATGGTTACCCATAATTACATCCAACGATGCTAGGTTCTGCAACTAAAACCGTAAGGCATGTATTGAAGAGTGGATTCTATATAATGACAAGCACTAGGATACCATCTACCATAATACATCTCTAAAAATGTACCGAGGTTGCAAACCTTGCAACCCCTAAAATCAGAGCCGGCCCGCTCGTCGAACATGACATAGCTAGATTACAGCATCCCTTAGGCATCGAGGCAGCAAACATTTCACCCAACCGCACCTTTTTCCATGCACCTATACACTAAGAATTCATAAATATCGATCTAGATCAAAGAATGGTGCTCCTAATGGTAGCGAACCACATAGCCCTGAAGCATATCCTCTGTTTTTGTCATTATTGGGTGTAAGGCTAGTGTGGCAATGATTTCCCTTTTCTCTTAGCAAATCCTACTTGGAATGCTACCACTGCCCTCCAAGCAGCAATGCAATGCTAGCATTCATCCATACATCATTTTATATCATTAATAAAATATCGTTTATAAATCTATTATATACATCATTTTATATAAAGTGTTTCACAAAAATTTATTCCAAAATATTTCTACCTTCTTTTGAAAAACAGACTCGCTAAATTTTAAAAGATAAATTCCCCATTTTTAAAATAATCATTTTATTAAATTTTCTAAGCAATAAATACTCCCCATTTTAAAAATCATTCTCTGAATCAAAAACAATTTCAAATCCAAACAGCAGATAGTAGTATTTCCAAAATACTCTAATGAGTCCAATAACTACCATAGCACTTAACGAATGCTACTACTAGCCTTATCACTAAAAAGGTTCAACTTTTCAACATATCAAAGTCAAATCTAGTATGGCCAAACTACCAAAATTTGACATTCAACCATTTATACAACAAGTATATAACTGAAATTTAAAATCACAATGATGACGAATCCGAGTTCCTATACAAAATTCACTGTATTATATTTTTTACGTATTCACATTTCAAAGCGGAAATTTAACCAAACCAATAAATCACTTAAGCATAAAAGCAGTGATTTATATCTTCATATATCATATAGTAGTCATTCAAAGGTGAATTAACTCACCAAAATTCCAACTGTCGCTTAAGCATTCCTATTTGATCTAAAATCGAATAACGTTCGATTTTAGCTAAAATTTCCACTTGCTCCAAACTTGACGAAATTAATTCCATTGCGTAGATAATGCTCCTACGAGTGCAACACAAAAGACCATGTCTTGATTGGACCTCGTATGAGTGGTATTGGTTTTATTAGTTTTGAGATAAATTAAAATAATTAATTACACTAATTACTTAGCAAATTAATTACCCTCACCAATCCATCATCTTCCCCAATCAAAAATTCACTTCCCTACGCATGTACCCACTCTAAACACGCACAGCCACACACTGACACGGAAATCCGGACCACCAATAGACGAACAGTCTTCGCCATTGACTTCCACTTCATGTGCTTGACTCAACCAACCCCATATCCTTCATCTCGGTCCTCTCCCTTTAAACGCATCCAGTAGCAGCCCCTTTTATCCAAATGTTGCATTTTGCATATGACAACCACACCTCCTCATACTTGGTCGCAAGATGCCATTTTCCTCCACAAACCCAACGCCTACCTATGTTTCGCCAATCATCGGCTGTAACTTTGGAAAAACCTAAACCTAGCTCACACCTACCAAAATTGATCATCCTTGATTAACATTGCACACTAAATAACTCATATAGATTTGAAGCCCTTCATTTCAAGAGTACAACGGATCCAGTTTCATAATTTATCATTAAGTGAATCATTTGATTTTGATTGTTAAAAGAGGAGGCTTTATTTATTTCTTTAAAAGCAAAATGAATAAAAGAAATTGAGAAGAGGGAAAGCGAAAAGTAAAGAGGGGAAGTGGAAAATGAAGAATAGTCTTGTATGGGGTTTTGTTTATAAAATGATTTCCAACACTTCGCTACACAATAACCCATTCACATACGTACTGCGAACGAAAAAATTAAAATACAATTGTGCACAACAACCCAATACGGTCATAAAACAATAATAAAATACACCGGCTATCTTAATCTATGAAATTTTAAAAATACCTACTTTTTTGGAAAATACAGCAAACGATATCTAAATATTTTTCAAACTAAAAGTTATAGAAAAATCCTATAAATTCAAAAAGAAATATGCCATTAAAAATCGAATCATTTTATTAACAATTGAATATATTATTATTTATTTAATTTGGATCAACTTTGAATATTTAAATAAATTAAATATTCCTATCCGAGACGTTAAATTTTTTGGACCATTACATTCTTTCCCTCTTAAAAGAATTTCATCTCCAAAATTTGTAGAGGGAAAAAAGTCTTAACACCATTAGAATTTTAAAATCAATACATTAAAATGAGTTATTAAACTTTTAAAGTGTCTTATGTTACTGAAAATTTTGGCAGTATCTCCTTTACGCAGCTAGTTCGAAAAAAATCACAGTATCAATTTAACCCCGTATCTGGGACCTCCCATAACTGAGGATAACACAATAACAATATATATTTATGACATAGCTTATAGAATGTGTATGTCATATAGCTAACACACCCGTTAAGCATAAACACATGCCATTTGTCAAGCAATCAAACTCTACTTATGAAATAAAAAGCTACAAGATAGCATTTGCTTCCATATACCTGAATTTCATTGACATAACCCAAAAAAGAGTTAAACATGACAAATGAAACAGTACGACAACTCATCTATCATATATCCCGAATCTAACCTCCTAAATCATATATAGCAATCATCTCACATCAACGTGCCATCTCAAAACATGTAACTTGCATTTTCGATGTAAGAAGTATAAACTTTCAGCCCATACAATGTAATATGTCATCCGCACGTAGTATCAAATTAATCACTCGCTCGACCACTCGCTCGATCACATAAATTTCACTTCTAGAATAGTATCGCTCACTCGACTTCTCTAGTGCGGACTTCAATCAGGTTTATTGATTAGAAAGCTTTGTTCTCCTTACATAGCCATATACTATGATTGAGAACTTTATAATCATATTAAGACTCTATATCGAGTGTGTTTATTGGTAAGAATCGAGTGAAAAATCCTTATTCGGATCGTTGTAAACCACTTCAAAATCATGTACTCGAATCTGGATCAAGAACAATTATGCGAATAAAACGATCTACGTACAACTTACATACTTATTCCATTAGTTTCTTAACTACACCAATTCCTTTTTTACTCATATTTAACTACACCAATAGTATAGTTCATTTAATACTAAAATCACTTATGAACCATTTCATAGCACATTATTTATGTTTTTATAAACTTTTCATAAAGATGTATCTTTTTTTAAAAACCATTCCATACTTGAGTTCATATATGTATAATACTCCATTACATCCTAAGAGTACATATACAGTATCAGATTTGTTTTACTTAATCAACATGCTCAACCATAGGATGCTCAACAAATTTAAAACTCATTTAACTTACTAACTTCTCAAATTTATAAGTTATAAAAACTTATTTTCTTATATTTTCCCAAAGTCACTTAGCTTCAAGTTCTCAATTAATTCAAAAGTTTTCGACTGTTCTAAAATATTCCAATTCATTTCAACAAATGAAAATTATCAAATAACATATCATGATGGGATCCAAAAACCAAACCTCTCTAATGCCATGTGTCCATAAAATAATTTAATAGAAAATTTGAGAACAAAACGACGGGTTTTATTTCAAATCATTTTGAAATATAATATATATATATATATCTTATTATATATACAATCATACTTTTGGGATTAAACCAAAACCTGTTTTACCAAAACAACCTTATAGCAATTTACTATGGTAGATTCCCCCACTTGAAACTCGAAAATGAACGACGATGATGCTTCAATCATCACCAGAATTATTTCCCAATGAAAGAAGTGAGTTAAGTACTTTCTATCTCCTTTAAATCCTTTTAAAATATTTCTATTCATAAGTACTTTCATATAATACTATTATTATTTTCCCTAAACTTTGAAAAATAATTTTCAAAACCACCGGGATTTAAGTTCTCAATTTATCAATTTTACATCCATTTTATTTATGACCCATATTTTTATAAACTACACTTTATAAACCATATTTACAAAAAGTTACTTTCTTATATAAAACCATTTCACAAATGTATATCTTTGTTTAGATTATAATAAACAACTTTTATTAAATTACATTTGAACCCAAAATTATCACCAAACGCCTTATAGTCAAACTGTGAAACTTGATTCACAAGATGTTCGTTTCAATGTTCTTATAATTGCTATCTACTCCTGTTGAAAAGGTAAAATTGCTCATACTAGTCGAACATAACTAATCATGTAATAAATGATAATAACCGAATATTATCATCTCCTAACAAACAAATACATCATAAATAACTACATTTTTTTGAAAGTTATTCTTATATATACCTAAAATATAAAATCCAGGTAAAATTATTTCATTTACCAAATTTCAAAATAATACTGTCTCAATTTGCCTCATCCAAGTGTTTAGAAACCCTTATCGATACCATGGTGTTCCATGTCTTTCCCAGAATTCATAAACCACTCAACAGACCAATCAACACAATATAAAAAAAATTTATAGCACAAACAAATATGCACTCTTATATATACACACTCAGACTCTTTCTAGGAAGTTACTAACCATATCTCTAATGAGTTTACCCTACCAAGGCCTAGGTATTCGCTAGATCTATGCTCTGATACTATGTTGTAATGATCGGCCTTTCAAATTCTCAAAAGTCAAAACTAATACAACGATAATATTTACATGCCGAACATCCAAGTGCCGGAAAGATAGATTGTTGGGGTGAAAGAATAGAAAAGCCAGAATGGAATCTCACATCGTGATGAGTAATATATAAAATACAACATATTTTTGCAAAAAAAGATTGTTATACATACATTAATTAGAGTAAGCTAATTGATAATTAGCCTGGACAGTTATAACAACATGTCCTTACAAATGCTGATAAATACATAACAACAGACGCGGCAGAAATAAAGATACGTGAATATGTCTTGGAGGCATCCAGACCATCAGCCCGAGCATTATAAATAATAACCCCCGTATCATTTTGGTATACCAACATGAGAAACTCAAATGGATTTTTAAATTTTGTAAAACCTTTCAAAAATAAAGGTATCTTACACATAAACACATATGGATTTGTATTTTACGATAACCAAATCATTTTATTAGAAAATTCGGTGATATTATAATGGTTTCTAGGTTTAAATTAAATATATAAGATTTCTAGAACAATTACCCATAATTACATTCAACCGTACTAGGTTCAAGACCTAAAGCCATAAGGCACGTATTGAAGATTAGATTCCATACAATGACATGGCACCGGGGCAACACATGCCACTGTACATCTCTAGAAAATATATCTAGGTTGCAAACCATGCAACCCCTATAAATCAGAGCCGACCTCCCCTTCGAACATGACATCTCTAGATTACATCATCCCTCGGGCATCAAGGAGTGAATCAACTGATGTAACCAATCACAATAACGGCTGCAAACATTGCACCCGGCCTCATGCATTCTGTGCACACGTATACCAAAAATTCATAATATTAATCTAGATCGAGGAATGATGCTCTTAATAGTAGCGTGCCACATAGCCCTAAAGCATACCCGATGTTTTTGTCATTACCGGTGTGAGATTTATAAGGCCATGATTACCTTTTCCTTTTAGAAAATCTCATTTGGGATGCTAACACTTCCCTCCAAGCAATAATGCAATACCAACATTCATCCATACAAGTTGTTTAGGATATGATCAAACTAAAGGCACTATTTCTACCGCATCTATTTTAGAATCACCCTTAGGATTAGTAGCAAGTAGCCCTTGTACTTCAAAGAACTCTACCCTCACTTTCTATAATCTTCAAGATGTCTACCATTCGAACACTTATGCCAGTTCAAAGTAGTTTTCAGATAACATACCTAATCTCGGTCTCTCCATACCAACAATCGATAGATTCAAAAACTGGCCAATATTTGATAGTTGGTTATTTATTTATCAAATAAATAACAACCAAACCAGAGTTGTTTATTTCATATGAAACCAAGTATGATTAAGCACATAAGCAACCTCTAAACCTCTTTAATTAATCCTTTTAGTAATTAAATTCACTTTGTAAATACTTGTATCTAAATACTTTTACAAAGATACACACACACATGTATATATATACTACCTATTCAGTATTCATTTATACTCTTTGAATGCGTGGTAAATATCCATATACTTACCTTATCGATATAAGTATATTCACAAAACACTACACTTTCAATACTTAGAAAGTGCATCTGTATACTTATCTTAATTGATAAGTATACTCACAAAACATTTCACTTTTCAATACTCAGAAAACATCTCCATATACTTATCAATGGTATAAGTATATTCACAAAAACTCAAGAAAGATTTTACTTTCAAAGCCATATTTATTTGGATTAAAACAAATGTCATTTAAAACATTGATAACAATAAACCTTAAAAACTTTCCTTTTAGTGTAAGTAAATGGATCTTATGTCAATTAGATCAAATATACTTACCACCAATTTTAAATTTCAAACTTGGGTTATTTCTTGATTAACAATGAAGTCGGACAAGTTAGCATACTATCCTTGCCTCAACATACATTCTTAATTCTCAGGACAGGGATGAGTTTCCCTACCTTGGAATTTGGTATTAAGTATGAAACAATACTTTCCAATCTACCATAATTTAAAATGATCATTTATAAAAATTAAATCTCATTCCTTTTATGTAACTCCTTTTTATAAATCTCTTTCGTATTTCTAAAAATCCTTTTGTAAATCTCCTTTTTGTTTGCAAAACTTATTGTATAAATCTCTAAATATAAATATAAAATTCCCTTTATAAATCTCCAAAAATATTTATAACACTCCTTTTATAAATCTCCAAATTTATTTATATAACTTCGTTTATAAATTCCCAAATTTATTTACAAATCTTCTTTTTGAAATCATCAAATTTATTTATAGTTTCCATTTTATAAATCTGTTTCATATTCATAAAACTCATTTTATAAATCTCTTATACTTATCACAAATCTTCGGTTTCAAGGTAGAAATAAACACTTTACACAAGATGATCATTCTATATATCACTATAAATTCACACATGTGATTATTACTCTAATTCCTCAAAATGATATCATTTCCTTTCTAAACATATCATTTATTAATTTATAAAATATCATTTGTCAATCTATTCATTTATAATATCATTTGTAATCTATACCTTTATTTATAAAATACAATTTATGAATCTATTTCATACATCATTTTATATAAAGCATTTCATAAATATTTATTCCTAAATTTTTTTTAGAACAAACCAAAATCACTAAATTCTAAAAGATAAATTTCCCCTTTTCAAAATAAGCATTGTGTTAACATTTTTGCATAATAAGTACTTCTCAAAGTACTTTTAAAATATTTCCAAATATGTTAGAAAAGGCTAACAAAAAGTTGAAGTAAAATATAGAAGTTCAAAACCATTTCTAAACAAAATACCACTGAAGTTCCAAAAGCCACATTGAAAAATCATTCTTTGAACCAAAATCAGTTTCAGAAAAAATAGCAAATAATAGTATTTTCAAAATACTTTAACGAGGCCATAGCTAATACTACTACTACCACCACCACCTCTATCACTAAAAAGGTTCAACTTTTCAATGTATCAAAGGCATAGCCAATATGACCAAACTACCAAGTTTTGACAATATGACCAAACTACCAATACTACTACTACCATCTTTATCACTAAAAAGGTTCCACTTTTCAATGTATCAAATTCATAGCCAATATGACCAAACTACCAAGTTTTTGCATTCAACAATTTATGCAACAAGTGCAACTAAAATTAAAATCACAATGTCGAAAAATTTGAATTCCTCTACAAGATTTCCTACATTTCATTTTATATATGTCATTCACTTTTCAAAGCAAATATTCAACCAAACTAAAACCATGCACCATTCAAGCATAAAAAGGGTAATTTACATCCACCATATATCATATAGTATTCAACCAGAGGTGAGTTAGTTATCTGAAATTCCAACCGACGCTTAAGCGTTCTTGTTCGGTCTAACATTCGATTTTAGCTCAAAATTCCGGTTGTTCCAATCTTGACGAAATCATGCATAGATAACTCTTCTATGAGCGTAATGCAAAGATCATATCTCAGTTGGACCTTGTATGGGTGAGATATTAGTTTAATAAGTTTTGAGATAAATTAAAATGATTAATTATGCTAATTACTTAAAAAAATAATTATCCCCATTAATCCATCATCTTCCCTAATCACTTCTTTATGCATGAACCCGTTCCAAACATGCACGCAAACACACTGACATGGAGATCCAGACCACCAATCGGCGAGTGAGTTCGCGGTTGACTTCCTCTTTGTGTGCTCGACTCGACCAACCCCACATCTTTCAGCTCGGCCTCTCTCCTCAAAAGTGACCTGTAGCAGCCACCCTTCACAAAAATGTTGTGTTTACATATGACAATCGCACCTCAATAAAATTTGCCGCAAGGTGCCGTTTTCCTCCACAAACCCAATGCTCCCTTTATTTCACCAATTGTCGATTACAACTCAAAAAACCTAACTGTAGCTCATGCCTAACTACGTAGATCATTCCCAATCGACATTATACAGCAAATAACTCATATAAATTTAAGCCCTACATCTCTGAGTACAACGGATCCAATTTCATAATTTATCTTTAAGTGGATCAATTGATTTTGATTTTTAAGGGAGGAGGCTTGATTTATTTCTTTTACGGGAAAATAAGAAAGAGAAGAAAAAAGAAGAAGAGAGAAAGTGAAAAGTAAAGAGAGAAAGTGGAAAATGAAGAACAGTCTTGTGTGGGGTTTTGTTTATAAAATGATTTTTGGCACTTCGCTACATAATATCCTATTCGCATACGTACCATGAATGAAAAAATAAAAATACGATCGCACATAACAACGAAACATGATCGCAAAACAACAATAAAATGCACCGATTATCTTATTCTATGGAAGTTTAAAAATACCTACATTTGCTGGAGAATACATCAAACGATAATTTAAATGTTTTCCAAACTAAAAATTATATAAATATTCATAAATTAAAATACAGACACATCATTAAAAATCAAGTCGTTTTATTAACACCTGAATTTCTTATTATTTATTAAATTTGAATCCAATTTAAATCTTGAAATAAATTAAATATTCGCATTTGAAATGTTAACAATTCGGGGTCGTTGTAGACTCGGGTAACTGAACAAAGTACCTATGAGCATCCACACATTCCCTCTTGTCTCGAGTACATCAAAAAATACTCTAAGTATCAATGATCCCTTAGCATGCATATCTGAGTCCTTTCGTTGCTTCATCCACTTTCCATTATTCTCAAGGAACCATTCCACATTACTTCATTCCACAATAGAACCATTCTCTCGTTCTATCCACATGCCACCCTTCTTAGAATCCACCGTTTGTGGACAAACATTCTCATGACTCTTTTCAACATCGAGCCGCCATCTTCAAAACCTGACTCCATCCACTGTCGAGTTTCCATCACCAAAGTCATGAAGCTACCGTCGTGCTACTACATCGCCATCAAACCCCAAGCGAACAAACAAAATCCTTCAATACAACCTGTAGAGCCTCCACTCCCTCACTTGGAAGTACCACCCCGATTCCACTAAACCGGGCCTTTCGATGCCGACCTGTCCTCGAGGTACCGAAAGGTGTACTTAGCTAATTTTGGATAAGTTTCTTCCTCTACTTTAAGTATCCATCTTCTAAGTGCTTAGACCCCGACTACTCCTCTCAAAAGCTCTCGGCATCAACCCCAAATTTCTTCATGCTAACTCCAAAATCTCTTGTTTCCATGCCCTCCAAAGCTCTCGGCACTAAGTCTACTTCTTAACCAAATTCTTACATCTGGCCTTCACTCATCACCCAAAACTACAATTGAAGTGCACCGAGCCAACTTCCTCTAAACAAGACCACTCAATATTGACACAACCACTCAATACAGAATCCTCTGCTTTACTCTAATCTCGATGCGATTTGAACCCTTAACTCCCCCAATGCTCCAGAGCTCCTCCTCTAAGTTTCATTTGATTTCAATCATCATTATCTTTGTTTTGCCAATTTGACCACCTCTTTCCAAACTACCTAAAGGTGCAAACAAACCATATCGGAGCACAACATACAAATATGAAATATCATACATATGCATCCATTCATACATGCAATACATAAGAACATGATAATTAAGCAAATCCTAATATAGATCTAATTTTTACACTAGCGTATGAATATGAACGAAAGGAGTTGCAAAACCATTTAAAATTCAACCATAAATATATATTAGAATGTGATTAAAGTTAGGAAACAATTTAGGATCAAAATCATATTAACAACACCAATTATAACAATATAGACATGCATAGAAGAGTGAGAGGTCAAGAACCACTAACCAGATACTTAAAATACCGATTCCTCCCCTTAGATCTAAAATGGACAGCAAGGAAGAGGAATGCAAATAAGTAAAAATGATAATCTCAAGTTTTTATATGCTAATCACCTCTCTAATCGATGACTTAGCTAAGATTAGTGTGGAAAATATAAGCTTTTTGACGAAATTAGGGTTAATGGAGGTTTAGAGCTATTTTGGGGAGGATGGAAATGACTTTGATCGGTTCCAACAGCCTCTCCTTAGCACAATTTTCAAGGAGGGTTTGTACGCCTAAGCATAGGCTTAGTTAATTACCCACTAGTGTAGACCATCAGCAACCAAAAATTAAAACAGCTATAACTTTCATATGGTAAGTTTGTTTTTCTATTGTGATCACTTTACGGAATAACCAATTATCATTCTAAGCAATGAAAGTCGTTTGAGACCCTAATTCCACTTCTATCAAAAGTGATAATCCAAATAAGATATTCAGGGTCAAAATAGTCGCATAGAAATTTGAAAAAAATCATGGATGTGGAAAAGTTCTCTAAGAGTCATTTTTCAAAATTTAAAGTCATACAACCTAATATGAATAAAATAAAAATATTTTTGATCCTCTGACATGTAAAATACGGGTCGTTACACTCTCCAACTTTAGGAATTTCACCCTCGAAAAACTAGTACCCCTGCATGCCTAACAATCATATGCAATCATCATACATATCAAACAAACAACCATGCAACCAATAGTATAGGTAAGCCTATCCTAGAGTGCGAGATAATAAACTATCTTATATGATATCAAAAGTTGAAAGTAAATATGATAAATAGTAGGTCTTACAATTTAAAAAGCTTTGGATATGTGGCCCTCGGCTCTCCTCAGTTTTCCACGTGCAATCGACTTCACTTTTGCTCCATTCAACCTTAACTAACTCCACCATCTTCCTCCTAAGCTATTTCGTATTGTGTTCAACCAAACAAATCGACATACGTGGTTTTGGAGCTTCTGTTTTAATCTCGATATCATCGAGCTGATTCGATGCAATCGTCACGCCTGAGTCGTGCATAAAATTTTGCATATGAGAAACATGGAAGATATTGTACACACCCACTATCTTCTAAGGTAAGTCGATCATGTATGTTAGGTTTCAAACCCTCTCTGCTATTGGAAAAGGACCTACGAAGCTCGGCCTCAACTTCCCCTTCCTGTCGAATTGAATAACATTCTTTAAAGGAGAAATCTTCACAAACACCATATCATTGACGGAGAACTTCGAATCCCTACATCTTCTACCACCATAGCTTTTTTGTCTATCCCGAGAAGCTTTCATTTGTTGTCAAATGATCTTTATCTTCTTCGAAGTTTCTCAAATCATATCTTGCCTAAGTATCAGTTTCTTGCTTGCTTCCAACCAAAACGAAGGGGCGTTATACGGTTGGCCATACAATGCTTCATACGGTGCCATACCGTTATTAGAATGATAGCTATCATTGTATGCGAATTCCACCAAATACAAGTGATCGTCCCTTGAGCCTCCAAAATCGAGTATGCAAGCTCGTAAGAGAACCTTCAATATACGATTCACTCTTTTTGTACGTCCATCAGTTTGTGGGTGATAAGCTGTACTGAAATGTAGCTCGACGCTTAGTGCCTCTTGTAAGCTTTTCCAAAACCTATCAGTGAACAACAGTCTCAATCGCTCATAATGCTCTTCGACACACCATGAAATCGTACAATCCATTTTATATACAACTCAGCCAGTTTAGTTGCCATTCTACTCGATTTGATGGGTATAAATATAGCACTTTTGGTCAATTGATCGACTTTAACCCAAATATATTCATACCCTGCTCGAGTCCTAGGTTGTCAATCGATACTTACTCCCACTTCCACTCGGGAACTTCAACCAGTTGCAACAACCCAGTTGAATTCTTTACTCTACCTATACAAACTGGCAATTCATACACTTTGAGATGAATGTCTCGACATCCTTCTTCATCCCGTCCCAATAATAGATCTACTTCATATGTAAAGCTTATTACCATCGAGCTGTATAATCAACCTAAAATGATGGCACTCTTGTAGCACCTTATCTAATAATCCATCAATATCGAGAATAAACAATCTCTTATCCTTACGGAGTCAACGTTCTCGATCGAGTTTTGTATTGGTTCATGTCCTCCTTCAATTTTTGCCATATTTTCGCTAGTCTAGCATCTCACCTTTAATTAGTATCGATCCACTCAATCAAAGTAGATATGATCACCAAACTTACCAACATCTATGTCTCTAAGTCGCAATGAGGTCTAAAGTCATCACCATTAGTATACTCCAATTGCTTCCACCCTATGAACATCGCTTCCTAACTGGCAAGTCTTTACTTAATGCATTAGCGACCACATTTTCCTTATTGGGCATATATAAAATGTCAAAGTCATAGGAGGCCAGGAATTCCAACGATCACTACTGGGGAAGGTTGAGATCCTACTGGGAGAAAAGGTACTTTAAGGATTTGTGGTCCATGAATAGTGATGTACATGTAAAATGTATATTTTAATACCATATTTAATATTACTTTATTCAAATAATGGCATATTGTGGTGTTTTTACATATTTAAACCAAAATACAGAGGGATTTTTGAATTATCATTCATGCATCTACATGTTGGCAAAATGGTAACTTTTATATGTAAATTAATTTGAAGAAAATTTACTTACACAATTTATTTTATAGGAATTTGGAGTCTAAACATGAAGAGTCTTCATGGACGTGTGGATGCACATATGTTGAAAGCAAAAGAAGGAAGAAAATAAAAGAATTCATGCCACGTGGAGGAGCCTACGTACGCACTAATAACGGACCACATTTTAAAGCAAAAGCACATGTTACTAGAGGATTAATTAAGTGCTAATGATGACTTGGAGGCTACACAATCACGAGGGTACTTTTGGTAGTCCTCTAAAAATGTAATTAGGGTTTTAGGCATATACAAATACCCCTTTATATTTCATGTAATAATCTTCCTCTCTAATGCAAGTTGTAGCACAAAGCCAATGTTAAATAAAATGACTCTTTAATGGCTTCTTAGCCTTGTTCTTATATAATCCAACTTTATTTTATGCTCTTTTACTTTATGTCATCTTATGCTCTCTTTTAATTCATGAAATTAGTTTAGATTTATTTTATGCAAGCAGATAGTTCTTTTTTCTTTTAATTAGCTCTCATTTTTCTTCATGTTTATGTTGAAAACACTTTATGTTAAAATATATTTGAATAAGAGAAGTCAAACTACTTTAATTTAAGGGTTAATGAAGCTCTCATGAATCATATAAAATTAACGTAATAATTTCATTTATGATCTCCCTTTTGTCCGTAATAATTTTTTGATGTTTACGAAATTTTATTATTTAATAGTGAATTTAATAGCCTATGTTGTTTGTAACTAATAGGCTGTACTTAATCAAACATAAACACAAGTTTCTCTTTCATCTAAATATGATTTTGGTAATGAAAATGAAACTAGAATCAAAATTTGATGCTCTGTGTTACTAATTCATAGTAAATAGGCCATACTTAAAATAAATTTTATCTTTAATTTTTTGCCAATTTCAGAGTTGATAAGCGGGTTAGAGGATGTGTTAGAGTTTGATGGTTTAAGTGTATTAGCTAACAACACAATCCAGCCATACTTATAACAAATACATTAGCTAATTTTACAAATGAATAAAATGAGGGAATATAAATTTATTGTGTGTTAATTTGTTCGAACATAAGAGTGGATTTGCCTTTAAATTCTTTTTAATCTCATAATTTTATTCACTTTTGTCTAGTTTGTTTTGCACAATTTTCTTAGTTAATTTCGAACCTTGGGCTAATTTGATTGAATAATTTTAGAATTATTTCTTTCTTCGTGGATCGATCCACACTCGCATACGTTCTACCATTGTACGTGGTTGTAACACCCCAGATTTTTGATAACATTATTTAAGAGATTTAGTTAGATAAACTAAATAAAATAAAGTGTTAATTAGAGGATTGAGATTTGATTTTAAGTAAGATAGCTGTGCTTTTTTAACTAATAAATTAAAAGAAGGGCTTAAAATGAATTAGAGGAGGGTTATTATGGAAAAGAGGCCATTCCTATATCACTTTCCTTAGGCCATGTATCACTACACACGTTCGTTCTCATTTTAAAATTTTAAAAGCAAGGCCGACTACCATTTTTAAGAAAAGAAGAAGAGGAAACTAAATAAAAGTTAAGGGATAAGCACATTCAAATCAAACTCATTCAAATCTTAAGATCCTTAATCTCTAAAGCAAAGATGAATAATGTTTACATCTCTAAATTTTTATGGTTTCGGTTTTATGATTAAATCCTAATGATTTTACAAAGATTTTCCATGTTTTTGAATGATAAAATGATTATATATACATGCTGAAGATTTATGAATGTTCATATAGATTTTATGACACGTTTTGAGATGAAAACCCTATCAAATGACATCGGTTAGCCATGCAAATTTTATAGTGACCTAAAAAGTTATTTTAGAAATGGGTTTCAATTTTCAGAGTTTTCTGAATTTATGTGGAATTATTATGAATTTTCTAAGGAAGAAACTGGTATTTTGGATTATAAAATTATTTACAGAAAAACAATTTATCGTTTGGATCCGAATTTTTTTTATGTTGAAAAGAACATATTAATTGATTTTCTGAAATTTTTCTAGAATTTTCTAAGGTGATTTAATAGTTATATAAAACTATTTAAGGTATGTAACTTAAATGTTTTATATAATTGTAAAGGAGAAAGGGACTCTTTCAAAATTGTTTAAATTTCCAAATAAGGAAAGTCGGCAGCTTTTTTGAATGTAAAAATCTAGCAACTAATCAGATTTAGACAAATATTGCAGGTTGGATACAAAGGGACATCTTTAAAGTACTAATAAATAGTTTTTCTACTGTTTCAACTCTTTCGGCAAGAGGTTTCGCCTCCATTCCAAACCTCTGACAAGGTCAAATGGTATCAAACCTTTCGACTTGGTCAATAACCAATGACATGGTATCAGACAAATGATACATAGTGACTTGGAAGGGGTTGAAAGGTTTAGGGAAAAAGGTTAGAGCTTTCAAAGAGATGAAGCTTTATTTAGGTTTTAAAGAAAATACGCTTGCTTGCTTTCGGAAAAGAGCTTTCGACGTTGTTAAATGGCTTAAAAGAAAAGGTTTCGATTGGTTTTCTTTCTTGTTTTAATTAAAACCTTCCGACAAGATCGAGAGGTAACCTTCCGACAAGATCGACAAGAACATAGTTGCGCTTCCTATCTTTCGATTCAGTTGCTTACGAAGGGAATCTTTCTTTTTTTTAAACTTGCCGCCTCTCCAGTGCTTTCGAAGGGTTGGTTTCAACGCCATCACTTCATTGTTTTCGAATGGTTTTGTCAAAGGTTTTGAAGCAATTGCTTTCGACTCCAATGTTTTTTTGATCCTTTTGCTCTACTTGAAGGCATAATTCAAATATTTTAAGTCGAAATGTTTTAAAGGTTTCGAAGTAGTTAACTTTGAATGATCTCGAAAGGTTTCCACTTGTTTAAAATTGAACCCAATTCCTTCGAATGGTTTCCAGTTTCATTGCTTTCGAAAGATTTATCAATGATTTCATAGGGAAGGTTCTTCAGGCTTTCGACAGAGTCGAAAGGTGAGACCTTTCAATTAGGTCAAAAAGAAACCTCCTGACAAGGTTGAAAGGTAAGACCTTTCGACATGGTCGAAAGGTATGGTTTTTAGTGTTTTCGAAAGGCTAAGGTTTAAAGGATTTAAAAGGCGGATGTCATAAGTTTAAAGCTTATAAAAGGAAGGTTTTTGTTGGTTTTGAAGCAGCCACCTTCAATGATTTCGAAATTTTTTATTAAAGGTTTTGAAGGAGTTACCTTCAATACTCTCGAAGGGCTTTACTAATAGTTTTGAAGTGGTTACCTTCGCTTTTTCGAAAGGTTGTTTAAAGATTTAAACAAAGGTTTTGAAAATAATGACTAGGCCGACAGCCTAAGCGCTTTAGGTTATACAGGACTTTGACTTATTTTAAAAGGATAGATAATCCTTATTGAACATCATCAACATTATTTTAGTAAAGTATATATAACATGAATAATAGCTTAGAGTAAAGCTAAAGATATTTTTACTTGTATTTATTTGATTTGACAGACTAAATCATTTTGAGATGGTTTTCAAGTAAAATTTGAAGGGTAGTTAACCCAAAAGAAAATTTGGAAAGTTAGCTCATTTAAATTCGGACAGTTACTCCATTTTAAGGACAGCCGGCCTAGAAGACGGTTAGTCCAAAGGACAGTTAGTCCAGATTAGGGTAGTTAGCCCAGATATGAATAGTTAGTTCATTTGTTAGCATAACGGAACTTGCTACTTTTTAAGGACCGTTAGTCCACCCTTTTTACCTATTTTGGGCAGATGCCCATTATCTAGCATAAAAGATATTGCCATTTTGGTATAATCAGTTTTAGGACAGATAGTCTAGAAAAGGGCAGTTAGCTTAGAATTTAGGATAGATAGTCCAGTAAAAGGCAGAAGCTCAAATTTTAGGACAGATACTCCAGAAAAGAGCAGTTAGCTCAGAATTTAGGACAGATAGTCTAGTAAAGAGCGAACAGCTTAGATTTTAGACAGATAGTCTATTTTATTTCCTATTTTAGCATAATGATATTACTATATTATTATTACTATAATCAGTTGATAAACTAGTTTGGTTGCAAGAAATAATTTGCAAAATATATGTTTTGAATATAGATTTTAGTGACGGAAACCCATTCCGCTAAGCAACGTGGTCTCACTATATATCAGTAAACAGAGATGTGGTAGAAATTTTTCATACCAGGCTTTATGTCTGACTCAAAGTTTATGTTTCCCCTTAAAATCTCGAGTGCTCAAAATTTGATTTGAGTAGGTTGAGGGTTTAAGTTTCCAGGTTTTAGCAGATTTTGACGAATAAAACATCCAAAGACGAGAAGGTGGCTGACGGATAGCTAATTTAAGGATTCTATTTTCAATTGTTTCCGCTGTGTATTAAGACAATTATGTCTATATTGCTTTGATCATCTAAGGGGGCATCTTCATATATCTCTCTTGGCATATTGTTGTAAATTATATTTGATCAAGACTTGGGAATACGTCTAGGGATTTATTTAACTTGGATATGGTATTATTTGAAATGTAATCACTGAAAATTATTGTTTTGGGAAACCTGTGATTTTGTTCATACTCAAGTGCTTCTGATATTACAGATATCCTCTTAACATTAACGTATTTCGTCACCAGATGTTAATACCGTGGATGACTGCAGCATCCATAGCGCTTAGCTTTTTGTCTCCAGATATGGGATGTTACAACTTGGTATCAGAGCATAGGTTTATGAAAAATTTAACTAAAAATTTGTTTTGAAAACAAAAATCCAAAGAAATTAGAGTAAGATTTGGGGTTGGGTTAACACTATAGTAACGTACTTGTATCTGCTATATATAATTATGCACTTTATCTCCATTCATCTATCTTTGATTAGGTTATCTTTCTGTATCTCATGAGGTATGAATATAGATATGGATGGTAGAAGAAGCAGAGTTAACCAAGGAGGGGGAAGCACTGAAAGGAATGCTGGACCTAATGCAGGGAGAGGCCAAGGTTAGGCAGTAATGTGGGTGAAGAAGTCCTGCTGGTTGGAATGGAAGCCATGTATTAGTTTTTCAGGAATATAATGTAGGCATGAGTTGCAGCCAGAGTGTTAGGAGGAAATGCTACAAGAGTAGGGGTTTTGGAAGTTCCGATAGTTAATTATTTCACCAAGATAAGTGGTGATTATGTGAAGCTAGGAGGGAGGCCATTTATGGGAACGGAAGATGCCATTGAAGTTGAGAACTGGTTGTTGCACTGCAAAAGAATTTTTTCAGATCTGAGGCTTAATGATGAGCAGAAGAGGAGGTTGGCGTCCAGATAGATTCAGGGGCCTTCACTGTTTTGGTGGAATGGTGTAACTGCAACAGTCGATGAAGAGACAATTACCTAAGAGGATTTCAAGAGGAGATTCTAAGAGAGGTTTATGTATGTAATGGCACTGTCAGATTTGATTAGGCAGTTTGTTGAGCTGGTGCAGGGTAATATATCTATTGCTGAATATGCTAGGAAGTTTGAAGAGTTGGCTCGGTATGTGTATGCTTCGGTAGATATTATGTCGAAGTGGAATGAGAAGTTCATCAAAGGATTGAAGCCAGAATTGGATAGTGCTACTTTGTCTCATCTTAGAGATCCTTTTAATATTGTTGTAGAGATGGCTTTGAGGCATGAAGAGGTCCTTAAGTCTCTAGAGAAGAGAAAGGCGAAATGGGTCTTGGTTGGGCAGCGCCAGAAGAGAAAGTTCTTTCCTAATAAATGTACTCAGAAGGGTGGAGCAGCTAAGAAAGCGAAGTACAAGGTTGTCTACTATTAATGTAATAAGAAAGGGAACTTTGCTAATGAGTGTTGCTTAGGAAAGGCAAAGGATGTGGCTAAGGGGAATAAATCAGGTGTTTCAACTATGATTAGATAGGCCATTATAAGAACCAGTGCAAGGAGCCCATTAGAGATTGTAAGGGCAAGATGTACACATTCGAGCCTGCTACTTCCAAGCCAACATCCTAGGAAAAGAGAAAGGTAGTTCTTGGAGGAACGCTTTAGATTCATGGTATGTATGTTAGCATATGCATCGCGTTCTTTTATATTTAGATGTTTGATAGATAAGCTTAAGCTTGAACCCACATATTTAGTTACTTCCTTACGGGTTGCGGATTCAATAGGAGGGTATGCAACTATAGGATTGAGGTGTGACCAATTTGAGTTTGACCTGTTAGGTCATGCTTTTGTGTGCAGTTTGCATATGTTTGATTTTGTAGGGTTCGAGATCATCGTAGGTATGGATTGTTTCAGTAAGTACGATGCTAAGATATTCCCTATGGTAGGAAGATATCTCTTAGACACCCAGATAGTAGCGATCAGATTGTTTCACCGTAGGAGGTTCTAGCGGTGCAGTGTTTGCTTTATTGGGTACTTTGGATTCAGATGATGAGTTGAGCCGAGTTTTCATGGTTATAGAATTCACACATGTGTTTGAGCCTGTAGCTGGATTGTCGCCTAAACGAGCCATCGAATTTTGAATAGATTTGGTTTTGGGAGCAGAACCAGTGAGTAGACCACCAAGTAGGATGAACCCTTTAAAGATGAGGGAGATGAAGGTGCAGTTGATGGATTTAGAGGGCAACATTTTTTTCAGGCCGAACAGTTCGCCGTGGGGGTGCAGCTACAGTGTTTGCTAAGAAGCCGGATGGATGTTGAGGCTATGTATCGATTATTGTATGTTGAATGAGTGGACGATAAAGAATCGATATGCGTTGCGCAGAATTGACGATTTTTTTGACCATCCAAGTGGAGCAAAGGTATCTTCTCAGTTGGATTTAGCAACGGGTTTTCATCAGCTTAGGGTAGCAGATGATAGTATGCCTTTGACAGCATTCAGGACCAGATATGGATCGTACGAATGGTTAGTTATGCCATTCGGACTGACGAATGCTCCAGCTTTCTTTGTGGACTTGGTGAACCGGATTTTTCTAAAGCTTTTAGACAGGTTCGTGCTGGTTTTTATAAATGATATCTTGATATACTCTAAGGATGAAAGAGGGCATAAAGTTTACCTTAGAGTAGTGCTTGAGACGTTGAGGCAGCATCAGTTGAAAGCGAAGTTTTCGAAGTGTCACTTCTGGAAGAAGGAGGTGAAGTTTTTTGGTTATGTAGTCTCAGAGGAAGGGTTGTCAGTGTATCCGACTAAGATCGAGGCAGTGAATAGGTGGAAAAGACCCTAGATAGTAACCGAGATTAAGAGCGTCCTTGGATTGGTTGGTTATTATCGAAGGTTCATTAAGGATTTCTCACGGTGGCAGCATCGATGACCGGGCTAACAAGGAAGGATATGAAGTTTGTGTGGATCGACAAGAATAAGGAAGCATTCCAGTCTAAAACACTTATTGAACTATGCACTTGTGTTGGTGGTTCCAGATGGGAATCAGGATTTGTTAGTTTATATCGAGCGTTTGGAACTGGATTAGAAGCTAAGCTAATGCGGAGAGGTAAAGTAATTGTCTATGTTTCTAGACAGCTTAGACCGCATGTGGTCAAATATCCAACGCATGATTTTGAATTGGCTGCTGTAATTTTTGCCCTGAAGGTATGGAGACATTACCTTTTGGGAGAAATGTTTGAGCTGTATACACATCATAAGCCGCTGAAGTATTTGTTCTTCCAAATGGAGTTGAACATGAGACAACAGAGGTGGTAAGAGTTCTTAGCAGCTTATGATTTTGGGATCGAGTACACACTAGGGAAAGGAAACAAGGTCGCAGATGCACTTAGCAGAAAACATCAGAATGCATTTTTAGCAATGATGGCTGAGTGGAAAGACTTGAAAGCACTAACATATTGCAGATTGCAGTGGAGATCTAAGGCATATTCTAGTGGTAATACAGTTGTATTGTCTTGTTTGGAAATTCGATCGGTATTGATTGTACGAATTGCTTCTAAGGAGATATAGGATCCAGTGTTTGCTAAGCAGATCAAAAGCTAAAGGAAGGAACCAAAAGCGATGACTTGAAAGATTTTGATCTTGACCAGAAAGGATGGTTGAGAAAGAAAGGAAGATTATGTGTTTCAAATATAGGAAACATAAGGAAGGAAGTCTTAGATGAATGCCATCGTTTGAAGTTCACTATACATACTGGAGGTACCAAGATGTATCAAGTTATGAAGAGGAATTTCTTTTAGGAAGGAATGAAGTAGGAAATTGGTTTGTGTGTAAGGCAGTGCTTGAATTGCCAATAGGCAAAGGCCGAACACCAGAAGCCAAGTGGTTTGCTTCAGCCGTTATATATTCCAGTATGGATGTGAGATTCTATTTCTATGGACTTCATAGACGGGTTGCCAAGGTCGAACAGAGGTAATGAAAGTATATGGGCCATTGTGGACAGATTGACCAAGAATGCTCATTTCATTCCAGTTAGGTTAACCAAGACGGCACCTGTTTTAGCGAGGTTATTCATGAAGAACGTGATTAGACTTCATGGTGTTCCTAGAAATATAGTTAGTGATAGAGATTCCTTATTCACTAGCGAGTTTTGGAAGAGTCTGCAGGAAGTTTTGGAAACCAAGCTTAAGATGAGTACCGCTTACCATCCGCAGATAGATGAGCAAACAAAAAGAGTTAACAATACCTTGAAAGATTTGTTAAGAGCTTGTGTTCTGGATTTTCATGGATCATGGGAAGACCATCTGCATCTAATCGAGTTTTCGTATAACAATGGTTATCATACTAGTATTGGGATGACACCGTTTGAGCTTTGTATGGAAGGCCATGCAGATCTCCTGTTTGTTGGTTGGAGACTGGGGATAGGTTGATTCTTGGTCTAGATCTGGTTAGAGAGGCCGCGGAGAAGATTGAGGTCATTCGAGCTAGAATGAAGGAGGCTCAGTCTAGGCAGAAGAGTTATGTAGATAAGAGACAGAAAGATTTGGAGTTCTCAGTCGGGGACGGGGTTTTCATCAAAGTATCATCGATGAAGGGTATGCTTAAATTTGGGAAGTCGGGGAAGTTATCTCCTAGGTTCATTAGACATTTTCAATTATTGAGAGGGTCGGGAAACTCGCTTATGGACTTGAATTACCGAGCAGTATGGCAGGTGTCCACGATGTTTTTCATGTTTCTCCTCTCAGAAAATATGTTTGAGACCCTGAGACTGCTATTGTACCGACAGTGCTAGATGACTTAGTGGTAGAACCGGACTTGACCATAGTGAGGAAGCCTTTTTGCATTGCTGCGAGAGATGAGAAGAGGCTTAGAACCAAGATAGTCAGATTAGTCAAAATCCAGTGGAGCAACGATGACAGAGACTGTACATGGGAGGTAGAGGGCAGGATTAGAGATACTTATCCTGACTTATTTGATGGTATATTTACCGTTTCATTTGTTATGTGTGCGCCTTATTGTAATTTCAAGGACAAAATTCTTTAAGGAGTGAAGCGTGTAACACCCCATATTTTTGATAACATTATTTAGGAGATTTAGTTAGATAAATTAAATAAAATAATATGTTGATCAAGGGATTGAGATTTGATTTTAATTAAGACAGCCATGCCTTTTAACTAGTAAATTAAAAGAAGGGTTTAAAATGAATTAGAGGAGGAGTATTATCGGAAAGAGGCCATTTCTATTTCACTTTCCTTAGGCTGTGTATCACTACACACGTTCATTCTCATTTTAAAAAGTTAAAAGCAAGGCCGACCACCATTAACAAGGAAAGAAGAAGAGGAAACTAAAGAAAAGCTATGGGATAAGACAATTCAAATCAAGCTCATTCAAATCTCAAGCTCCTTAATCTCTAAATCAAAAGTGAATAATGAAAAAAATCTAAATTTTTATGGTTTCGGTTTTATATTAAATTCGAATGATTTTGTAAAGGTTTGCCATGTTTTTGAGTGATAAAATGATTTTGATGATTTATGAAGGTTCATATAGATTTTATGACACGTTTTGAGATGAAAACCCTATTAAATGACATCGGTTAGTCATGCAAATTTTATGGTAATCTAAAAAGTTGTTTTAGAGATGGGCTTCAATTTTCAGATTTTTCTGAATTTATGTGGAATTATTGTGAATTTTCTAAGAAAGAAAATGATATTTTGTATTATAAAATTTTTTATGGGAATTTTTTATATCTTTTGGATTAGAAAATTTTATATGTTGAAAAGAACATATTAATTGATTTTCTAGAATTTTTTTAGAATTTTATAAAGTGATTTAATAGTTATATAAAATTATCTAAGGTATGGGAATAAATGTCTTATATAATTATAAAGGAGAAATGAGCTTTTTCATGTTTAAATTTTCAAATAAGGAAAGTCAGCAGCATTTTTGAGTATAAAAATATGGCAACCAATCAGATTAAGACAAATAAGGTAGGGTATAAAAGGACAACTTTAAAGTACTAATAAATAGTTTTTCTACCATTTTAACTCTTTCGGCAAGAGGTTCCACATCCATGTCAAACCTTCTGACCAGGTTGAAATGTATCAAACCTTTCGACTAGGTTAATAACCAATGCACATGATATCAGGAAACTGGTACGTAGTGAATTGGAAGGGGTCGAAATGTTTAGGGACGAAAGGTTAAAGATTTCGAAAGAGACGAAGCTATGTTTAGTTTTTAAAGAATTATGTCTGCTAGCTTTCGACGAAGAGCATTCGACATGGTCAAATGATTTAAAAGAAAAGGTTTCATTTGGTTTGCTTTTTTGTTTTAATTGAAACCTTTTGACAAAGTCAAAATGTAAACTGCTGACAAGGTCGAAAAGAACTTAGCTGCCGCTTCCTACCTTTCGATTCAGTTGCTTTCAAAGGGAATCTTTTGTTTTCTAAAACTTGCCACCTCTGCATTGCTTTTGAAGAGTTGGTTTCAACACCATCACTTCACTGTTTTTGAATGGTTTGAAAGATTTTGTTAAAGGTTTCGAAGCAGTTGCTTTCGGCTCTAATGTTTTTTCTAATCATTTTACTATACTTGAAGGCATAATCCAAATGTTTTAAGTTGAAACGTTTTAAAGGTTTCAGAGTAGTTAACTTTGAAGGTTTCGGAAGGTTTCCACTTGTTTTAAATTGAACCCAAATCTTCGAGAAGTTTTAAGTTTCATTGCTTTGGAAAGATTTATCAATGATTTCATAGGGGAGGTTCTCCAGGCTTTCGACAAAGTCGAAAGGTGAGACCTTTCGACTAGGTCGAAAAGAAACCTTCCGACAAGGTAGGAAGGAAAGACCTTCTGACAAAGTCGAAAAGTATGGTTTTCAGTGTTCTCGGAAGGCTAAGGTTTAAAGGATTTAAAAAGCGGATGCCATAGGTTTAAAGCTTATAAAAGGAAGGCTTTTTATTGGTTTTGAAGGTGTTACCTTCAATGATTATGAAAGTTTTTATTAAGGTTTTGAAGGAGTTACCTTCGGTACTTTTGTACTTTCAAAGGGCTTTATTAATAGTTTTGAAGGGGTTACCTTTACTGTTTTTGAAAGGCTGTTTAAAGGTTTAAACAAAGGTTCGAATTTAATGACTAGGCAGATAGCCTAAATGTTTTAGGTTTTAAAGGACTTTTACTTATTTAAAAGAATGGATAATCCTTATTGAACATCATCAACATTATTTTGAGTAAAGTACAATAACATGACAAAATAGCTTAGAGTAAAGCTAAAGATATATTTTCCTTCTGTATATATGATTTGACGGACAAAATCATATTGAAAAGGTTTTCAAGGAAAATTTAAAGGGTAGTTAACCCAAAAGAAAGTTCGAATAGTTAGCTCATTTAAATTCGGACAGTCGGTCCATTTTGCAGGCAGTTGGCCCAGAAGACAGTTAGTCCAGATTAGGGCAGCTATTCCAGATATGAAAAGTTAGTTCATTTGTTAGCATGACAAACCTTGCTACTTTTTAAGGACGGTTAGTCCACCCTTTTTACCTGTTTTAGGCAGATAGCCCATTATCCAGCATAAAAATATTACCATTTTGGTAAAATCAGTTTTAGGACAGATAGTCTAGAAAAGATCAGTTAGCTCAGAATTTAGGACAGATAGTCCAATAAAGAGCAGATAGCTCATATTTTAGGATAAATAGTCCAGCAAAGAGCAGTTAGCCCAAAATTTAGGGCAGATAGTCCAGTAAAGAGCAGATAGCTTAGATTTTAGACAGATAGTCTATTTTATTTCCAGCTTTAGCATAATGGATATTGCTATATTATTATCATAAATAGTTGATTAACAAGTTTGGTTACAGGAAAGAATCTGCAAAATATATATTTTGAAAGAGATATTAGTAAGGGGAAACCCGTTCCGCTAAACGGCTTGGTCACATTATATATCAGTAAATAGAGATGTAACAGAAATTATTCTAACCAGGCTTTATGTTTGAATCGAAGTTTTTGTTTCCCCTTAAACTCTCGAGTACTTAGGCTGAGGGTTTAGGTTTTCAGATTTTAGTAGATTTTGGTGAATAAAGCATCCTAAGACGAGCAGGTGGATGACAGACAGCTAATTTAGGAATTCTGTTTTAAATTGTTTCCACCATGTATTAAGATAATTATGTCTATTTTGCTTTGATCATCCAAGAGAATATTTTCATATGTCGCTCTTGGTGTATTGTTGTAAATTATATTTGATCATTGCTTGTGAATACGTTTGGGGATTTTTGTAACTTGGATATGATATTATTTGAAATGTAACCATTGAAAATTAATGTTTTTGAAAATATGTGATCTTGTTCATATTCAAGTGCTTCTGATATTATGGATACCCTTAACATTACCGTATTTCGTCACCAGAAATTAATATCGTGGATGACTACAGAATCCATAGTGCTTAGCTTTAGGCCTTCAAATATGGGATGTTACAGCCATGTGCTTGAGGTTTTTACGATATATTTCGATGGTATTCTAATGATATAATTTTCTGTCACCAATTAGGTTTTTGGCCCATTGCCAAGAAATGCAATTTAGTTTTAATTTTACTCTCCGAATTAATTTTATGCTTTGTTTATTTTATTTTATGTTTTCCTAAAAAATTTGTTTAGTTCATTGCGATTTTGTGACAGTTATGTTTGCTGATAGTTTTCAAGTAATTTCTATTCATTTCCATTCTATGGCATTCCACTATATTCATTTGTGCATTACATTCACTTTCCTTAGTTCTTACCTAGTCTTTGGCTTTCCTATTTCTTTAAGTTTCTAGCTTAAAAGAAATCATTCTCATTGCCTTTTCACTTTTCATTTAATTCTTTTGTCTATTTAGTTCCCAGTTGTTTTCTGTATGTTACTTTCACTGTGTATTATTTGTGTCTGTACATTGCTTTGTTCTTTTCATTAAAAAAACATGTAGAACTTTGATTTCTGCATTGCATTTCTTCGAACTGCTCTTACATTAAATTCTGTACGTTTCCAATCTATTCATCCTCCTCCTTTGCTTTACAACTCCTCACCACACCTCTGTTCTATACATACATTTTGTACACTTCAACATTCACTATAACAACTTTCAAGCCCCATTTCTAAATCACACGGCAGCACATCCTTGCATCTCCTCCTACACTCCTCATTTCAGTGCCTCATCACCTCTGCCACACTCCTCATTTCATCACCCACTCAACCATCCACCTCCTCCTACGTATCACAAACAGCTACGCAAACTCCTCTTCACTGCCTTCACTCACTGCCCAATCGCATCACAAACTCCTGCAATTTAGGACTTCATCATGCCTACAACCAAAATCCCCAAATCACCCGAAACTCAAAACCTCTCGACGAGTTCCTCCAACCTCAAACAATCGCCACCATCCAATCGAAACCAACACCCACCTTAAATCGACAATAACTTGCTTCCAACAGCTATCCTCCTCTCTAAAACCCAAATCGATCGCAAATCCCTCACCCTCAACATGCAATCACCATCACTCTAAATCCGACCTCATCCAGTTTTTCCATTGCATTTTCGTTTATTCGTCCGATTTGTTTTAAGCAAAGAAGATGGGATAAAATTTTAAGAGTATGGGATTGTTTTAACAGGCGAGTTTTCCTTATGTTGTGTGGGCTGTTTATGTTAATTTTGTATGTGTGTCTTTGTTATTAATAGTTTTTGTATACTTAATATATATATATATATATATATATATATATATATATATATATATATATAGCTTTAGGTAATTTGAGTTGATTTTTATTTTCTTCTTATCTCTAATTTTACTTTAATTGCATTAATTGCATTATTGGTTACTTACATTTCTAAAAGAATAAAAAAAATAAAAAATCATTTGTAGTGTCATTATTAATACACATTTAATTTTTGTTTTGCATCATCTTATCTTATTTGCTTTTCTAAGGGCAATACCCAACTTCACATAAGTCGGAAGATTTCATCGCCTTTCCTTAGCCCACAAGTTGCACATCATCTTAGAATTTGACTAATAACAACAGTTAGACGTTGGACTTAAAGGAGTCACCAGCTCATATAGGGCAAAATTGCAACTTGACAAGTTGATTTCTTTTATAAATTTATTTCTCGATATCTACGCTATGATGGAGCAATAATTACAGTGATTCGTAAATATTAGAATGATTGTTTCTCTAAAGGCACTAAAATCTTTGGCTGCATTGGTGCACCGATAACTCCTGTCCGTTACCTGGCTAAGAACTATTTCGTTAAATTAAGTCAATGTGTGATTATACAGTTTTGGGATTAGGAGCTACTAAGGACATAAAAGTTATAGTTAAGTCCTTGCATTCATTTAGTTGCATTAGTTCATGCATATATTAAAAAAACAAAAAACCCAAAAGTAAAAAAAAAAAAAAAATCAAGTTTTCCTTAACTTGATTTTTAAACAAAAGTAAAAAAAAAATCTTTTCAAAAACAAAAACTAAAAAAACAAAATATCTTAAAAAAGAAACAAATTTTAAAATACAAAAAACAAAACAAAAATAAGTCTTCCTTTTGAAAAAAAATTCTTTCTTGTAAATATTTTCCTTTTGAAAAAAAAAAAAAAAAATTCACTTCATTTCATTTTCTAAACCTCATTTTATTCTCTTAAGCTTGGTTTTCATGTCTTTCTCTCCTTGATCTTTTCACTTGTGCATGAATACCTAGACTCGTGACACAAGGACGAATCATTTAACCTGAACGAATGAACTTTCAAATATGGCTAATGAAAAGCCTCCCCGAACTCTCATGGATAGAATTTTTTCCGATAGAGTTTCTATTCCTTCTTGTATCACCTTATTTGCCCTAAACCGTAATCATTTCAAAATTCATTCAAGTTATATTGCCACAATCCGAAAAGTTGGCAACTTTGAACATGATGACCCATACATATTCTTAAAAAAATCGAACAAGTCTATGCAACCATTAAACTCCAACAATTATGTAACGTTGAAATCAAACTTAGGTTAATTCCATTTGCCTTACCGATTATGCAAAAAAATAAATTGTATAGCCTTGCCTTCGAATTCAATCAAAAATTAGGATAAATTCATTAAATTTTTCTTAAAATGTTTTACCCATCGTAAAAAACGATCAAAATATGAAACAAAAATTGCAAACTTTCATCAAAATAAAAGTGAACCTTTCAGAATATACTTTGAAAAATTTAAAGAGCTTTTGGTAAAATGTCCACACCATAATTTTGAAAAATGGACACTTTGCCAAATGTTATACGGTGGACTTGAAAATAGTTCAAGAATCATGTTTGAGTCGATGTGCCAGGGCAATTTTCTTTCCCAACTTCACGATGATGCTTGGCAATTCCTCGAGAACTTGGCCGAAAAATCATCTCAATGGGAATATTCTAACGATAAATTTATCTATTCACGACTAAATGCACAGTCGAGAGGATCATCATTGGTTTTGGAAGCGAAAATTGATGTGATAATTAATAAATTCGACGTTTTCTCATCCAGTCAAGTGAACTAAGCTTCCCAACCATTGTTATAAATGTAACGATCCAAATTACATTGACGATCTGTGCACTCATTCGTTAGAGCAACTCAATGCTTTTAACAAAGTTAAGAATGATCTGTTTTCTCCAACATACTATCCCAGATGGAGAAATCATTCTAACTTTTCATGGAACCAAAATAATTCTAACACGAATTAGGTTCGACCCAATTTTCAAGCATCTCCAAACAACACTTCGAATCCTCCTTTTTAGCCCAACCACTTTCGAAAAAAGTTTATGCCTCCATCTTAAAATCAACCACAACAATCTTTCGCTCCCTAAGACGATAAACAAATGACTTCACTTGAGAAAAGCCTTGAAAATTTGGCTAAAGTGACCATTCAAAACCTCCAATCAAATAGCAATTTGCAAAACTTATTGACCCCGTACATGTAAAGAATAGGTTAATCGATTGTCAAACTCAAAATGCAAATGAGTCAATCAACCACTTATATGAGTGAACGTGAACGAGGCACGTTTCCATGTCAGCCAGTTTCAAACCCTCAAAACCCAAAAAAAAATTCGAATCAAGCTCTTGTCATTCAAGATAGCAATGTAAACCAAATGAACGCTATCGCAACTCTGTGTTTCGGTAAACTAATCAGTAACCAAGTTGTCAATCCAAATGATTTACTGAAAGCACCTTTTGACACTTTGAAAACAACAAATGATTCTAATCAAAACATCGAGTTGAACTTTGAACCAAATTCCAAATCTAATTCTTCTCCTACTTAAGTAGACCAACTTAGTGAGTATCGAGTTCCATTTCCATATCGACTTCGACCTTAGAAACATTCCGATCAGATGGAAAACATGGTTGAAATTTTTAAACAAGTCAAGGTGAACATTCCTCTCCTTGACATCGTTCAACAAATCCCCATTTACGCTAAGTTTCTAAAGGACTCACGTACTCAAAAAGGACACAATCACGTATCCAAGAAAGTTTTCTTAGTTGCCGGTCTTTGTCTTGTCTCAATCAATTCCCATAAAATACAAAGATCCTAGTTGTCTTACGATCACGTGTACAACAGAAGACAAGGTAATTAACAAATGCTTATTAGACTTAGGTGCAAGTGTCAACTTGATTCCTTATTTAGTTTACCAGCAACATGGCTTGGGTGAACTAAAACCGACGAAGGTAACTTTTCAATTTGCCAACTGTCCGATAAAAAATCCGTAGGAGAAATCAAGGACGTACTCATCAAAATCAGATAATTCATATTCCTCATCGATTCATCGTTCTTGAGACACAACCAATGAACAATCCAATGAGTCAAATTCCATTGATTTTAGGACGACCTTTCTTAGTCACTTCGAATGCCCTAATCAATTGTGGAAATGGTTTGATGAAAATTTGTTTTGGTAACATGAATTTGGACCTCAACATCTATGATCTCAAAAATCAATCAAATGAACCTCTTAACCTAACGTTGGAAATTAGATCCATTCAATAAAATTTTGATAATGAAACAATTGACTTTAACCATGAACGCGAGATTGAATACGAACAAATATTTCAAGATGAGCCTAAAGAGATTGAAAACACGCTTCCATTTGAACCCCTCATAGCTGAGTCAGACCATCAACTGAATTCTTTGATTGAGCAACCTCCTAGGTTGGAACTTAGACCTCTTTCCGATCACCTGAAGTACGCATACTTGGTGACAATGAAACGTTTTCTTTCGTAATCTCTTCAAATCTTTTTCTTAATCAAGTAGTCTCTCTTCTTTCAATTCTGTCGAAAAACAAAGGGGCAATTGTATGGTCGATAACTGATATTAACGGAATTATTCCTGCACTTGTTCAACTTCACATCTACTTAGTTGACGAATCCAAGCCTGCTCGTGACGCGTAGCGAAGGCTTAACCCAAAAACGAGGGATGCGGTTCGAGACAAAATTATTAAACTCCTCAATAATGGAATCATATACACCATTTTTGATGGTTCCTAGGTTAGCCCAATTCATGTCATGCCTAAAAAGTATGCACTTACCATTATCACGGACGACGCTAACGAACTCATTCCAACTCGTACTCAAACGGGTTGGTGTGTTTGCATTGATTATAAAAAATTAGATGCTACATCATGTAATAAACACTTCCCTTTCCTTTCATTGACCAAATGCTCGAACGATTAGCCGACCACGAATTCTATTGATTTCTTGATGGTTATTCTAGTTATAACCAAATTTCGATCGCTCCGAAGATCAAGAGAAAACGGCTTTCATGTGTCCATTTGGCACCTTTTCATATCAACATATGCCATTTGGCCTTTGCAATGCTCATAATATTTTTTAAATATGCATGGTCAGCATCTTTTCCGACATCATCAAATGCTTTTTGGAAGTTATTATGGATGATTTTTCCATCTTTGAAACTCTTTTTCCGTGTGCTAACACCACGTCAAGATGGTTCTAAGCCGATGCAAAGAAAAATACTTGACATTAATTGGAAAAGATGCCATTTCATGATCAAACATGACATTGTCCACGGACATGTCATTTCAAACAAAGACACTGAGGTAGATAAAAAAAATTAAACATAACTGCAATCTACTCGCTCTCAAATTCGTCAAGTACATTCGTTCGTTTCTTGGGCACGTTGGCTTCTATCAATGTTTTGTAAAGGATTTCTTTAGAATTGCTCAACCTCTAACTGCTCTTCTTGGAAAACACATTCCATTTGAGTTTAATTCTGATTGATTTTTTTCTTTCGAAGGTCTTAAAAATGAAATCAATTCTGCTCCCATCGTTTGCTCACCCAGCTGAGATCTTCCTTTTGAAATAACATGTGACGCCTCTAAGTTCGCAATTGATGCTGCCTTAGGATAATGCATCAACAAAGTTCTTCATGTCATCTACAACGTTAGTATGATTATAAACGATGCTCAACTCAATTACATGACTACTGAAAAAGTGCTTCTAGCGATGGTTTTTTCGCTCGAAATATTGCGATCTTATTTGATTTGCTCACACATTACGGTTTACACTGACCACTCCGCTTTTAGGCACATTTTCGCTAAAAAGGTTGCAAGTCTCATTTGATCTGTCGGATCTTTTTACTCTAAGAATTTGACCTCACAATCAAAGACAAAAATGATCCGACAACGTCATTGCTGATCATTTGTCGCGTCTTCCGAACGCACCAACTTCTTTATCGATCAACGGTAACTTCTTGATGAATAACTCCTTTCCATTTTCATCGATCCACACATGCTTATATAGTGAACTATTTAGTCACTAAGGAAATTCCTTCATTTTGGTTGAAACGGGATAAATATAAATTTATTTTCAACGTGAAATATTTCTATTGGAATGATCCATACTTATTTAAGTACTGTACCGACCATATCATTCGACACTGCATCCCAAATTGCAAAATTAAGATTGTCTTTTCGTTTGTCATGGTGAAGCTTGTGGTTGTCATTTTGATCCTAAGAAAACAGCGGAAAATGTGCTCCTATGTGGTTTTTACTTGCCTACACTTTTCAAAGATGCTTTCGATTTCAGTAAAACTTGTGATCGCTACCAAATGTTGGAAAAATCTATCGATGAAACATGATGCCTTTGAACCCCACTCTTACGTTCCAAATATTTAAAGTTTGGGGTATTGACTTTATGGAACCATTTTCCAACTCTTTCGAAAATATGTATATTCTTCTTCGGTTGATTACATCTCTAAATGGGTCAAAGCCATTCCATGTAAAAAAAAGAACACACGTTGTTCTAAAATCCATAAAAGAAAACATCGTTTTGAGGTTTTTAACACCTCACACAGTAATAAGCAGTAATGGAACTCATTTCTGTAATAGATCATTTGAAACCGTAATAAAGAAATACTCAATAACCCACAAGTTATCCACTCCTTATCATCCTCAAACTTGTGGTCAAATCGCCTAAGAAAATTTGCGAGAAAACTATAAATAAAAATCGAAAAGATTGATCATAAAAATTAACAGATGCGCTTTAGGCTTATACCGCATATAAAATTTATCTAGGGATGTCTCCTTTTAGCTTAGTACATGGTAAAGCATGCCTTTTACCTGTCAAGCTTGAACTTAAAGCATTGTGGGCAATTAATAACATAAACTTTGATCTTGAAAAAGCTAGCGAAAATAGAAAATTACAAATCAGCGAGTTAGAGAAAATTAGGAACAACGCGTATAAAAATGAGAAAATTTACAATGAAAAACAAAAGTTTTTCATGACAAGTCAATCCTAAGAAAAACATTTTCTTCAAATCAAAGAGTTCTTTTGTATGACTATCGACTTCATTTGTTCCTTGGAAAATTAAAATCAAAATGGACAAAATCATACGTGATACGTACTGTTTTTCCACATGGTGCCATAGAAATAGAAAATCCTGAAGATGGATTGATTTTTAAAGTCAAAGATCATCGTTTAAAACCTTACTTGGAGTTGGCTAGTGATTGAGATGAGGAGCTTATGATTCTTCATGAGCCACAGTATTTCTAATAAGAAATTTTAATCGTCTCTTGTAAATATGTACATATTTTTCTCCATTACACTCATTATATCATGCATTGACTATGGGAATTCAAAATTAAGTAGGGGCGGAGTCTCATGTTTATTTTGATTTTTCATGGTTTATCTTTTTTGAATTTTCTTTTCAAAAAATCCTAAAACAATTTTTTTTCTATCATATTAATTTTTTTGAAGAAACATAATAGAATAGATATACAATTTTGGTTATTAAATTAAATTTTTTGAAATTATTTGTCTCAACAAAATAAAATGAAAAGTTTGAATACAATTAACTATGGTGTAACTAGTATAAAACAAAATGAAGGTTCATGGAGTGGTTGATTTAAAGTAAAGGTGATAAAATTTTTGATCTTCTAAGTTTAGTAGTGCAACGATGATTTTGCATAACTCCTTTTCAAAAAAAAGTTCATAATAATAAGAAACACCTAGAGTCATGTGATCATACGTAACTATGTACACTCGCCATGCTCTGTACTCTTCTCACATAATGCCGAAAGCAGTGCATGATCAGTATATCTGGCCTCAGTATATCTGAGGTAGGTGTATGTAAATAAAATTAAAATAATAATAATACATCTAGAGTCATATATTCATACGCAAGTGTGTACACTTGCCATGCTCTACACTCTTCTCATATAATCCTAAAAGACAGTGCATGACTGATATATCTGGCCTCAGTATATCTGAGTTAGGTATGTAAATAATAATAATAATGTTAATGTTTTTCAAAATAAAGAGAACAAGTAATTGAAACCCAAACACTATATTCACTTAATAGATTGACTTGTTATTCAAAAGAATTAGAAATGCCACTTTGCAAAACTTTAATAATCGACTAAAGAATTCTTTTCATAGTTGCACTATGTTATCAACTGAAACAACTAGTCAAATTAGAGTCTAACTGTGATGATAACTCAATTTTTGTTGGAAGTTTTGATGAGTAAAATGACTAAAATTTCTTGATAATAACCACAACTTATATCTAACTTATCATGTTAATTTAAAAGTAAATTCTTCATTTGTAAATATTTTCGAAAACTTGCATCATGTAGTCACATTAGAATTTGCATGTTGCATTTGGATTTTGTGGGTAGTGTCCATTGAAATCCCTTAAGTGACAATACTCGTCCTATTAGGGACTCCTAGAGCTTTAACGGCTTGGTGCATATGCTTAATCCAGTTGTGTTTTCTGCGAAAATGGATTTATCCTAGTTTTAGTTTATTCGAGAACGAATAAAAAGATAAGTGTGCGGGTATTTGATGTGCATTAAAAATGTATATTTTTACTTCCATATTTAATCTTCTTTTATTAAAACAATGTCATAATATGGTTTTTTTACATGTTTAAACCAAAATACAAAGCGATTTCAAATCATCATCCATGCATCTACATGTGGGCAAAATGATAATTTTTGTGTATAAATTAATTTAAAGAAAATTTATTTGCACAAACTGTTTTATTTTATAGGAATTTGGAGTGCAAATATGAAGACTCTTCATGGATGTATGCGTGCACACATGCTGAAAGTAAAAGAAAGAAGGAAATAAAAAAATTCATGCAACATAGAGAAGCCCACCTATCCACTAACTAATGGACAACAATAAAAGTAAAAGCACATGTTAGTGGAGGATTAATTAAGCGCTAATGATGATTTGAAAACCACACAAATTCAAGACAGTCCCCTAAAATGGAATTAGAATTTTAGCATGTATAAATACCCATTTACATTTCATGTAATAGACTTCTTCTCTAATGCAAGTTGTTGCACAAAATCAATGTTAAATAAATGTCTCTTTACTGGCTTAGTAGCCTTGTTCTTTTTAATGAAACTTTCTTTTATGCTCTTTTACTTGATGTTATCTTATACTCTCTTTTAATTCATGTAATTAGTTAGATTTATTTATGCAACTAGTTAGTTTTCTTTTCATTTAGCTTTCATTTTCCTTCATATTTATGTTGAAATCACTTTATGTTAACATTATATGAGAAGCTAAACCTCTTTAATTTATGAGTAATGAAGCTCCCTTGAATCATATAAAATTAACATAAGAATTTCATTTATGATCTTTTTTTGCATAATGGAAATTTTGATGTTTATGAAATTTTGCTATTTAATATTGAATTTGATAGCCTATGTTGCTCATAACAAATAGGCTATACTTAATCAAACATAAGCACAAATTTCTCTTTCATCTAAATATGATATTGGTAATGAAGTGAAACTAGCATCAAAATTTGATGTGTTATGTTACTAATTCATAGTAAATAGATCATTTTAAAATAGATTTTATTCTTAATTTCATGTCAATTTCATGAGAGTTGATAGGTGGATTAGAGGATATGTTAGAGTTTGATGGTATAAGTGTGTTAGTTAATGACATAATTAGGCCATACTTATAATAAATACATCCGCTAATTCCACAAATGATTAAAATGAGTGATTGCAAATTTATTGCATGTTGATTTTTTTGAACATGAGAGTGAATTTGCCTCTAAATTGCTTTTTAATCTCATAGTTTTATTCACTTTTGTTCTAGTTTGTTTTCCACAATTTTCTTAGTTTAAGCAATCTCAAAACCTTGGGCTAATTTGATTGAGTAATTTTAGAATTTTTGCTTCTTCGTGGATCAACCCAAGTGGTTATTTTATTCTGGGTAATGAAGAACTTGTTATTCTGAATTCTTGGATTGTACTCGCATACGTACTATAATTGTATGACGTGCACTTTAGTTTTATTACTATATACTTCCGAAAGTCTAGTCGATAGAATTTTTCATTGGCGAGCAAGGAGCTCGAACCTTTCTCCTAATACATACTGCTTCTAAATCTTCAAAGCAAACACTATCATCGCCAACTCAAAATCATGTGTTGGGTACTTGCTCTAGTGCGGCTTTAGCTGTCGACTAGCATAGGTGAAAACATTTTCCTTTTGCATCAATACCGCACCTAATCCAGTACCATATGCATATGTGTATATTGTCAACTTCTCGTTCCCGCTCAGTATGGTCAATGCTGGTGCACTCGTCAACCTCTCCTTCAGATTCGAAATGCATGCTCACACTTTCCATCCCAAATAAAAGTCTGATTCTTCTTCATCAAATTGGTCAACGGAGCGGCTACCTTGGAGAAGTCTTTATTAAAGCATTTATAATATCCACCAATCCTAAGAAACTCCTTACATCTATAGCAATGTTTGGTTGGCTCCAATCCTAAGCTGCTGACACGTTGGTAGTCACATCTATAGAAATCTTGGGTTGGCTCCAATCCTAAACCACTACCACCTTGGTTGGATCTACTGAGATGCCCTGCTCAGAATTGACAAGAATCTCACTTTCCTTCTCCATAAGTGATATTTTGAAAGCTTTGTTTCCAACTTATGCTTTCTCAATACTTTAAGCACTGCCTTCCTCCTCTATCCTAGAATAGACAAAAATATTATCCACAAATGCAAGTATAGACTGTTTAGCCGATTTTTGAAGACATGCTCATGCGATCGACAAAGTATGCCAGATCATTGGTTAGACAAAAGGGCATAATCAACCACTCATACAAATTGGACGGCGTGCAAGATGCGGTGATCGACACACTCTCCTTCATTACTATCAACTGATGAAATTCATCGGCAAATCCAATTGGAAGAGCACAATCGCATCATGGAGCTGATCGAACAAGTCATCAGCATATGGATGTGGATACTTGTTCTTTTTTTTCAACTTATTCAGCTTACGGTAATTTACACACAACCTCAAAGAGCCATTCACCTTAGTGGCGAATGCTATAGGAGCACCCACTCAGATATCCTCCTGTGAATGAAACCACTCTTCAACGGGTCATTTTCTTGCACTTCTAACTCCTTTTTCTCTTTGGGTGCCATATGCCTTAAAGGCATGACTATAGATTTGACATTCTTCGCTAAGTCTACAAGAAACTCAATCTCTCGGTGCGGCATTAATCTGATCGCCTCCTCAAACACATCCGAATACTATCTAATGATAGGCTGAAATAAAAACTCATCTGAAATTAAAATCTAATTAGATAAATACAAAGTAATTATTATCAAATATAAGAAAATATAAATGATTATCAGTTCCGTCCAATATCATAGGTTTAACTTCATGAATAAACAATTTATAATTAGAATAGTATTAATTTGGTTTGTCAATGAGCTCTATAAACATAACGAACATGACGTTAACTTATATATGAAAATCATGTAATGCAACTTCAATTCACTCCTAGCATTTTTATTCACCATTGAATTGTGAACTTCACTAATAAAAAAAGTACATTTATAATGATTGTACTATAATACTGGAATTTAACATACAAAACCCTTTTATGTATACATTTACAAATTCACACATACGGACACAACAGCAACACCAAAAATACCAATTTTAGAAAACTTTAAATTAAGACAAATCAAGATTTGACGTAGAGACATGTGCACAATATGCTAACGTTGAGAGTAGGCCTACTTACTAGAATATTAAAATCATCATCTTTCGGTGCTAATATATTTGATATTTTCATTAACCATACCACAGCATGCAGAGATAAATAACAGCGAAAAGTCAAACTGACACCGGTCAGTGAATAGCACCATCGCTTTTGATCAAACACCAGACATCTTTGAAGAAATTCAATAGCGTTAATAGTTCAAATTATATGTGCCAGTGTAAACAGCTTTTGAGGGAGTATAATTTCTCATTTGATGAGGATAAGCAAATGCTGTTGTAGAATATTTGATGGTGACACTTTTTCAATCACCCTAAGTTTCAAAATTCAACTTCACCCTATCTCAAAAACAGATATCACGAACAACTTCGGTTATTATTTTCAATGAAAATAAGCAATTTACATTGCAAATATTTATTTTATACATACTTGTTCATTGTTGAATAAAAAGATGTCAATTTTAGGGTGTTCATTCAGAAAATATTTTGTTATAAAAGTAAACTAAGTAAAACAATTTGCTATTAACCATCGTGTAAAACAAAATGTGGCAGAACCCTATCGAAAAATGAAATAAAAAAAGTAATTCACTGAAAACCACTTTTGACGGAGTCTGATTGAGAAGAAAATCAACAGACAAACAATAAAGTATCACCCAAATAACGAGAATAATATATATATATATGTGTGTATGTATATAATGTCAAGGGGAGATAACATATTTTGGTACATCCCATAGCATTTCCATTTTTTGGAAAACTGAAAAAGATAACCCCCACCCATACATAATAAAAAAAAGAGGGTATCTGTACAACATGAGTCCTCCATGCCCTTAATCTGCATTATGACTTTCCTCTGATATGCATTTTTTTCAAAATCCTCTGATTCATTTCATAATAATGTCATGCAGTAAAAGAAATTTTATAAAACCAAAAAAAAAAAAAAAAAAAAAAAAAAACTAGCTGGCGTGCATATATGACCAGATGTACTCGGTAAAATAAGCAACATTGAGGATTATACGGTTTGGTTGGAAATTCAAGTGGTGCCAATTGTGCATATAAAGGCCACAACACATAATCAAGGATTGAATTGAAATATATATGATATATCGGGCAGCAGTTTAAAAAATATGTAATACCCAGAAAATATTTATACGAAGATAGACAAATGCTACACTGAAGCTCGTATGTACTCTCTTTTAACAAAGTTTGACTATATGAAACACTTTAACGTGTTTATTCCCTTCCAATATCGAAGCTAAATAATGTTTTATAAACGAATACAACAAAAAAAAATTGAATAGAATGCAAATGCAACACGTTTATTTCATAAAATCAAACAAAAATTACAAACTATTAAATGAAAAAAAAAAGGCAACACATTACTCCATCCCTTTCGAAAGAACAATAAACTCAACCAAAATTGCACACCATTGATAGATAACATTTGCAAATGTTCATCAATAAGAAGAATGGCGCATGCCTACAACAATGATGGTTAACAAATTTTTTTGTATTGTACCATTAAGCTTACATATGTAACAGTCACGTAGTATTCCTACATAACAAGAAAATAATATATGTAGAGTGACATCTGAAGCCCCATAAAATTTCAAAGATCATCAACTCCAGCCATGAAGACGAATTCGACCTCCATGAATAGATATCATAAACAGCTACCTCATATTCCTGAAGCGGTGCTCACTGATATATTCTGAAGAAATAAAGCTTTTGCACTACGGTCAGTCGAAAACCGACCCATTGCAGCAATGGTAGCAGTACTACTTCCCACCTTCTCAATCCCTCTTGATATCATACATATATGGTTCGCCTCAACAACGACCATCACCCCTATATCAATAACACTGTAAATGCTTTCTGCTATTTGCTTTGTAAGCCTCTCTTGAACTTGAAGCTTACACCCATAAAAATGAACCACGGATTGAATAAAAGACCTCGCGATCACTTCCCTTTCATTCTCACCGAAGTATGCGACATGCACAACACCATAAAATGGAAGTAGATGATGCTCGCATTGAGAACAAACAGGCAAGTTCAACTCATAATGAAACCCACTCTTTTTTTTGGTCAAGCTAATGCTACCAAAAGTGGAGCCATTTTTTCTAGGTTCCAAAATCGACCTTTTGAAGTTCATTAGCCATTGTGTGTACCGATAAGGTGTGTGTACAAGCTCTTCTCTTAGAGGGTCCTCGCCAAGTGATTGAATGATAGAAGAAACCGAAGAAATCATGTCTTTTTGACTAACACCCGATTTTGAACATGTTTTACTATGACCATTAGATGTAGGAGGTTCTATATTACTAGATGGGCACCAAGGTTGAAAATGTGCTCCTTTATCCATATTTACACCACTAAACTTTAGTAATGCAACAAACTCGTCCCAAAAGGAGTTCTTTGCATCTTCACGAAGAACACCGCAAGCTGAACTTACAAAGGTTCGAACCCATCCTTGCATGTTGTCCTTTGAAGGGTGCGAATTACTGCATTTGAGGGATTCAGGTAACTGAATGTGGTAACAGTTGAGGGCAACGGCAACACCAGATGGTTTGATACTGATGTCGAGTGCTGAGCATATTTCATTGGCTAGTCTTTTTGGTTCTTGAAGGCGTCTGGAAAACACATCTGCTACTCGAGAGAGTTTGCTTAAACCGACTACTCTTTGAGCTGATGGGACGTACCCTACATGGCATTGAATGCTAAAAGGCAGCAGGCATGACTCACAGTAGGAAAATAGGTTGATGTCACGGACTACAACCAGGCCGCCTACCCCACCAGCGTAGCCTGTAGCATTTACCACCCCTGATTCAGGAAACAATGCACCTTCTACTATGTCTTCAACATTCTGTTTGTAACCTGTATTGAAATAAGATTGTGGGTTAATACAGTTTTTACTATGTTAAGGTTCTTATTATGAGCTGCATTGCACGTGTTTTTTCAAGAAATATGTTAAAAGAGGAACACAAATATTGTATGCCAACGAATCTTGGTTTACTTAGGCTTTTACCGGTCGGTTTTTTTCCATCCTAAACTTCATGCAAGTTTAATATCTCCCATGGTGGCACTACAAACTTAATCTGGGATGGAAAGAGTTGATGATTGACTAAGATCAGTAACTATCTGAACAAACCAGAAAAGAAGAAAAGGAGTAGGAAGAAGAAGAAGAAGAGAGAAAGGAAAAAATAACCTCTAGAAACTTGAGTCTAAAACTTATTTTCTTTAGGAAAAAATGGAGTAATGTTATACTATATACTATATCTATAGCAATCAAAATGAAACAGAAAAGCATGATGTCTGATAGAGAAAGAAGGGATATTTTACTTTGACGGATTCTGTATGGACCGTACCCACTTTGACATGTTATAAATCAACAGTGGATGATTGGTTGATGGTGAGAGAATATTATTGATACCTCCCAAAAGATTAAGCCTTGTCTTGGACCTACTCAATGCAGGGAAGTAGCAGAAATTTTATACAGTGGGGGCACAAGATCAAATTTAGATTTTCAAGCACATATTTTATGGTAATAATAGAAAATCTATTAAAGAGATACATATTAATATTTGATAAAAGCATATATAAAATCATCACATAACATATCTTTTTCAAAATATCAATGATTGACATGACTTTCGTTGACTACTACACTTAACAAGATTCTCTATGAGAAAAATGTTTGGGAACCATAAAACAACATTCATGATTTGGTCTCCTAATCGGTTATGCAATGAAGTTTGAGTTATGTTAACAGAGGAAACACATGTCAATTTTCCAGTTTTATAAAATAACTCAATTATTACAACGTTCTATGATAATATGATTTAACTTTTCTATAGATATAAATGGAACTCAAACAATCAACAAAACAACTCTGGTGAAAATATATATAATATATCTCTTATAACAGTGTATTAAACTTAATTATTGTTTTCTATCATTCCTACGTTGGTTATATTTTGACAAAGACCAACTAGTACGAAAAACTACATAGTAAAAAAAAGTTGAACTCATCCACTCAGTTTAACATGTATAAAAAGTTTAACCTTCTATGTATTTATAATTAAAACCAATAAAAAAATGAAATTAAATAATAGATACCTAAATATAATATAATACTGTAAATCAGTAAACAACTAAAAGGATAGAATTACTTCAAGTATGACATATCATACTATATGGTCCAAACAACTACATAGATTCATGTAGAAAGAGAACTCAAACAAGTAAACTCAACAAGGGGATAATAATTTTATTGCCTCTTTTAATTAATATTTTACTTCTATTTTGAGTAGGAAGCAAGAAGTGGCAAAGTATATCATTTTTTTGTATAAATGAACAATAAATTGAGTGGGGGAGGCAGCCCCCACTAGACAAGCTAGGTCCGTCATTGACTCCATGAAAGCTGACATAAGTAAGCATTATCGAAGCCAAAAAACGGAGTTCGACACTAAAGTTCCTAAGCAAATGGAATAAAGATTTATTCTATTCATACCTTAGTGAATGTCTCATTATAAATGGAATGAACTCAATTCATATATAGTTTCCTAATTCACCAACCATTTCTCCACACAAAATAAGGTAACATATCCCGCCATAGATTCCTCTCCTGTACTATTGTATATTAAAAGAAAAGATGGTCAATGGGGAACCTTTTCTCAAGCAATTTACTTCCAAAATTAGCTTTTGACAAAATATGTAAATGCCCCTTGTCATATCAAGTATTTAGTATCAATTTCCATACCTATCTCATATGTTCAATAATAATACATTTACTATCAGTTAAATAATTATACCAAAATTAAGTTTGTGAATATGATGTCAAACTAGCTATTTAACGCATTTCAAAATCAAGTTGAGTAAAAAAAAAATTGCATTATTCACACTCAAAATAATAGATACGTCACGTATATATTATGGAGTTACAAATATATTTATGGGCTGTATGATTCATAACCCTGAAGCTGAGGTGATTCTTCACAAAATGCCCGAAGGTCATCTAATCTCACTACAGAGAATCTCACCATGGTCATGCACAGTGGCGTGGTTAGGATTTTGATTTGGTGAAGTCAACTATTGGCAAAATTGAAAAACCAAACAAAAATTCTAATCAGCGAATAAAAGCAAGGAATTCCAGTTATAAACACGATATTCATCCATATTTGAACAAAATCGGTTAACGAACTCATTCGATCTCGAACATGAAAAAAAATTCATTCGAATTCGGATGACTTTTAGAATCCAAAACGGTGAATTTCTCTAAGCTAGCACAGCGGGAAGAGGATCTTATCCATTTTTAAATGAAACAAGGAATGGAAAAAAAAAAAAGGTTTTTTTAATGAATCTAGAATGGTGATATCATATGACCACTCCAGGTCCCATGTGACTCCACCCTGGTCGTGCATTCGAATTCATAGAGAAAACCTACATTTACAATCATTAATATAAAAAAAGTCCCAAAATTGATTTATCAGTTTATCAAAATTTATGGTCAAATTTCATTTCACATTTTTAACTTGTGTATTTTCCTTCTATCATGAGATTCTCTAGAATTGTCTATGTCATCAACTGGATGACACATTACAGAACGGTAGACATCAGTGGATGCTTCAGTGAGTCTAGAAGTTTGGGTATATGTTGTTAAAATGACCTGTCAAAGTAACGTATTGAAATTATTCCTAGCCTTTTAAGAGTATATTGCTCACCAAAGCAACATACTGAAATTACGACCAGTGAGGCTATAATCATAACAATAGCATATCAAGTTTGAAATTAAACTTGAAAGTTGAAATTATGTATGATCTTAAATTCTATCTGTCAGATATACGATAAAATGCAAAAGCGGTGGAAACATCCCATTTTGTATCATGAAGCGTTTATCAAGAAACTTCATTTTGGGAGAGAGTAATTATACACTACACATGCACTTAAATATAAACTAATTGTGCTGCAGATAATGGCATACATGTTATTCACCGTATATTACGAAATTTGCTCACTTACTACCAAATTGAATTGTATCATAAACTATTATTTGGAGAGAGTGAATATGCAATATACATTGAACTTAGATACAAACTAGTTGTGCTGATACGAATGTCGTTTAATGTATATTACAAAATTTTCTCATTTATTACGAAATTGGGTCACATCATTATACTATTTGGCCATCATATACAAAATGATATGTCAGTTCCATAAATATTACTCTTATCATGTAACGTACTCCTTGTTATACTTTATTGACAGTATTAACAACGCCATTAAATTTAATTGTCTTCAATTTTCCAAATAGAAGCAACAACTTCGGCAAGTCGTTACATTATGGTGAATGTAACATATTGGTGAATTGGCATGTATTTCATTCTATTGAAACAACAGTACAATATTTTGCTACAATAATGACATATTACAAGCACAAAACGTAAGAAGAAAGCTTTTATCAGTGGCTAACTGTCAAACACAAAAGAATGCTATAATCTGTAGTTTTCAACTAAGAACTTTAGTTACCTAGTAACTCTAAAGGTAGAAATTGTATTACTGATAAGCTAGTTATACATTTGTATCCTCATAAGCACACAGATATAGCAACAAGCACTAACCAACCAATAAATGGTTGCACAAACTGACTTCAAATAAATGAATTCGGACCAAATGAAACCTTTTTTAACTTTATTAAACTTTGTTATATCATTTATAATAGAGCACCGCCAGCAGGTTCATGTATAAACAAACAAATACTAGCAATAATCTAATCGTCATTGCATATAAAACCAAGTTGCCAATTAAAAATAGAACAAGATCTAAGTACGCAAACAATAAATTAGGGACATTAATTTTAGTACAAATATTAACAATCAACTTCTATCACATCTAAATCTTTTGGAAAGAAACAAACTTTAACTAGAAGATTCGAAAAAAGTTTCACCTTTAGTTCCGAATTTAAAGGCTTTGGCGACACGAAGCGGCGTTTTCTTGATCCCTTCTCTCTCACAATCCTCACCCAATCCAAGAAGAAGTGTTCTGACCGCATCCTCGATCACATGATTAGATTCGGGTTCGGATCCAGATCCAGAATCGGATCCGCACTCAAAGAGGACGTCGTCCACGATCCCTCTCTCTTCCAAAGCGCCCATTTTTATTATTATTATAATGTATACAATGTCAATAAAAATGAGGAGAGAGGAAGAAAAGAGAGCGCCGCCACGATCGGGTGGAGAAGATGGAATTTATCTGTGATGCGCGGGACCCAAATTCGGATTGCATTCCACACACCTATTTGGCAATTTTTATGGTTTAATTTCATCGTGGGTTGACTGAACTTTTGTTTTATATTTTACCTTCTGAATTTCCACTACGGCCGTCTTCCGAGTTCTAACCATTTAGCATAGGCAATGTTATGTCCCCTAACAAAGAAAACTACATCAGTGTAAAAGAAAGATACGGTGTTTTTTGGAAATCAACCTACTTATTTTTTGTTGTAAGAGTGTCGTTTTGGTTTTTTAAATTGTTCTCCCTCAAATTATCTAAAAGGACTCTCTCACACACTCAAAAAGAACGCCTCCAACGGAAAAAAAGATTTAGAAAATTAGAAAATTCTAATCCATGTAACGTCATTGGAGTTTTTTCCTTATAAATTTAGACCCAGCCTGTGAGGTATTTTTTAAAATAGTTTTAACTGATTTTGGACGGATTTGTATTTCATGTGTTGTGATAACTTTTATTTATAAAAAAAATTTCACATCGATTATTGTTGATTGTAAAGCTGGTGAAAACCGATGCAGTGTAATTTTAATTGTTATTCTCAACTCATCAAATTGAAGTGTTTTGAGGTGTTTTTAACTTTTTTTTTCAATTATACCCCTATTAATTATATTGAAAAATTAATTTCACGAAACTAGAAAATAAACATATGGATGTATGTGTAATACTATTTTAGTAGAAAATTCTTTCAAACGGTGTATGTTAAAGTCTTAAGTATGTATTAATCAGCTATAACAATACTTCGTGTAAACCAATCAAAACCGTTACGATTATTGACGATCAAAACAGGTACTCTCAATACCTTTCATAACCGCTACTACAATACTTCCAAGCACAAATCGTAAAGGGAGAAACGTGTTTCGAAAACCACTTTATATTGTAAATGGTATCCTAAAATCTGTTTCCAGGTATAAGCAGGTTCAGAAAAATGTTTATAGTAAACGGGTTTTTCAAACATGTTTATAACTTTAAAGTCACCAATCCACTAATTTATTACTTCAAACATCTTTCTGAAAATCATTTAACATCTACAAAAAATCGTTTAGTAATATATGTAGTCGCTCCATATTTCCATATGTAGTCGCTCCATATTTAAATATATCAATACTAATTCTATTAATTGTTATTCGTAACTAGGTTAATGTTATATAAAAAATTTAATCAACACATAAATTCATTCCTATTTCTCAAATATAGAAATATTGTAATTTATAGTGTTATGTTGCTTGACAAAAGATAATTTGCAATTGGGTGATGGTTGGGATAGCACAGATGAAGCCATATTTATCATTATATCATTTTAATTTGTCAAATGTATTTTCTTAATCGGTTGTATTGGTTTTCTTTTACTGCATTAATATTTTTTTTTTTTTTTATGTTCCTTTTTTTTTTCCACTCAGACTTGTCTGAACAATAAAAGGAAATTGTATATCAAAACCTTTCAATTCCGCACCCTTCAACTCTGTAATTTTTGAAACATTCATGCATAAATTATAACTTTCCTTTTCTTTGTGTTCAGTAATGTTGTATTTTATAGCATTATATGTAATGCTTATGATAAATTATAATAGTTGTACCATGAATGATCTTAATGAAAGATTTTTGCTGATGTAAATATTTTCATGAATGATGCACGTACGCTTGATTAATAATCTATTCATCCATAAGTGGTTACCTCTTAACCTTTGATTACTTCTGAACGTGAAAATTAGTTGATGGATGCACTACCATTGTTGTCTTTGGTCGTTTCCATCTTTAGGCGGGTCTCGCCTTTTGTTTTCTTTGTGAGTTATGTTGTTGAAACACCTCACCTACATGTCCATGTTATTCAAAATTATTACAAAATAATACTGTTATGTTATGAGGCTGTAAGAGATACACACATGAATATTTCTTGGACTAACATTGATACGTATTGAAAGATTAGATAAATAGCTCACCTATGCGTACATGGTATTGGTACAAAACAGCAAACATATGTGCCTCTAAGACAGAACAATACATAATATGCAGAACACATAATCAATCGCAGTGATAACATATAATATAACAAAATATATGTGATACTGTATGGATATAGATATCTCAAACGTCAATTATCTCGATAAATAGAACTTCATCAATATACAATACAACATCATATACATATGATGGACCAGAGTCACCTAAATGTCATGTGACAATCCTAATATAAGTCTCCACTAAGGCAATAAAACTCATGCAAGTCATATCGTCCATGTATCTAAACTGTCTTAGACCGATTCGAGTATTACATAAATAACACACGGGTCAGACTATGTCTAATCAAGAATCCGTAATATGAGTAACACGGTATAAACAAGGAACAATGATATGATAACACTAACAGAGATAGTCAAATCATCAAACGGCATGTCAATACACGCACACAATTATATTATTAGTCAATTGGATTTTAAGAGCACATAAGCCCCCTTAAATTTTGACAGCCGAACAGTCCCCAGACCTATATTCACACAAGGCTTCGGGGAATTTTCTGAAATCAACCGTCGCGTGTATAATCATTTCTTTCTTTCTTCGTTTCTTCTTCTTCTCGAAACCTAAATATTCATTTTCCCCGATTTAAGCCCAAAATCAATTTTCTTTTTTTCATCTTCTTTCAAGACGCGAGACGGAGGAGTGAAGGGATCTTCGAGTTGAGTCTAATTGAAATATGTCAGATATCAGCTACCTAAAATATAGCCAACACCATCGCGGCATGTGATTAAGATCTGCATCATCTCATCATTGCCGATTAGCAGTTTTCTTCGGCTTAAGCTCGGGTCGAAGGATCAGTAGATATCTAACACCACATCAATGACACTTTTGATCTTGCTCATTCTATTGATCTTCTTTGAAATAGGCCCAGGTAATTATCGATTTTTCGTCGAGGCAATATTTATTACCGCATTTCGGTGGAATTCTAAATGGTTTAGGCAAGTTCAGTAATATTTTCTCAATTGCTTGAATCCTTAGTATTCTAAAACCATCCACAGTAAAAAAAAAACGTGAGGTCGTGACTTTAGGAGAATTATATATTTAAACTTCTTCTACTTGAGATAATAAAAGGGTTTGGTTTGTAGCATCTTATTAATATACTATGAATGCTGGATTGCACAAATTTAATATCTGTGAGAGTATGAGCTGACAAAACTTATGCTTTGCTTTTGTAGTTTCTTATTGCTAACTATGATTGTTGGATATGGCTAACCAATATATCAGTTGGATGTTGTCTATGGATAAATGCTTGGTTATGCAGTGTTTATTTCCTCCCATGGACGTGTCTAAAATTTTCATTTCGACAAGCTTGCATTATTTTAGGCTGTTCCATTTTAATACTTTCTGCATCTGCGTGATGTAGCTAAAAACTTCGTATTCTAATACTTTCTGCAACCACATGATGCATGTTACTGCATACCTTAAACGATATAGCTTTCTGAAGAAATTAAAATATTAGATATTCAAACCTCAAGTATTTCTTTGATGATTATAGTGTTTTATCATTTTTTCAATAGATCATGTATAGTTCAAATAGTGGGTTAGGCTCAAATTGTTTAAAGAAATTAAAATTTTAATTTATGTTTGTGTACTGTCTGCAATGTGGTCTTGTATGATGGCAGTAAAATTTCGAATTGGGATTTCAAATAATACAAATCCAATGATAGCATCATCAACTATTTCTCATCATTTTGTAATCAAGTACAAACATGATTTTTACTGCTAATTTTATACTTGCAAAAATACTGATGTAGTGTTATGGTTATTTAGGATTTGTAATGCTGGAAGTTTTGCTATTTTTTATATTATATGAACTATGATATGGGTATGATTTTTGAAACATTGTGATCTGACTACTTCTACTTTTTCTAGATTTGAATGGCTTCTAGGTATTATTTATATCTGAATAATTTCTCTACAGTCTTAGTATCTAAAGTTCTAATGTATCACATATGTTAATTTGAATCTTGGATACATTACTTTAACTTTTGTAGCCATAGTTGGTTTCTGACATAAAAATACGTGCTTAAGTTTTCAAGGAAAAGAATAATAATATCAAGGGGTATGTTAGAAAAGTAAAGGTCTGTGTTAAGCGGTTAAGTGAACTTCAATATGGCGTCACTAAGGAGGTGGATAACATGGGTAATGTAGAGCTGGATAAGATGGATAGTCTATCTAAATCAGAAGCGAGAGGCTTGATGCACGGTTCATGTCGTTGTGCTGTGTCCATATTTATTGTTCTAAAATAAAATGTAGATAAGTTGAGTTCTCTTTTAGGTTGTAATTGTGTCAGATCATATTACATTAGGATGAAATTGATGAAGCTACTGGATAATCAAGATGTCATAACCCTTTGGCAAACAAAACCGAAATTGCCTTTTCGTATTTCTGAAGTCCTTGTTGTTTTTAAAAAATTCAAACAACAAAAGTTCAATTAACAAGCTTTTGTTATAAAAGTGAAAAAAGGAAAATATTAGTCAGAAATTTGAAAATTCAAATATGAACAATTTAATTTCTCTTAAAATTTGAAAAATTAAAAGCTCGAATTTTGGACATTTGAAGATTCATTAATTTGAAATTTAGAGATATGAAAAATCCAAATTGAGAAATTTTGAATATCGAAATTTTGAAATTTGAAATTTTAAAAATTTAAATTTGAGTTTTGAAAAGTTGATAGTTTAATTTAAGATATTAAATTCTAGAAAATTAAAGTTTTGAATTTGTTTACTTTTATGTTTCAAATTTTGAATTCTAAGTTTCAAAAATTGAAAATTCAATTTGAATATTTGAGTTTTTAGTTTGAATTTATATATTTTTTTAGGTTTTTTTTTTGAAATGGTACTTTATATACAACAAATCATTGGGACAACATAACCCGTGTCAATAAATGTTCGAAAGCAGGTTTCGAAATTGCAACCTCTTGTTCGAACTTGCGACCTCTTGCACCAAAACCGAATCAATTAACCACTTAAACAATGGTGCTTGTCTATTTGTTTAGGTTTGGAATTTTGGATTTTAAAATTTTGTATCTTCTAACATTTTGTTATGTCCAATATATTTATATGCCCAGTTTACTATTGTAAGTCAAAAAAAGAAAAGGAAATAGGTTACTTCCATATTAAGTTAAATGCTGACTTTAAAATTCAATAATTTTTGTCTATATATTTAACTTTTCGACTTTTTCTTTTACAGGTAAAAAAGAAACTTCTTTTGTATATAAATACAATTCTATGCAACTTCTCTCCATTGTCTTCCCCATATGTTGTACCTATTTGTTATCTGTGAAATCATTCCAATGTTGTATCCTATATTTGGTTGGTCTATCTTTGTTGTTTAATAAACATGACTGTTTATGACTTTTCATACTTATTTTTAGTTTTCTACCTACATTTCTTATTGGTAAATCATAATGCAAGAGATCTTGAATGGCCGATACTTGATTTTTTTTGGAACTTCTGTATGTATTCTAACGGTCTGTTTTGCATGATGCTAGCTGGATGCAACCAAACATTACATTTTATTCACTAATATATGCATTTAAAATGAGTGTTGGTTAATCCTTTATGGCAGTGATCTACACGGATTAGATAAATAAAACATCTTCACTTTTCTTTTATTTGGTCGTCCAAATTAGATTTTCAATAAACAAGATTGTTTACGACTGTTCATAGTTTTTTTTGTTCTTTCTACTAATATTTTTTATAAGTAGGTTATGATAGAAATGCTATTAAATAGCTATTAAATGATTTTGTTTAGAACTTATCTATGTTTTCCTCCAACTCTACTTTTTTGACGTACTAGATCCACTCAAACATTACATTTTTCCACCAATTTTGTCCATGTGCCAATTAGCTACGTATTGATGGATACAAGATTGTTGGGATACAATGATTTCTAGCGATCGAGAGGTCAATCATCTAAAAGGTTGACGCAAGATTAATAGTCATTACCAGGTTCGTCAAAGCTATTCAACTATGTTTTGAGCTGCATTTCAAGTTCCATCAATTATTTGCTATTTCTTTTTTTTGTTTAAGCTTTGTGGAACAGAAATATATAAGCCACGAAAATTTCTTAATACATTTAAAATATTTATTTTGCTTTGTGTTTTAGTTTGTCTACTGAATTGAGCTATATTCCAGTACATCTACATCGCAGAGGGAGTTTTGAAGCACTTTTAATAATTTCTCTAAATTTAAAGCTTATTTTTATAGAAAACTTATTATTTAATTCTCTTTCATGTTATTTAATGACTACTGCTTTCCAATGTGCAAGGTTTGACTACCAACATGTACGTATATAAATAAACCACTTAAATATCATTATTGCAAACATAATTCTTCGCTGGACACAAATCAACTAATTTTTAGTCCCCGCTCATTACAAGAAATGGTGCGGTCGTTAACCAATTGACTACCAATAACTCGGTCGCGCCTAAGCGCATACTTATATTATACTTGCACTGGTACTTTTTACTATAGCGTTTTCTGCATATAATCTAACCATCTTGAAATAATCTTTGATAAAAACCTATCAAAAATAACCGGCTCAGATCTGACGACGGCGTCTGAGGTAACCACATTGCTAAGCTATTGCATATCAATGCATATATTTTTAACCGCGACAATCATTGGCAATTTATAATTGCTAACCCTGTAACCAACAAAAGCTAACAATAACATGGCTGCTTTATTCTCATAATTATAACACATTATACTCGGTTGTGCTTTTCCTACATAAACCTAAAGTAAATGAAAGTGTATATGAAGAATGAGTGATTTTAGCTAATTGTAGACAATTTTATATTGTTATAACCGAGAAGCCATTTATTTGTAACATACCGTGCATTTGTTTCATGCACATTGTTTTGACCTTACTGCTTTTGAATCTACCTTGTGCTACAACATAGAATCATTTTTAATTTGAATGTGCGAAAATGCTTACAGTGATAACACGATAGTAGCGCCTTTGAAACATACCCAAAATTCTACCTTGTGGTAGACTTTCAAGTGCTTTATGAATTCCTAATGGAAAAAGAAAACCATGCACTGAATCTCTGGTACTGATACAACGTTAAACATAATTTGATACTGAATTTTAATACTTTAACCTCCTCAGACTCTTCTACAATATTTGAACCTTTTCCAAGTAGCTTCTGTAATGCTGCTGCAAACTCCTCATCATGGCCCGTCTTTGCCTGTATACGAATTTTTTTTATTAACTTATCCCCTTGGTGTTTCAGTTTTACAATTTCTTACTTAGAAACGTAATATATATTTTCCAATTGGGATTCAAGACTCAAAGAAAGTACTTGGTACGTACTAACCTGTGTTATAATTTATAACACATGTGTTTCCACAAGTTAAAGTTAGGACACAAGTTTATTAATTTTGTTGTTTATTTCTTTTAAGAATTATATTTGAAGTAATATATGATAGGAAATTCATTTCATTTTACTTATCAACCACCTTGGAGATTCTGGAATGATAAGAAGGCCAAGAAGTTGTATTATACATGGAGCCGCTCCTGTGAGTGATGATAAGAAGGTCAATAAGTTGGAAGTGCACCCATATTTTTTGCATCTTATAAAGAGTTTTACTTTACATGTCCTTAAGATCTACTTGATATCTGAATATAGAAATACGCACACATTTTTAAACCACGTAAAAATTCATGATCAGTATTTTCTCAACTTGAGTTCACACCAATGCATTGGCTTACTAAAACGAAATGGAGTCTGTCATGGTGACCAAATTTTTGCAAGCTTATGTTTTTTTCTTACTTTCCATACTGCACTTCTAATAGTATTTCAAATGTCGTAGGGTTTCCATTAAATAAAATGGTAATATTTTTCCTCTTTATTTTTACCATTTAGTTATCACATAATAGATGTGCCTTCAAGAAATCAAATAACCAAATAAATTTGCAACAACACCTTATATACACACACATACACACACAATATACATGTGCATATTGATATACATACATACACATATATGTGTATACACACATACCTACATACACTCATACATATATAGATGATATGTGTGTGTGTATTACCTCATTTGATTCAGTTATATACCAAAATATGAAGCTATTCAGAATAAATGTTAGAAATAGATTCATCACTTGATTGCTAATATATTATCGGATTTTTTATCTTTAGTATAGTTATTTCTGAAATCATCGTTGTGTAAAATCAATTATTTACGAGAATAGTTCTTTTCTCTGTTGCATCTCCCGCGCTCTCATATACGACATATTTAGTTTATGTTGTACACTTATTTAGTAAGTTTTGCTTTGCAAGAAAATATGGTTTTTCTGGATTCAATCATAAAAGCATTGTTATATACTATAATAACGTATATGTTTTATAATTTACAACAACATCAATATCAGTTAACTGAACATGGATTGCATCCAGATGTCAGTAAATGCTTGAACATTAATTTTTGAGTTGAAAGTACTTTCTTTGAATGGAATAAAATTTCATATTTGCTGCAATAATGCAATCCATTTATAGCAAGACCTAAGCATAAGCCTGAGTATCCAAGTTAAAAGGCATTAAAAAAATTATCTGTCATTTATTATCAGCCACATTTTTGCTGTAAAGACAAGGTACAATAGTTTAATTCCGAGCAATCTTTAATTTTACTTAAACACTGCTCTACCTTATATCCCATTCATTTGTTAATCATATTCCACGAACTTACTCAACAATTACACATGAATAGTGGAAAACCTCAAGCAGTGCCTTCTCTTGCACCGAGATCTAATCGCTTGGATCATCTGGTATGTTAGCAAAACCAAATAAATATATAGTTAATTATATGCTTATTTCTTTTAAAGTGTTATGTAATTTATTACTTCCGTGATTTTTATTTGCACGACAGTTTACATTTTTAGATGAACATTACAGTTCTAGCACTTTAGTTAGGTATCCGATTACTATTTGTTAGTCTTCATTAGAGGAACGAAGGCATGCCAAAACTCTTGCCTGTTATCTTAATGAAGCTACTGTTAAAGGTTCACTTTTGGATGGGATAACTATGTTAGAAGCTAGACTGCTACAGGTATGTATTAGCACCGATTAAGTTGACAAATTTGCTAGCAAATGAACTTGCATTATAACATAAAGGTTAATCGCTATCACAACATGTAAATTGAGCGTAGATTCAAATAAGAATACTCGGGATAAATTGGTCATTTATGTGTTAGAGAAACCATGGTTTGTGCAATAGCATATGCTCCTTTTTCAACATACAACCAAGCAATCTTTTGACAATTTTTTTCTTCTAACTATCAAATGTTAGTTGCATCAAGGTATGGATGGAGGAGAAATTCTAAAGCTCTTGATTAAGTCTGCAGCTGAAGAGAAGGTGAAGACTCCTGAACCGAGGGTATCGAGATATAAAAGATGGATAAGAGGCCTTTGCAAGAATTAATTTGGATAATTTCAGATATTCAATCATTTGTATGCATCAGAAGCAAACATATCGGAAAGAAGTTTCTACCTGTGTAATCAATCTTTGGAACCGATGGAGAATATACCTAAAGACACTACCATGGAAGCGCTAAAAGTATTGCTTGGTACGTACATTTTCCGAGTTAATTGATATATCTAAAGACGCTTTTTGATGTGCCTCAATATGGTTATTATACATTGTCCGAGTTGGTTGATGGTGGTTTTGTAGTTTGGCCGAAGTGTCGTATTCATTGTTTGTAAGCTTCTAGATATGTTGTAGTAGTGAAATTTGAAGTTGTCACAATGAACTTCGTAGAATTTGATATGTACAATTTCGTACGTTTGATGTTTTTTATAATTTGGTGATATGTTAGTTTTGAAATTTAGTTTTGTGTTTTCTATTGTTACAAACATTTTCCATTACTGTTCAACAAATAAACTAATCAAAATAAATTCAATCTACAAAATGCAGTTTTATTTTCATATGACTAAACAAAATTTCAGTGAAGCCCATAGCGTAGCATGGGTACACACTAGTGTTTATATAAATATGGAAACGCGTGCATGAAATATAGTTATAATATCATAGATAATCATCAAAGCATCATATCATACAAATAACTCAAAATCATACAAAGCAACCAGCTCTGATATCAAAAAGTATCATCACCCATATAGAAACACATCAAATCAGAAATCATACAATCAACACAAATGGGTGAATCGTACATATTCATAAATCATCATCTAAATTCAGAAAACATAGATAAGTGAGATATCATTGAGTATATCAAGCTGGCACATAACATTGCCCAAATATATCTCTCAATCTCGATAAAACACCATCATCAATACATGTGTATAGGATAAGGTAGGCTGCCTACCAATATACTGAAAATTCACTATACTTAAGACACCTATCATAGGTAGAATCTCATCTTCTCATATAGAAACTATCAAAATATATCGTGTCGGGGAATGACTGTATGACAGACACGAAGTCCCAGGTAGAGCCATATATATAGCAATATGTGGGTCATCTAACCCATATTTATACTTAAGTGAGGTGTATTAATAGTATATGTCAAACTACTATTTCGTTAATACCAAAAAGAAGACTGATAGCACTAAGCTAGCTCTAGAGTCACAAAGTCTCTATAGTCTTAGCTACCATCACGGTATTGCGACACGTTTCCACCAATGTGCTCGTCAGTGCGACTCAATAGTAACAACCCGACTCTATCCCATATAAGTAACAAACTGCTAACATATGTGATATAGGGGCAAACGTGCACATAGAGGTAGCATGTAGCTATAAAAATATAGTGTGTCATACATCTTGGGTGCGACCACACGATCAGGCGCTATGGTGGATTCTATCCATCTGCTCATCTCCAACGCAAATAAAAGGAGTAAATCATAATAATGGCATATAGGACTAATACATAAGGTCATGAAGTCCTGCTCATCGTTAGACATTTAACCATGCTCGTTGAATATAGGCACAAAGTCATATTAATCACTACGTGTATCACCTCACACACATAATGTTATTCCTGTCATGTAACATCCCGCCTTCTAAGACCCAAAACTAGCCGCTACTGATACTGCAGTCATCCATAGTTGTTATTTCTTGGCGACCAAATGCGGCATAGTTAATATTGATACATTGGAACACAAGAATATTGAAAGTTTTTAAACTTCCAATAAACATAAATTTTCATTTCAAGCAAATTACAATTTAAGATTTAATTACATAGTACCTGACGTTAATCACGTTCAGATTACATATACATGTGCAAAATACGATAAGAGCGACATATGAAGATGTCCCCTTATGATGATCAGAGAACTAATGAATATGAACTTTACAGGTCTTAGTACATCACAGCGGAAAACACAAAATAGCTCCTATATAGCTAAAACTGCCTCATGCACGTCTCCGGAAGCTTATTCGTTCAAAAACCTGAAACTCTCTCACTCTCAGACTATACAAATTAATTTTTGAGTACCTGAGAGTTTGTGAAGAAACACAAACTTTAAGTCAGACAATAAGTCTGGTATAAATAATCCACAATCATCTCTTGTCATAAATAGATAGCCAGTAAGACCACATCGCTTAGCGAAACGGGTCTGACCCTCACTAGTATCCTAAACAAAACATGCAAATCATCTACTATGTCACCGCACCCAAAATGATTAGTCTTAACATAATATGAAATAAATCCATAAATCATATACCATGAATATCCTATCCACTCATTCATTAGGTATCCCATTTAAAAGCAATTTATTAGATTTCCCATCTAAAATCAATTTATTAGAGATCCCCTCTAAAATCTTTAAAATGACTATCCATCAAAACTTTAATGGGACTATCCATCCTAAATTCATCAAAATAAATACAGATTGTCCATCGTACATTGTTTTACAAAGATGGTATGGGCTATCCACCGCGCACTACATAATTTTCCTAGGATGACTATGAAACCTTGGGTGCCAAATCTCTAGGCTAACAACCTTTGGCAAAATATTATTTACTTTAGAAATTTAACGTAGGCTATCCACCGCACATTCCATGCTTTTCCTAGGTTACCAAGAACCCATCACTTAGCCAATTAAAATATCATGATCTCCGTGATTATTTATAAAAATTCCCGATCCCATGATTAATTATTTTTCTCAGGTATATCACTTGTTTAACCTATTCCCATTGGTAGCCTCAATTAGGTTAAATTAAATAAAAACACATTGATAGCCCCACTCTATATTTTCAAAAGCATATTTCTGTTTGTAACCCCAAACTATGTATCAAAATCATTAAAACCACCCCGGTGTCCCCAAGGTTTTATAACATTCTATTTAAATAAGGATCCCCCTTATATATTCAAACAAAGATAAGTGTTTTATGCTATAATCCTTTCAAGTAACCCCTTCGAATTAGCAAAACTTTATTCAAAAAAATGACTAAAAACAGCCTTTTAGAACCCTTCGAATGAATCCCCATTCGAAAGCATATAAACATCCAAAGTTAGCCCCTTCGGAAATCATTCTTTTGAAAGCATCACAAGAATTTACCTTTCGATCTTGCCAAAAGGTCCAACCCTTCAGCCTTGACGGAAGGTTTCCTTTCGACCTAGTCGGAAAGTTCTACCTTTCAATCCTTCCGGAAGCCTGGGGTATCCCCCTTATAAAACCAATTATAAACCTTTCGAAATCATGGAACATAACCCTTTAAAAACCTTTTGAAATCAAAACCTTTCGAAACCAAACCTTTCGAAATAAAAACCTTCCGAAAACAATGAAGTGTTGATGTCAAAATCAACCCTTCGAAAGCATACTTCCGATCATGTCAGAAGGTTTACCCTTTGGCTTTCCCGAAAGGTGTCTTAAACATCTTTTTTTAGAAAAAACATTTTAAAACAGTATTCTTAAAGGTTTAAGCTTTTGAAGATCCCCTTCGAAACCCTTTCTTGAATACAAATTTTTTAGTCTTTTATAAAATGATAAAGTTGAAGGATCTCCCTTTAACTTATTCGAAAGCAAATTTTATTTCTATCCGAAAGCAAAAGAAGCAGCCTCCTCATCCCTTCGCCCTTCTCTCCCTTCGGCCCCGTGCCTACCTTTCAGCTTTGACGGAGGTAACTATTTACCTTCCGCCTTAGACGAAAGGTACCTTTTGACTTCATCGAAAGGGTAAAAGCGGGCTTATTGGAGACGAAGGCAGAATTGGGCCTACTAAAGAGATGTTTTATCTTGTTTGTCTAATTTTGATTGGTTGAGGAACCTTCTCCTATACTTCCGAACAGTGAAAATTATACAAAAGTCAACCTTTTTTCTTAAAACACCGTACTTCTTCCTCAAATATTTCCAAAAGAAATCCCTTCGGTTTTAAATAAACACGAAAGCCATTTTTCAGTTTAGCCCTTGGGCTTAAATAATTTTATTGCCTTAGTAAATCACTAAGGAAAAATTCCCAAAAAACACCAAAAATCTAATAAATCATATACTTCATCATATTAAAATTTCAAAGCATATGAAGATCAAAACAACTCGGAATTTAACCAAAACCGAATAAAAACATGTTAGTTAGCCCATTAACACTTAAAACACTTATTTCTTATCCAAAAAAGGTTTAAATGGTTATATCTTAACCAAAATCACAAACATGAATCGGGTATAACTCATAATCGACCAAACATAGAAAAAAGAGATGATAAACATGCTTATTCACCTTGATTAGTTGATTGGAGAATGAGATAATTTCCTAGCTTTAATTCCTTAGCTTTTTCTTCAATTTGTTGCTCTTCCTTGAGCTTTTAATAGTCGATCGAAATATAGGTGAGGAATTATGAATGAGAAAGTAAAAGTTTATTAAGATGAAGAAAGAGATTTATACTAAGAAATGTAGTCCCATTTTCAAGTTTACCCCTTAGGAAATTCCTCCTTCTAAATTTAGTTAAGTCTTATTTTAATTCATTCATTAAGACACGGCCATTAGATTTATTATTCCCATCTCCCTAATTATTCACATTATTCTACTTAATTTATCCAATTAAATATTCCGAATAATGCTAACTAAAAATTGGGGTCGTTACAGACTTCCTCCTTAAAAAATTTCGTCCCCGAAATTCAATAAGGATAAAACAACAAGTATATAGCCCATGAAAGCAAAGCTAGTATAACCTACCAGCCAAATTCTATATAAACCTTATATAGAACATACCATCTAAAACAGCTCAGGAAAAGTAGCCATAATCCTGTCTTCTGTCTTCCAAGTACAGTCATTCATGTTGTCGCTTCACTGAACCTTCACCAACCTAATTGTCTTGTTTCTTAACCTTTTCTCATCTCTTGTCATAACACGAACTGGTTGCCTTACAAAAGTCATATCCGGTTCCACCACTAAGTCCTCCAGTGCCATCGGAGTGATAGTAGTCTCTGGATCATGAACACACTTCCTAAGATGAAAAACATGAAACACATAGTGGACCCCAACCAAACTGCTTGGTAAATCTACTCGGTACGCGAGTCTCCCAACCCTCTTTGATATAGGAAATACTCCAGCTTATCTTGATGCTAGCTTCTCGGTCTTCCCGAACCGAACTATACCTTTCAACGGTGATACCTTAATGAAAACTCTATCTCTAATTGAGAACTCTAGATCTTTACGCCACTTGTCCGCATAACTCTTCTGTCTAGACTGAGTTTCCTTCATTCTTTCCTGTATCAACTCGATCTTTTCCATCGTCTCTCGCACCAAATTTAGACCAAGGACTAACTTGTCTCCAATCTCTAACCAACATGCTGGTGATTTGCATGGCCTTCCATACAAAGCTTCAAAATGCGCCATTCCTATAGTAATCTGATAACTATTATTATAGGAAAACTCCATTAAGTGCAAGTGATCTTCCCACGAACCATTAAAGTCCAGCATACAAGCTCTCAACAGATCTTCTAGTACGTTGTTGACTCTCTCTGTCTGCCCATCCGTCTAAGGATGATATATGGTACTCATCTTAAGCTTAGTGCCTAGCACACTCTGTAGGCTCTTCCAGAACTCGCTAGTAAACAAAGCATCTCTATCACTGATGACACTACTATGAATTTCATGCAACCTAATGATGTTTTTCATAAACAACTTAGCCAAAACAGGTGCCGTCTTGATTGACCTTACCCGAATGAAATGGGCACACGGTCAATTTGTCCACTATGACCCATATACTTTCATTACCCCGGTTTGACCTTGGAAACCTGTCAATAAAATCCATGGATATTGAATCCCACTTTCAAACTGGAACATCCAAAGGCTGAAGCAAACCACTTGGCTTCTGATGTTCGGCTTTTACTTACTGATAGTTCAAACACTGTTTTATCAATAAGCCAACATCCCTCTTCATTCCTTCCCAAAAGAAACTCCTCTTCGTATCCCGTTACATCTTAGTTCCCCTAGGATGAATCGTAAACTTCAATCGATAGTATTCCTTAAGAACTTCCTTCCTAAGGTTTCCAACATCCAGAACACATAACCATTCCTTCTTCCTTAACCAACCCCTGTGATCAAGAATAAAATCCTTCAAATCATCAATCTCAGTTCTAGCTTCTAACCTTCTAATCCTTTCAGCTATCACTAGATCCTCTTTCTGCCTAGAAGCAATTCGTTCGATCAGAACTGGTCGAACTTCCAAACAAGATATCATGACAATGTTCCGACTAGATTCAGCAGTCGACCTCAACTACACACTGCAAGCAGCTAGTGCTTCCAAGTCTTTTCATTCTGCCAACATAGCTAACACCACATTCGGATGTTTCCTGCTATGCGCATACGCCACCTTATTTCCTTTTCTAGGTGTATATTCGATGCTAAAATCATAAGATGCAACAAACTCCAGCCACCTTTGTTGTCTCATGTTCATCTCCTTCCGAGAGAATAAATACCGTAGAGACTTATGATCCGTAAAAAGCTCAAACCTTTCTCCCAAAAGATAACACCTCCACACCTTCGATTCGAAGTTTACAGCTGCCAACTCCAAATCATGAGTCGGGTATCTCACTTCATGCGGTCTAAGTTGTCTAGAAGCATAGGTAATAACTTTTCTTTTCTGCATTAGCACAGCACTTAACCCGGTGCCACATGCATCAGTGTAAACTACTAGTCCTTGATTTCCATCTTGAACTACTAACATGGATGCATTGGTTAACAAATGTTTCGGCGTAAGGAATGTCTCCATACATTTGTCATACCAAACAAACTTCACGTCCTTTTTGGTTAGCATATTTAAGGATGCCGCTATCCGCGAGAAATCCTTAATGAACCTTTGACAATATCCCGCAAGACCAAGAAAACTTCTAATCTCACTTACCATCTCTGGTCTCTTCCAACCGTTAACAACTTCAATCTTATCCAGATCAACTACTAAACCTTCCTTAGAAACTACATGACCAAGGAACTTCACTTCCTTCTTCCAGAAATGACACTCGGAGAATTTTGCTTTCAGCCGATGCTGCTTTAGAGTCTCCAAAACTATCCTAAGGTGATCTGCATGATCCTTCTCATTCTTAGAATATACCAAAATGTCATCAATAAAAACCAACACGAACCTATCCAAGTGCTCTCGGAAAACCGGGTTCATCAAATCCACGAAGAAAGCTGGCGCATTAGCAAGCCTGAATGGCATAACTAACCATTCGTGAGACCCATATCTAGTCCTAAACGCGGTCAAAGGAATACTATCTTTTTCCACTCTTAGTTGTTGGAAACCTGTTGCCAAATCCAGCTGGGGAAACACTCTAGCTCCACTCACCTGATCGAACAAGTCATCGATCCTCGGCAAAGGATACATATTCTGGATCGTCCTCTCGTTCAACATACGATAGTCGATACACATCCTTAACGGCTGGCTTCTTCACGAATACCCCTGTCGTTCCCCAAGGCAAACTGCTTGGCCGGATGAAATTCTTTCCTTCTAATTCCACTGGTTGCACTTTCAATTCCTTTATCTCAGTTGGTGACATCCTACTAGGTGGTCTACTTATGGGTTCGGCTCCTGGTACGAGATCTATCCGAAACTCAATTGCCCTTTTCGGCGGCAAGCCTGAAACTAGTTCAAACACATCCGCAAACTCTCTTGCAACATGAACCTGCTTCAACTCAGCTTCCATACCCATAGCACCCATCAACGCACAAGCATTTCCGACCGAACTCCTTACTGAGTAAATAACTCGGTTATAGCTATTAGGGTGTCTCAATGATATTTCCCCTTCTTGGCAAAATATCCTAGCATCATATTTATCTAACCAATCCATACCCAATATGATCCCAAATCGTAATAAATTAAAAACATATAAACTGCATGCAAACATATGACCTAACAAGTCAAGTTCTAACTGGTCATATCTCATTCTCAGAGTTGCATACTCTCCTATAGGATTCGCAACCCTTAAAGGAGTAATAAGGTATAAAGGTTTCAGACTAAGCAATCTACCAAATACTGAGACAATAACGAGTGCAATGCACCGCTATCAAATAGTATCCTAACCGAAGTACCATGAATCATAAGTATACCTTCCATCACAGCTTTTCCTTTCTCAACAGCCGTTGGTCTAGAGGATGATGGTTCTACTGTAAAGACCTTTTCCTTTCCAGCTTTAGCATCTTCGGGACACTTATCCTTGTAATGCCCCATCTAGCCACAGTTGTAGCACTTTGCATTCGGCCTTACTGCAACTACTCTTTCATCACCCGAGCAACACTCATTATCATAGTGTCCTTTCTTGTCACACTTGTGATAAAAGATATCTGCCTTGCTCTTCTTAGCCGCCACCCCCGACTGGGTACCTTTCTTCTTAAAGAACTTCCGCTTCTTACCCTGAAAATTTTGAACCTCAGCCGGTTTTCCTTTTCCAAAAGTAGAAAGCATCTCCTTATTCTGAATAGCCATCCCAACAACAAGATGACACAGATCCTGGAGGTTTGGCATGGTTGCTCCGACGATCTCAGGATCTAACCCCCGGCTAAACTTATCATTCCTTCGAATGACAGTATCCACAGTAGCATATCCGTAACAGGACAACTCATCAAACTTTGTAGCATACTCAATCACCAATCTATCCCCCTAAACTAAATCTGCAAACTTCTCGAGCAATGCTAACTTGGAAACCTCTGATAGAAATCTTTCTTTGAATCTCCTTCGAAATTCAGCCTAAGTCAGGTATTCCTCTGGCCCTCCCACGGTAATACCGTTCCACCAAAACAGCGTCGTTCCTTGCAATTGCTTTGAAGCAAGTCTTCTTTTCTGCATATTCGTCAAGCTGAGATATGCAAATAACCTTTCACGATACAATAGCCAATTATCCACTCCTACTGCATCCTAGTTCCCAGAAAAGACTTCCCTCCAAGACTAGCGTAATCCTTGCTCAGCTTGACGTAATTATTGCCAACTAGGCCACCCGATTAGCTCCTCCAGCATCCCTATAGCCACACCCGCAGCTGCTCCAGCTTGCATCATATTCATAAAGAATGAATACATTATCCCCATATCAACCGGTGGAATTTCAGCACCAACATTAGCATTTGCATCTGGGTTTGCATTTGCTTGTCGACCCTGGTTGCTCCTAGTATTTGGTCGAACATTTCCACTTGTTGCAGTGTGACTTCCACCTTGATTCACTCTTCCATTTCCTACCTCCATATCTTACTTCCTTACTACTGAAATCCAATCTTAGTAAGATACAAAAGAATAGTCTATGAGAGTGGGGAATACATACTTAGGTAAATATAGCAAAGTACATATACGTTACAATAGCACTTACCCAAGCCCAACCATATTTTAGATTCATTAGATTATGCTTTAAAAATCTTTTAAGGTTTAAATTCCTTTTAAGTACATACACCATGCTCTGATACCAGCTTTGTAACATCCCGCCTTCTAAGGCTCAAAACTAACGCTGCTAATGCTGCAGTCATCCGTAGCTGTTATTTCTTGGCGACTAAATGAGGGATAGTTAAGATTGGTACATTGGAACACAAGATTATGAAAAAAATAAACTTCCAATAAACATAATTTTTCATTTTAAGCAAATTACTATTTAAGATTTAATTGCATAATCTCAGGCGTTAACCACGTTCGGATCACATATACATGTACAAAATACAATAAGAGCAATATACGAAGATGTCCTCTTATGATGATTAGAGAACTAATAAATATGAACTTTACAGTTCTTAGTACCTCATAGCGGAAAACACAAAATAGCTCTTGTGTAGCTAACACTACTTCATGCACGGCTCCGAAAGCTTATTCGTCCAAAAACCTGATACTCTCCCACTCTCAGACTACTCAAATTAATTTTGGAGTACCCGAGAGTTTGTGGAGAAACAAGAACTTCGAGCCAGACAATAAGTTTGGTATGAATAATCCTCTATCATCTCTTATCATAAATAGATAGCTAGCGAGATCACTTCGTGATACTCAAAAGTTTGCTCACTGCTTATAAATTACACTCAATCGTCATAATATACTATATAACGAGTCCAATAAATAACCAGATAAATGTTACCGAATGCTCATCCCAAATGTATTATAACTTTATTTATTCATATTTCTTGTCACATAAAATTATCACAGAACCGTATCAAGGATGTCATCACCTTATCATTTTAAATCATCAGTCATATCCATATCAATGTTGAATCATTCATAATATTGAAACCAGCATAGAGAAGTGTTGGAACTGTACTAGCCTGCATCAGAAGTTATGGGTGAATTTCAAAAAATTTACCCTATTGGATCTTTTATTGGGCCTATGAAGTCTAACTGAACTAGAACATTTATAAATTTCATTTAAATAAAATCATATATTTTATTTAATTAAAATATTTTAAGATATGAAATTAATTTTTTTTGATTTGGTTTATACATAAATATATCATAAACATATATGTATGAGTGCATGTGTAACATAATAATCAATGAAAGGTATAATATGCCCATATGTAGATGTTGGGATTTACATCGCAACATGCATATTAGCTTATTTTGTATGTCATGTATGTTTTCCAAATATGTGCATGTATATGTGTTACATAATACACACACACACATATATGTATTAATATATTATATATAATATATGAACATAAAACATTTATATATAGATGAATATATATACAGAAAGAGAGAACAATTATTAAAGATTATTTGTAATTCAAAATTAACATAGTTTTGCAAACATAATAATTTTAATATTTTAATTTGTATATATTATTATGAATATAATAATGTTTTCATCCATAAATAATTAACATAAAATAATCTATTGATGAAAATTCAAATTTACAATTTTAAAAAATCTAGGATCATAAAATACAGCTTAGGAAAAATCTGAATATTTTTCAAAGTTGAAATATTATTTTTAAAAACAAATACATTGATTTCAGCAATAATTATTTAATATAAAATAATATATTATTAATAAATTAAATTTTAAAATTTTATAAATTCTAGGATCATGAATGAAAGGTAACGAAAAATTATGAAGAATTTTCTAATTAAATTATTATTTTTAATAAATCATAAACAGTTTTTTCGAAATATTATTAATTATTAAAAATAATAAACTTTATTAAAAAATTCCTGAATTATTTCTATATGTTTCTAAAACGATATAACATTAAAAAAAATATAATTGAATTTTTGGTGTAATAATTATTTTATATATAATAAACAATTCAAAATTCAATAAAAGTTAATTTAAAAATATGAATATATGTATGATAATTAATTTTCGAATTTGTAAATTCATATTATATAAAAATAAGTGTATTGTATTTTTAAATCATATATATATATATATATATATCTTATATATGCATATATGCTATTATGAGAGAGAAAACTTACTTATATATATATATATATATATATATATATATATATATATGAATTTATTAGTAAATATATATGAAACAATTATTAATGACAAAAATTGATTTTTACAGTAAACAACATTTTTCTATACATAAATCAAATAGTATAATAAAGAAATTATGCACATGGCCAAACTGATTTGTGACAACCACATCCACTTTCAAAAATCTCTTCTAACTAAACGTATAGTAGCAATATAATTAAATAGATATGAAATTTCTCATTATATGATCATAGAATGCAATTTAATTACTGTAATATGAATTAAAATTACCAATTTAATGATACCTTTGAATCCACGTTGAAGCAGTGACTTCCCTTCCTTTTACTGTTCTTAATTCGTCAGATTGCAAGTTTGGAACCACCGACCTCTAACTACCGAATAATATTATTTTAATTTGAAATATATTTGAGAATTTTGAAGTTGATTGAAAGCTATGTTTTAATCAGCAGTGTAGAAGGTAATGGCAATCAAAAAAGTTCATTATTATTTTTAGAGACACACACACACATATAAGGTTGTATTAGGGACAAACAAGGAAAACCTTTTTACCCATTCTCACTTGATCTCAAACCATTATCTTTAAGCCAATTTCTTATGTTTTAGACACCCTTAGTCCTTCCCAAAACCAAAATTTTGCAGCCCTAATGATGGGCCTTAAACCCATCTAAGCCCAAGCCAATATACTATGCAATTAAATCTAATTTAATTGCTTGTCGATATTGTATATCGATCGATATATTTATAACTGTTATGTCGTAACTTTGGTTAGCTATGTCGTAACTTTGAGATATTGAGTAGATTGAAGTTCTATTGTACTGAGGCTATCATCGAGGTTAAGAATTAGTTCGGCTAGTGTGAAAAGTTATGTAAGGGCGTGGTGAATTGTATTTATTGATCGTTCGAGAAGTTAATAAGTAATGCTTTATGGATAGAAGATTTATCTCCACGTCCGCCTACTACCGCACCAACTGAGAATAAGAAGAGCAAATTCCAGATGAATAGGTCTAACCTTGGTTGCTTAAAGTGTGGGGAAATTGCTTAATTTTTTAAGGAATGTAGGTCGAGTATGAAAAGGCAAGTGGTTGAAGCATCGATCGTTAAGACACCAAAGTTTAAGACATAGAATGCACCAAAGAGTTGTTACTGTTTCCCCCAGAAGGATTATTTTGTCAAAGGTTATCCTATGCTCAAGAAAGGAGAGCATCCTAGGCCCTTTGCTATCATTTCAGCACCGTCCGCATCAGTGGCAACTAAGGGAAAGGAGGTTCCGTAAGGGTTTGCCTAAAGCGCTCGGGAGATGGAGGCTAGTACTAGGAAGTAGTGTCCTAGTTGTTCCTTGTGTACCATTTTCAGTTATATTGTGTCTTTTAGATTGTACTCCCCATCGTTGATGGAGTCACTTAGCTTGTATCTACGGCAGTATATAGTTTGAACGATATTCTATATATGTATTGTTCCTTCTATTTGTTCTTTATTTGATATTGGTTTTTATCATAGTTTTATTTCTCTTAACCTTTTAGGTGGGCTAGGACTTGAGACAATATAGCTCATGGCTCTATGTTGTGTCGAACCGGTGGGGCAAGGGTTTGGTCCATCATGGGATATTTTAGTATAACAAATTCCTTTCATGTGATAGGTAGGTCCTTGATTTCCTAGGGTTGTTATGTTGCTTAGGATGTTTTGTATGCACTCTTAGGATATGGAAGGGTCTTATTCAGGTTAATAAGTAAAATGGTTTATAAAAGGTTCCATAAATAAGTTGTATCATTTAAAAATATTTGAACCTAAGTTGAAATTTTAAGAAAATGTTTTCACAAATCTTTTGGGAGAATAAAAGAAAATGGGTAAATAAGAACCTTTAGATGAGTACATAAGCTGTACATAGATCATTTTCCCTTCTCGTATAATTCTTGATCCAAGATTAAAGTACATGACTTGTGATGTTCCACACCGTTCCTGATAAGGATTTATCACTCGATTCTTGAGGGCGAACATTTGATGAGGGTTCTTGGTAGGGAACCAAATTTTTGTATCATAGTGTATAGCTACGTAAGGAGAATGAAGGTTTCTAATTAAGAAGCCTAATCGGAGTCCATGCTAAAAAGGCGAGCGAGCGATACTAGTTCGGATGGAAAGCTTTGTATTTAAGCAAGTGATCGAATCAAATTTAGTGCATGGATGATCTATATGCATCATACAGACTGACGAATAGTGTGAAGTGTGCTTGGATTAGAGTTGAGGTAAAATTTGCGGGTTGAAATTTTTTAAGGGAAGAGAGTGTAATGACCCGTAATTTCACTGCTTGATCTGCGAATATTTAATCAATTTCTAATATTAAAATAATATATTTTGTAAAAAAAATAAAACTCTTTTAAATAATAAATAATGATGGTGAAATAGTTTTAATTTTTTTTACAAAAATCATTAGTTCGAATAAAAAAGAAAATGTGATCAGAATTATTTTTTGAATTTTTTTCTTTTCATCGGCTAAAAGTTATTGGAAAATATTGTATAAATACACTTAAGCATATATAAAAGGATGTGACTTATTATGAAATTTAAAATAAACTTAAATTGGTAAAGTAAATGTCACATTTTGTAGAACACTAAGTACTTAAGTATTTAAGTCATTATGAAACATTAGTACTTGGAAACTCCCTTTAACCCAACATACACTTACATGTCATGTGCTTAGGCAAACATTGAAAATATGTTAGGATGAAAGGAAATATTTTCATTTTATATCCTTTATATACACACACTTTTATACACTACAATTCTATCAATACACAGACACACTCTTCATGCTTCCCCTTCTTATTTTTCCAAGCTCATTTCTTTTTATTATCTCTAACTCAAGATTTATTAAAAGAAAGAAGAAAGAAAATCATATTTTAGTTTTTAAAACATAGCTTAGCTTGGATTTAAAAGCAAGAGTAGCTTGAGCTTGCAATAATCAGGAAAATGGTGAGAACATTAAACTATAAGTTTGTTTTGTACTTTCGAAATTAAAAATGAGCTATTTCAACTTGTATGTAAAATTATTTAGTAGCTTGGTTGCAAAATTTGACTTTCATGTTTAGATTTGGTTTGGGCCTTAGGCCATGACTTTATTAAAAATCAAATTGGAAATTTATTAACTAATATTTTTAAACTTTGAAAACCCATAACATATACACATGAAGTCGGTTTAACTCGTGATCTTCGACACTAGACTCGTTTTATTGAGTACAACTCTTCTATATAAAAAGTTGGAAATTTTAGTGTAATATAATTTAATGAGAAATTAATACTTGCTACGTTAATTCTCTATAACTTACATAGTTAGATAATCATACCCCATTAATGACACCTGTTTAGTGGAATAAAACACCGTTCCGCTCGTTAAATCATTTGGACATCTATTGAGCCGGAATAAATTGTCATTCTGCTATTATATTATTTTGGATAGTTGAGTTTATGCTAGTTTTTTTATCTGGGATAAATGACACATTAAATATGGATTGTTAATTTTAGATTTTATTTACGTACAGACTTGCTGATGTAAATACTAATAATATAACTGGAAAGTTAAACTTAATAAGTGGTGACTTAATTAAGGTGCCATTGTAGCTGCTCAGCCTTTGTCTGAATTTGAGAAATTTGTTAATTAATCATCATGTGAAAAATGTTTTAAAGTTTATAAACCATTTAATTATGTCTTAAAATTATTTAATTAATGTTTTAAAATTATTTAATTTTTATAATAATATTGCATAAAGTTAATTTATTATTATAACAATATTATTTAAAGTTAATTAATTATTTTATTAATATTTTTTTAAAGAAATTAATTATTTTAGCAATATTTTTTAAAGTTGATTAATTATTTTATTGATATTGTTTGAAGTTAATTTAATTAATGATTAATTAAAATTATTATTTTGTTAATGTACTTTAAATATAATAAATGAGGGTGTTTATAGTAATAACTTCTTTATTTAAGATATTTAAATAACTAATTGTTTATTTAAAAAGGAACTTTATTAAATGAGTTTTGTTTTAAATAAGGAAATTTTGTAAAAGGAGTTTTATAAATGATTTTAGATATTTATAAAAGAGTCTTATAAATAGACTGAGAGTTGATAAAGAAGTTTGTAGATTCGAAATGGATTGGTTTACACCACTTTGTTTTAAATATATAGTTTTTGCATATAAAATGGATCACTTATTGAAATAAAGTTTAAATCAATAAATAAATTATCTTTCTTAATTTTGGTGGTATGGAAACTCTCTTTCCATACTTAACACCAAAGAATAGTAACTTGGATTTATAGTAAAAAATGTTTTAATGACAATTATTTTGATCCACCTAATAGGATTTTGAAATAAAAATCTTTCTTAATGTCCTATGCTGTGCAGTTAAAGCGCTCGGCAGATTCAATGCGGCGGAGGTGCATCATTATGGGGATACAGCGAGAATATAACGGGATACAGTGGATGACTCTAAAATAGCATATAAAACTCGTACTTAATATTTTTGCAAATATATAAATGGTAATTAAATGAAAAATTAACATACAATTGAATTGTAATTAATACATAAATAATTTTAAATAAAAACATGTGTGAATATACTGTAAATAAAAGTAAAACTATTATATAACATAATTGAATTTAGTAGAATATTATAGTATTTTCATTTTTGAAAATATATTAAAAATTCAATTAAATAAATTAATTTTATAATTTTTATAATGTATAAATTTCATTTTTCAATTCATTCTTTTAAAGAAGATATAACGGAAATAGCGGAATATAGCCAGAATAATGAGATATAGCGAAAATAGTGGGGCTTAAAGCGGAAAGGCTATATTTGGGGCTATATGGAAAAATCATAACGGTAGAAACGTGCTATGAGATATAACAGAGTTATAACGGGGTAATAGCGGAGCATTAACTACACAGGTCCTATGAATATACTATTCTGATGAGATAGGTATATGAATGCTTTTAATGTATATTTAAAACAGGGATTTAATTAATTAAAACTAATAAAAATGTGGCTTAGTGGTTGCTATGGGTAATCAAATCTATGAATTGTTGGTTGTTTGTTTATTTGATAGTTGAATAATCCACTATCAAACCTGGACCAAAATGTAACTCTAGAAATATCTAAGGAAAATACATGAGTTATATATCACAGTCATCTTTGATGCTGTTGTACTATGCATATAAATCTCATTTTGTTCTATTAGGACAAATGATAAGAAAAGCCGTTCACTAACGTTTAGGAGGCGATCTCTGCTCTTATCTAATGTCAATTTATTTCCAAACAAACCAGATATGAGTTTATCAAAAACCATCAAATGTTTATTGAAGAGACCAGGATTGGACAAGTATAAATTATCCGAAAACCACTTCGATCCAACTCAAGCATTTCGAATTGAAGACATCTTGGTGATGATTGAAGGCAATGCTCTTTGAAATGCAAGGGCTACTTGCTATTAATCATAAGGGTGATTCCAAAATGGATATAGTAGATGTAGTGCCTTCGGTTTCGTTTAGACCTAAAAGAACTTGTATAGATAAATGCTGGGATTGCATTTCTGCTTGAAGGGAAGTGTTAACATTCCATGATGGTCTACTAAAATAGAAGGTAAGAGTGTAGCATCAAGCCTCACAACTGGTAAATGATGAAAGCATGGACGTGTAGTAGGGCTATGTGGGTCGCTACTATTAGGGTATTGTCATCACTTGTCTAGAGTCGATATTTATGTATGCTTCGGGGCCCATTTTAGTTGTTGAGCACAATCAAGGGATGATCATATTCGGTACTATCCAGTAAGGATAGGCTGGTCCTGAAAAGCAGAGGTGCAACATGTTGTAGCCTTTAGTACATTTTATCTTGAGGTACTGATTCGTTGGGTAGACCCTTACCCCTTTATAGTTGGAATCCATTTTTCAATATGAGCCTTTAGACTTGATTGTATACATATTATGCTGGAATTTAATTAATATAACAATTTCGGCTATGGTTTATATGTAATTGTACCTTAAACATTATTATAATATCACTGAATTTCTTATAGAAAGTGTTTTGGTTATCATAATGTAAAACCCATCCGTGCTTATATGTGGCGTTGTCTTACGAGATACCTTTGATTTTAAAGGGTTTTTCAAGTTATAAAATAAAATTCCTTGTGATTTGAGTTTCTTACGCTGATTTAACCAGACTGACTCGAGCGTTGTTTTCCTATAATGCTTAGGTCAACCCAAGCATATTTTTCAAATCTAGCCGGATCCTTTGGAGCATTTAGGAGATGAGCTAGATTCTCCAAGATGTATTCACATATCTTATACTCTTCCATTATTTTTATTGCTTTGATTTCTATCTGTATTTATTAGAAATTATAAGGAAAGGCTATTATAACTGTCCATGCTGATAATAGGTTAGTATACTTTGAGTTTGTGTATATAAAGATGATTTCTTTTTGTAAAGATACGGTGTATATCGTATATTTTTCGTCATGATATAAGATTATGTTCGGCCTTTTCCTTTCTTCATTCTAAATGACCTGTCTTTTAGACACTTGAATGATTAGACGAATACCGAGAATGTATTAAGTGTCATTTTTAGGGTAAGAAAGGTAGTTTGTTACACTAGATATCTAAGTGTTATAGTGATGATGAAAAGAATATACGTACAAGCTATAGTTTCTAGTGAACCTATATTAAACCAGAAAAACAATTTCTCCTAACTAATCTTTAAGTATTGAACTTGTCCCTATGCTGCACTTCATCAAAGTCCGTACAGGATTAGTAATTGTTTAAATATTGATTGTGGTGTGAGTTTACACTACAGATTTAATACAGTGCGCATTGTAGGTTTTTCGAGTTCGACAAAGGATAAGATTAAATATAAATACAAAAGTTGTTTAATATTTTTATGAATTTTTTAGTTATTTATTCAGAGCTAAAAAGTATAATAATGTATAAAAGTTATACCATCATTCGTTCGATAAATGAGCTGGAACTAATTAATTAAAAAAGGGATACAACTAGGGGTCAAAAGAGAATTTGAATAGGTAAATATCCCCTCTATGGTCTACCATAACTTGTTCAAAAGAGACGAAGATCTGATCTCTAGATCTACAAAAATACAAGGTTATATTTGTGTGTTTAGATGCCTTTACTAATACATCCTCCGCCCATTTTTGCTGCCCTTCTCTTGAACTTACAAATTAACGAGGAAAGAGGAGAATACAATGCTCCAAACAAAAGAACTTATTGACGAATGTACCGACTCTCGACTTGATCTTCTTTTTTGAAAGGTATTACTCTTAGATTTAATTATATGTATACGTATGCTCATAAAATGTTCATCATCGTCATAATATATATATATATATATATATGTGTGTGTGTGTGTGTGTGTGTGTGTATCCCGTTTGTATTTCATAAATGGCAAACAATAGGCAATATATAACATGTTTTCTTGTAACCAAAGTCTTGAATTTGGGATCTAGAAACCATAATTTTGATCTTTAAAGGCATCCCATTGTTTTACTTACAAACGACAATCTGTGCGTTTAGCAACTGTTGCTTCAAGGAATATGATCGATTTACGATTGAAGAAGCAACTGGCAATTCTTCGTTGTTCTTAAATCTCAAATTTTCGCATCTAAATTAGGACAGGAACAATCTTCGACATGATTCGATAGCAATTTGATAAGATCTAAGTAGAAGGAAGAAATGATTTTGAGATGGATCTGGGTTTCTAAGGCTTCTAGGGATCACTACCAACCATGAGAAGGATTATTCTAGACGATGAAGTGAAGATCGCGAACCCTGATTTTTCAGGAATCGACCCTAATTTAGGTAATCAAATTTGGATTTCCAGAATGAAGAAGGCAAGGAAAACGTATTTCGTCAACGGCAGTCTAACATTCTTAGTTTCGACATTCCTAATGATGGTAACCGATATGTGAACGGTTATAGACATGGAGGGTTACTCACGTGAGGAGGAACAACATCACGTGAGTTTCGTATAATTTTTTTCGAGATGAAAAGTTAAAACGGGGCTGTGTTTATTAGGAAAAGTTTCTAGTGGGCTCAGCTCTTAACATATACCAAAAGAATATAACAAATGGGCTTTTTGACAATCGAATTTTGGACTCAAGCTGTTTACGTTAGTGGTTGTTTTGTGCTTTGCGTGAACATGTACCTTTTTATCTATTTTTTTAGGTTGTCGTATGTATAACTAGATGACTTAATGCTAGTATTATGTAATGATGTGTGATGTATTGTAATATACTTTAGATTAACAATAAAGGAATATATATATATATATATATATATATATATATATATATATCGACTGTATTTTAAACCTTAAAAAATTAAATTAATATGATTATTTATATATTTAAAATATAGAGATATTTAAATATTATAAACATATAAACATTTATAATTAAACTATGATTTAATATATATATATATATATGTTTAATCACAATTTTTTTCAGCAATAAAAATAATTAGTTTTTTAAATATTACACACACATATATATGTATATATACAATAAATTTATTTTTGGTCATATATATATATATTCATTTAAAAATAATTTATAAAACTTATTTGCTATCATAAATTAGAAACTTATACATACATACTTATTTGTTATCATAAATTAGAAACTTATACATACATACATATGTATATATGTATGTTGCACACACACACACACACACACACACATATATAGGTATATGGATGTGTGTGTGTGTGTGTTTGTATTTATATATTTGAATATATATTATATAAATTTAAAAATACACACACACATATATTTATATTTATGTATTCAAATATATATATATATATATATATATATATTATAAATTAAACATCCTTCAAATATTATTAATAATAACTTATTACTATTTTTAGAATTTATTGGAAAGAAGCCATGCATATGAACTATGAAGTGTTTTCAAGATATAATATAAGAGAACGAAAATCACTCTTAATTTTATAAGCACGACTTGTTTTTGCATGATTAAATTTTTTAGATTCTCGACATTTTAGAAAGGAAATGAATAAATGGAAAACTTTGATATATGATATTTTATAAAATTTGCAGCTTTAAAGGAAAAAATGCTTATTGGTTGAACTGAAAATTTCGATAGAGTTTTCAAATTCGACATTTTGAAATGTTGGCATTAGAACAACCATTATTTTTGATTTTATGATCCAATTTTTGTGATTTTTCATTTGTTAAAAAAATAATTTCATAAGACACAACTTTCATGTGTGTCCTATTTTGTAATGTTGAAATTTACTAATGTTATATAACAACCTGCCTTTTCGACCATCGAAAGTTGACACCGAATACATCCATGGTATTTCAATGTCGAAAATTCAATCGTCGAAAATGCAGATTGTTAAGTTAAAAAAAGAACATGGAAAACAGAATCTCACAATGGAATCGACAACATATAATATAATAAAGAAAGTATAAGCTGTCATTCCAAAATACAGAGTATGTCAAAGTTAAAAATAGACCATATCAGCTGGACAGTTATAAAATCCTGGCTTTATATTTGCTGATAGGAGTACAAATATAATACAAAGGAATTAATATACTATAAAAGGTGAATACCTACCTCTTCTCCAAGAATTATGTTAGCGCCAAAATTGGTCACTAACACCCAAATCCAGATGAAAGCACCAAATCCCAATCACAGCTCACAGATAGGATGTATGTAGAGAGTAATAATATGAAGAACAGTTGAAATTAAAATGAAAGCAGTAAAGAACAACAGATTTTATAGTGGTTCGGCTAACTCTGGCCTACGTCCACTCCAGAAGTTGTCTTTCTTATTGATATGAGAATCAATTACAGTTACAAAGTGGTAGGCTAGCCTTAGCCTTAGAAAATATAAAGTCAGAAAGCATAGGAGAAGAAGAAGAAGCAGAAGATGATCATCCATCCGGAGACCCACATGCTGAATTTATAGGCAAAACCAGGTTGTTGGGCCTCCCGAGTAGTTTGGGCCCATCAAGGGTACCGAGGTATCGAGGTGTCGAGGTATGGAGCTACCGAGGTATGAATCTACCGAGGTATGGAGGTATGGATCTACCGAGGTACGGATCTACCGAGGTATGGAGGTATGGATCTACCGAGGTATGGAGGTATGGATCTTCCGAGGTATGGAGGTATGGATCTACCGAGGTATGGAGGTATGCCGAATGACCCATCCAATGCCGAACGAGATTTATGCCGAACCTCCACCATGCTGAACCATGTTAATACCGAACCATGTTTCCTAGACCCAAATTATAGTCGGTTCATTTTTATCCGAACATATTTCGATCTTCCAAGCACGCTGCGTCATCCATCCATCCAGTCGACTGAATCCATCGTACATCAGCCTTGACGCACGCGTAGTCAATTAAGTTAAATCCGCATATCCATGGCCTTGCCAAAAGGCGGGTTAACACTTTCCCTCCAAAACATGCCTTGCTAATGGAAGGTGTGTTTTGTAGCTCAATAAGATGGATGTTCATATCCTGTTAACGACCTGCAAAGAAATTAATAGCCTTATCTGACCACGAATGACGATCGTTCGGGATCGTATGTCATTCGGGGTGGTATGTGACCTTTCGAGGTCGAGTTATGATCGTTCGCGATCTGGTGCCGTTCGAGGCGAGTCATAACCGTTCGCGGTAGGGTGCCGTTCGAGACGAGCTGTGATCGTTCGCGATCTGCTGCCGTTCGAGGCGAGTCGTGACCGTTCGCGGTCTGGTGCCGTTCGACGCGAGCTGTGATCGTTCACAATCTGGTGCCGTTCGAGGCGAGTCGTGACCGTTCGCGGTCGGGTGCCGTTCGAGGCGAGTTGTGATCGTTCGTGATCTAGTGCCGTTCGAGGCGAATTGTGACCGTTCGCGGTCGGGTGCCGTTCGAGGCGAGTTGTGATCGTTCGCGATCTAGTGCCGTTCGAGGCGAATTGGACCGTTCGCGGTCGGGTGCCATTCGAGGCGAGTTGTGATCGTTCGCGATCTAGTGCCGTTCGAGGCGAATTGTGACCGTTCGCGGTTGGGTGCCGTTCGAGGCGAGTTGTGATCGTTCGCGATCTAGTGCCGTTGGAGTCGAATTGTGACCGTTCACGGTCGGGTGTCGTTCGAGGCGAATTGTGATCGTTCGTGATCTAGTGCCGTTCGAGGCGAATTGTGACCGTTCGTGGTCGGGTGACTTAGTATCATTAGTGTCAGATTTCACGTTCGAGTGTGTTTCTGAACTGTTTGTTGTGGTAGTTTACCGCCATCTCAGAGCATGCCTAAGGATAGTTCATGACCCCGTACATGTGTAAGTGGCTTAGCCGTCATGGAATCACAAATAGCAGATTTTCATTCAAGATGAGTCTTTCAACGAAAATGTCAAGCTAAATCAAGTCCAAACATAAGAAATGGAAAATAAAAGCAAAACAAGGACGTCCAAGTGCAAACACCTACATTGATGCGATTTATAGTCATATCAGAGCATGCCTGAGGATCGTTCACGGTCCTGTACATGTGTAAATGACTTAATCGCGTTGGTGTGGAGTTTGCCACTTATTCGTCATATGGGGCCTAAGTCCTAGGACGAATCCTGGTCTCTCCGGACCCTTGCCGAGCATAGTCCATACTCGACGACCTAAATAAGTCAATTCACCGCGTTTGGGCGAAAAGACTTACCACTTGCCGGGTACAATCCATACCCGATGACCGTTTACCAAAACCAGATAAAAATCCAATCGCCAATCCAAAATCCAGATCAAATTAGAAAACAAAAAATCCATATCGAAAATCCAAACCAATATCCAAACCAAAATTCAAACCAGGAAACAAACAGAATTAGGAGTTCGAACCAAACTCCAAAACCAAACCAGAAAAACGGGACTCCAAATTAGGAAACAAACAAAACCAGGAGTTCAATCCAAACTCCAAAACAGAATCAGAAAAAGAAAATGTCCAAGCCAAAATGGAAAACCAGAAAACCAACCAAACCGGGAGTTCAATCCAAACTCCAAAACCATACCAAAGAAAAGTAGATGTCAAAAATACGAAAGAGGGAACCAAAATTTGCAGAAAAATAGAAAGAAAGTAGGATTTCATAGACTCAAGTAGCACGGTTTTTTGTCATCTCAGAGCACGCCTAGGGACCATCCTCGATCCCGTACGAGTGTAAGTGACTTAGCCGCATTACTTTGAGTTCTATTACTTATTCAAAACCATAAACCTGTTTAGTTGATAATGAGCTGTCGTTGCCCAGATCCAGTGCCATCTCCGTTCAAGGTAGGTGGTAGTCTTTCTATTGATTGGTCCAGCATTTCCTGGTGGTATGCCCCCGAGTCTAGATCCATCCGGATTGATAGCCGTCTGCTGATTGGGGGTTGCCCCCTGCTGAGCCATTCCCTCTGCTCGCTGGTTGAGCATTTCAGATCTAGCTCCATGGATCTGAGCCCCTGCCTTTCCTGCTCGCGCAAATTGTCCGAGAAGAGCCTGCATCGTCTCCTCTTGCCTTTTCACCATGGCTTCCATTTCCTTTCTGGTGATGTAAATGGATGCTCCACCCGCTCCATTTTCAGAGGAAGCCTCTTGATTTCCCTCCTGATTGCTCCTCTCTATCACTTTCTTTCTTGCTGATGGTCTATCCATTGCTCCTTCACATCCAAGTTTCTAACTCCAAAATTCCTAAACGCTTCAGTTCTCGGTGAAAGCACCAAAATGTTAGCGCCAAAATTGGTCACTAACACCCAAATCCAGATGAAAGCACCAAATCCCAATCATAGCTCACAGATAGGATGTATGTAGAGAGTAATAATATGAAAAACAGTTGAAATTAAAATGAAAGCAGTAAAGAACAACAGATTTTATAGTGGTTCGGCTAACTCTGGCCTACGTCCACTCCAGAAGTTTTCTTTCTTATTGATATGAGAATCAATTACAGTTACAAAGTGGTAGGCTAGCCTTAGCCTTAGAAAATAGAAAGTCAGAAAGCATGGGAGAAGAAGAAGAAGCAGAAGAAGATCCTCCATCTGGAGACCCACATGCTGTATTTATAGGCAAAACCAGGTTGTTGGGCCTCCTGAGTAGTTTGGCCCCATCAAGGGTACTGAGGTATCGAGGTGTCGAGGTATGGATCTACCGAGGTATGGAGGTATGGATCTACCGAGGTATGGATCTACCGAGGTATAGATCTACGGAGGTATGGAGGTATGCCGAATGACCCATCCAATGCCGAACGAGATTTATGCCGAACCTCCACCATGCTGAACCATGTTTAATGCCGAACCATGTTTCCTAGACCCAAATTATAGTCGGTTCATTTTTATCCGAACATATTTCCATCTTCCAAGCACGCTGCGTCATCCATCCATCCAGTCGACTGAATCCATCATACATCAGCCTTGACGCACGCGTAGTCAATTAAGTTAAATCCGCATATCCATGGCCTTGCCAAAAGGCTGGTTAACATATTCCATATCACCAAAGCCAACCTAGGAAAATACTTGGTCTGGCTTGAGCATTATAATAAAATAACACCCGGGTCAATCTAGAAAACCAGCGTGGGAAAACTCAAACAATGGGATAAACATAAACAATTAGTGGGACCGTGCTACAAACGCATTAATCACTTGTATTTATGTTTAGACTGTTTTTAGGTGATGTGATGTTCACTTTTTCACATCATTTCAATGTTTAATTTTTATTTTATACTTTTTATATTAACTTAAGTAAACACACTTTAATGACTAACCGTTCTTATATTAGTTGTTTATGATGTGTATATGTATACTAAATGTTTATAACATTTCCGACAACTTTTAAACGATGAAAATTTGGAAAACGATTTTCAGTCACATTTTCAAGTTTTCTTCAAACTAATTATTTTTGTAAAGTAAATTTAAAAACTATTTCATCATCACTGTTTATTATTTAAAAGAGTTTTATTTAACTATAAAATCTATTATTTAAGTATTTAAAATTAATTAAATATTCATAAATCAAAGTGGTGAAATTTTGGGTAATTACGCTCTCCCTCCTTAAAAGAATTTCATCCTCGAAATTTTACCACAAGCCTAACCCAGGAAGCAAACTAACCTAAAAATACCTAACACTATTCAGATGTAACTCTTTATGCAAAAACTATTATGAAATAATTCTACATGCAACCAAAAGCAATATAACATGCATATGCAACAAAATATGGGGAATATTCCATAGTAAATGCTATGCATCTAATAGTAAAAGAAATTTTTAGAGCTAAATGCCCGGGTTTTATGTTCAAAATATTTTAAAAATTTCTTCAAAGATAAATATATCAAAACCAAAATCAATAATGATAAGGAGAGGGCTTTTCCTACCGAAGCGTGGTATGGCTCTAGAATAAAAAATGGAGCATCTAGTGGTATTCCGCTTCATCGAAAAACAACAACTAGAGTAAAGAAATATACCTAGCAAGTCTCCAAAATTGGAAAACTCCCAATTGCCCAAATTCAGTCATAACGAAACATTTGAAAAACCAATTCAAAAATATTCTTTTCAAACTTCTAAAATATTAACACTTCATCAAAAAAAATTCAAAATATGTTTTTATTATTTCTTTCATAATTCTTTTTCAAAATTACTTTTTCAAAAGTACCAGGGTTTAAGTCCTAGTAAACAACAATTTAAAAACCTTGGTTTATAAATTCAAACTTTATAAACTATGGTATATAAAATCACACAACCAATCAATCAAATTCCGTAAAGGAATAATCAAACACTTAACATTATTTAAAATGTCTAATGACTAACAATCAAATCTTAGCTTAGGTTCAAAATTCTTGGTTGTCCAAAAACATAGATAATTTCCTAAGCGTGTCATTTTGCTCATTGGCCTTTGGTTAATGCTTAGAAGAGTATCTAAGCTCCCTTAGACAAAATTGAAAGTCACTCTTTAAATTTTGGCTTCTTAACTACACCAATCTTTCTAAATCATTTATATTTTCTATTTAGTATTCCATTCAACACTTATATTGTTGTTGAATTATTTCATAAAATTTCCACCTAAGTTTATGAACAATTTATAAAGAAATTCCTTTATAAAACATCAAATGAAACTTACTCCATTTTATTTATTTGTATAATACCCTTCTAAATCCTAAGAGTATATACAAAACACCAATTTTATTTTACTTTTCAAAATTTTAATGGATACTTAATCAAAATATAGGTTTTTAAAATTGAGTCAACCTATCGACCTCTTTAACTTAGAGTGTTATAATGAAAAATGTTTATGGGTTGATCCAAAAACAACAAATAGTTCACACCGCTTAAATGTTTTAACTAAAAGTTATGTTTTTGATAAAATAATGTCTATTAAAACCTCTCTTTCTAATTTAGCCTACTTCAAAATTTGAGTCGAAATATCTCTTTTCTACCTAAGGGTTTTAAATTTTTATTCATCAAATTATTATGTTACCAAAGATACCTTTTTATTTTGAAATCAATCCCCTTTAAGGAAAGTTAAAAATTAAATACCCGGTTTTAATTTTCATTTTTGAAAGCATATTACATATATTTCTTTTATTAAATAACTTTGATAATTTATTTATTAAAACTTACTTTGGGTTCATTCGGATTTGAACTCATTTCAATTGCACGGTGATAAAGAGAATAATTTAGTAAGTACTTCATAACTTTTGCCTAAGCAATATCCGATCGTCACTTAGAAGATTATAGAGACACCACAAAACTAATCGAAATGCTTTTCCCAAATTGCCCCGAAAAATGCTTTCCATTTAAAATTTCGCCTCCAAAATATTTTTATTTATAAATACTCCCAAATAATATTGCTATGATTTTTCTCAAATTCCATTTGAATTTATTTAAAACAACTTCGGGATTTAAATTCAAAAAATCCTCTGTAGAATACATTTTATAAATCAAATTTACATAAATTACCTTTATATAAAATCATCTTATATTATAATAACTTCCTTTGATTATAATAAAATTTTCTTGAAGTATTTATTTTCTAAATGTCTTAACCTATCATTTAGATTATTTTAAATAACTTTTATTGAAAATTCACTTTTAACCTAACATTATAATCGAATACCTTATAGTCAAATTCTGAAACTTAATTCACGAGTGGTTCGTTTATAACCGAAACAACAAATGCTCAAAAATAAGCTGAGTACAGATAATCAACAATCAACAAATGACAAACAACGCTCCTAATTTAATTAAGCATGACAGATCAAACAATAATGATAATAAATAAACATAATCACATTCCAATAAACAAACACACTTTATAATTATGTAAATTTTTGAAAATTATTATTTTATATACATACATATATAAATATATGTAAATTAAAGGTAAAATATTTCATTTACCAATTTTCAAAAGTTAATATAAAGTCTATTTGTCTTGTTCATGTGTTTTGCAATCCCTATCGATACTATAGCGTCCCAAATCTCGACCAGAATTCAAAATTTATATTAACAGACTAATTAACATGGTACGTTTTATAGCAATAACAAATACACTCTCATATATATAATACTCTCAACTCATTATAAGGTATTACTAATCCTATCTGTAATGATTCATATTCTACCAAAGACAAGGTTCTCGCTTAAACTTCAGCTCTGATACCAAGTGTAACAACCCGCCTTTTCGACCATTGAAAGTCGACGTTGTATACATCCACGGTATTCCAATACCAAACATCCAATTGCCAAAAAGGCAGATTGTTAGGATAAAAAAAGAAAAGAACAAGGGAAAGTGAATCACATGGCGGAATTGACAATATATAATATAACAAAGAAATTATAAACGTCACTCCAAAATATAGAGTACATCATAGTAAAAAATAAACCTTATCAGCCGAACAGTTATAAAATCACGGCCTTACATTTTTGATAGGTGTACAATATAATACGGTGGAATTAAAATACCATGGAAGGTAAACATTCTGTTCTTCTCCAAGAACTCCATATCACCAAAACCAACTTGGGAAAATATTCGGCCTAACCCGAGCATTGTAATAAAATAACAGTAGGGTCAGTATGGAAACAAGCATGAGAAAATTCAAGTAATGTGATAAAAATAAACAATTGGTGGGCCACGCCATAAACGTGGAACAGGGTTTCACCATACATGAACAACATTCAGACATGAAAGAGTGGAAATAAAACAACAGAAAACATATCCAAATATGAAGGATGAGTACAAGTAAGAATAAATCTCATACTTAATGAATGGGCATAAATATTATCAAAATCTTGACTTGAGAGAATGGATACCAATACTTAAACATTGAGAAGAGCACAAGGCAGTTCTCAATGCAATTGATGAAACAATTCAAAGATTTGAATTAAACAAGGAAAGAGAAGTTTTTCCAATAATGACTAATAGGGTGCACCCCCTTACTCTCTCTTCGGTGTTAGTCATTTCCGACAAAGGATATCAAAGCTCAAATGAGCAAAACATCGTCTTAAATTGATGAAACTCAAAAGAAGATAAGATTAATTCCAAGGTTCGGATCGAAACAAGGAGAATGAATTTATCCAACATAACTTGGAGGGTGCCCCCCCTACACCAAAAGTATATCTCTAGACAAAATATACTTGACAGCGCATGCCAAACACACAACACTCTCAAGAACTTCCAAGCCAAACCCCGCTTCACATGAGCATATGAATATACTCGCATCAATACATGCATGATATCAACACTACCAGATAAATGTGAATATACCCTAATAGGTGCGACCTGCATTGCTTGGCTCCCACTCTCTCCTTGATTTTAGTTATCTACGATGTTGGATGCCAATGCTTAAAACGAGTGGCAAATCGTCTTAGAGTAACGAAGCACAATGAATGATATCAAAATCGATAAATGAGAAATCAACTATCAAATAATAAACTAATACTATGAAGATAGCGGAATTGAAAACGATAGTCGATAAATCAACTATCGGGAATAACAAAGTGGTTTGCATAAGGGAATTAAATCGCATACCCTTTCCATGGATAAATGAATTGAACTTTAAAAAATTTGATCCATGTTTAAGCTCGATTTTCGCATTTCAAATATTTGCAAAACACCTTTAAAAATGCTCTTTGAAATATTCTTTTTTAGAAAGGCAAATTATATTTCTAAGTGTATTACAATAAGAGGTCAAAATAGATGTTATTAAAACATTGTTTACTATAAACCCAAAATTTGTTGTCACTTAGCTTTATCTTTAAACAATTCTTCTTAAAAGATCGAACTATAAACTATAATTTATAAATCACTACAACATTTATTATCCCATAAGATATTAAATCAATTAAATAACTTAAATACCTTTGTTAAATTAATTAACTAACTTTTAAACACTTTTTTTATTAGTTAATTAACCTTAAAATATTTTTATTAAATTAGTTGATTTGCTTTAAACTCCTATTAAACCAGTTAATTAACTTTTAAATACTTTTTAATTAAATTAGCTAATTAACTTTAAAACATCATTAACTAAAATGGTTAATTAATATTTAAACCCCATTAATTGAAATAATTATTATCTTCATATATCATCAATAAAATTGATTAATTAAATTCAAATATCATTATTAAAATGATAAATTGATTTAAACATTATTATTTAAATGATTTATTTGATTCAGATATTAGTCGATTAATTAATTTCATACATTTATTTGTGAAAATACATGTTCATGCTCAAAACACACAAAGGAGTTAAGGAGATGATAAGTGACCGTATAGCGAAAAATTGCTATAACAATGCTTAAAGAATTCAAATAGAATGTCTTAATTATTTTTAACCAAACATCAATATGGCAACGTATGGGAATAAATAAATAATTATTGGCAAGAAACCCCTTAGGGTCTCTTTATAAATGTCCCCTGCAAAATAATGGTTACAATAATAACTAAATGTCAGATGGGTTGTCTACAATTTAGATAATATATCATTGGGTTCCCCATTAATTTGAGATTACTCAAAGGTAATCTACAAAAAATCCCTTGGATTTAAAATATTCTTTATGAGAGAGTTGTTTTAAAGACAAAACCGGTGTTTTAGAAATAAAGTAATTTAAACTTTAAACTTTTATTTAATAATTAAATTACATTTAAACTCTTTATTTAAAGATAATTAAACCTTAATTTAAACCCTTTGATAGATAAATAAATAATTAAACATTTATCTTTATTAAATAATTAACCCTGAACTAATAATAAATCTATAATTAATTAACTAATTATAATTAACTTGATTAATAATTAAGTACTGATTATCTTGTTAGCTAATGATTAAGTATTAATTAACTTACTCAATTAATTAAATAAGTATCAATTAATTGATAGTAATAATTACTTATCCATACTTAAAATGAGTTTTGAAAACACTTTTCAAAAGATATTTAAGTGAAAACATTTTAATTTGCAAAAAGAGTTTATTTTCACAAATGCATCCAAAGTGACTATCGCTGTATGACCTGTCAATTTCAAAACTTGTTTAACATATCAAGTAATTTTAAAAACATGACTTTTTATACTTTAACTACTTAAAACCTAGTAAAAAAGTTTTGGAAAACTAAATTAAAGTTTAAAACTTGTAAAGTTTTTCAAACACGATACTTTAGTGAAACAAGTTTTAAACTAAGGATCTCGATTTTGAAAGAACACAACAACTTTTAGTGCTACTTCGTTTTACCATACATTATCTAACACAAGTTCCTATAATCCATTTACAAACCATACTAACAACTATAAGCAAGGCCGAAACTTTCCATCCTTTACAACATTTAGACTTAATTTTTAAGTCTAATCTAACGTCACATTACAAGCACACATATGAATATCCAAATGAACAACTTATACAACTAAACAATCAAATGATTTACAACCGTGATACACAATAGTTAAAGTTTAAAACTTTAAATAAATAGGTGAGATTTCTGACTAAAAACTAATTAAACTATCCAAGATTTTACAAACATTTGCATACGACCAAGTCCTTTACTTTTCCTTTACAAAAATGAGATTTTGAAGGCCTTAAGTGTAAAAGCCCGTATCTCCGTGCTCTTTGAATCAAGCATAATTCTCATCAGTTCAACTCAAATTGAAAGGAAATACAAATCTTTAGGGGTGAAGAAGAAGAGGAGATAGAAGAAAATAGAACAACAACATAGAATCTCACAACCGCAGTGGAACAAAATATAATATATAATAACAGATTTTAAATACAAGAACTGTACTGTTAATATACATACCATTATCAGAGTACAATATACAACAATTAATCTGGACAGTTTGATAACTTGTCCCCATACAGTGGAAATACAAATCAAGTAGGAATTACGCCTTTGCCATGAAGCTCGTCTCCTGAGCTCCATAACATCCTATCTTGAATCTGTAATACTCGGTTTGATCTGAGCATTATAATAAAATAACACCTGAGTCAATTTGGAAAACCAGCGTGAGAAAATATACTCAATTTGAATTATTTAAAGTTATCAAAATCCTTTAAAAAAACAAAGGTATCTCGTAAGACCATGTCACACATAAACACGATGGGTTTTTCACTTACGATAACCAAAACATTATCAAAATCATCCGATATTATAATAGTGTTTAAACAAAGTAAATAGTAAATAGCTGAAATGCTTACATCTCACGTTTCATCATAGTTGGGCATAATCAAAACTGTATAGCGCTTATTTGAGAATGGATTCCATACAATAACTAGGCACTTGGGTACCACCTATCATGGTACACACCTAGAAAAATGTATCAAGGACCTCGCTAGGATCCCCTACAACACAAGACTGGATCTATCCCTAACCTGGATAGAACCGAATATGTTATCACCTTGGGTGTTACCACCATTAAAATCGAGCGCTAACTTTTCCATGCACAACCATATCTATAATTTTGATATATCCAAGGGAATCTAGAAACTGATAACATACCCTAATTGGATGCGACCCACTTAGCCTTGCTGCATCTCCCTTGATTTTCTGTCATTCTGGTTGATGAGGCTTTAGGCTACGATTACCTTTCACGAACAATTTCACTTAGAATGCTCATCATCCTCTAATGGCGATCTTCTGATAGCATTTGCCTATACAAGTTGTTTTAGGTCAGGACAAACTGATCACCGTCTTCACTATCTTCACGATATCCATTCGTAACGTTCAAACTGGATCAAAGTGGTTTTCAGATAATTAAATCTGATCCTAGTCTCTTCGAAACGATCAACAAACTGGCCAAAATTGATAGTCGGTTATTTAACTATCAATAAAACATCGATTAGCAGACATCAGGCCTTATTATAAATTTTCCAAAAAAATTATTTCAAAATATCTTTATAAGATATATATCCAAATCCCCTCCAACATTTAAAACGATTTCAAATCCTTACATCTTCAATGGAATATTCCCAAACCTTTCCAATACGTAGAATATTTTTCCAACTCCATTTTTATGTTCAACACTTAGGAAGTATTCCGTTTATTTCTTATTTTCTCAAAATCATTTACAAATTTATTTGAAAATTCTTTAACTCGTTTAGAATAAATTCTATAAGTTCTGGTTTCCGTAATTAATTTCCTTTAATATTTTCCAAGTCAACACTTGTCTAAAATTCTAAATATCCATTTCGAACTTCTTTATGATTCTAATTCATTTTTTCAAAATTCACTTTTATTTAACAATTTTTGAAAATTTTCTTACCTCTTCCAGAATTCCATTTTTGAGAATTTCTCCTATAAATTCCATCTACTGAATAACCTCGTTTCTAGATTCTCGAGAAGATTTATAATCAAATTTCCATCATTACAAAACTCTATATATATACATATATATATATATATATGTAAATTAATAAGTATATAAGAGAATAATAATTTTTTAAAAACATGTTCAAGTAATTATTTAAAAACACTTTATATAAACATCAATAATCCATTTTTAGACAACAATCAATTTTCAAAGCCGATTATAAAAATTAGAATTTAATTTCAATTCATATTAGATATTTGAAAAATTCACTTCCGAAGTATTCCAATCCTAACTAGCTTAAATTTACATGGTTAAATAAATAGAGTTTCCCTTTTTAAATCAAACTTAACCTCTTAATATAATATATTTTTAAAATCCCAATAACAATTCAATTTATAAATCCTCTCAATTGACCACATATCGACCCCATTCCAATTTTCTAACCATCCACACCTTTCAAAAATAGAATTCACTATTTTTCCCAAAATCTATTTTCCATATCTCGATATATATTCACCGTATGAAATTATATTTAAATTTATCAATTAGTTTTCATTTTCCTTTGTTTATATACATCGTTTATAAATTTATAACTCCTTAGAGTTTCACTTGTTTATAAAACTAATCTCATTTATAAAATCTCATTTTATAAATTCCATTTATTTCACAAATCTATTTAAAATATCTATTTCACTCCTTTTCATTTTTCCAAAAAAATCCATTGTTTAAAAAATTTCTATATAAATTATTTGAAATCTATATTTAAAATATTTTTACGAATATTTAAATACAAACCAAAATCAATTAATTTTTTATCCAAATCAATTTCTTAAAAATAATCCAAATTTCTATATGAATATTATTACATGCAAAATCTCCTTTTAACTCTTTTCAAATTCCAAAAATAATATTTATGGTACTTAAAATACCAAAAGTTAGGCTTGTGCTACTATAGCATCCAATAATTCACATCACAACTATAATCTATAACAGATTATTCTAACACATCATATATTATTATATTTGAAAACAATCAATATAAATTTTGAGAAATCCAGTTGGAATACAACATAAAAATACCATTCCCACTTCGAGGAGGATATCGCAGAATAGAGGGTCATCCGCTATTATGCGGGGCGCATAGGGTCTCAACTGCTATAATATGCGGGAATATCAATCCAACTACTAATATATATAATATTCAAGTGATAATAATAATTATCCATTTATCCAATCAATCAATAAATGATTTTCGACAATTTTAAATTGAACCAATAATCCAAGTCGAGTGAGATTTACTCACCTTGATTTTAATTTGCTGATCGTCCAAATAAATTCTACTACGTAGATTCCGCGGCTTCGAATCCTATACGACTTATTCCGTGTGATTTAACCTCATATGAATAAATATGATTTTTAATATAAAGGTTATGCTTGAAGTTTTTAATAAATAAATTTAATTAACCGATTAATTATCCTAAACGGATACCTTCCTTTGTTCCATAACTTCTAGCACTCCCTTCCTCCAAATTCAAACCAAGATTCAGTACAACTCTAACTTTTTTTAAATCAACCTAACTGCTTCTCATAAATTAGCATGCATACCAGGGATACTACTAAGCACAAAGTATCAGTATACTTATAGATTTTGAACCAAAAGCAGATTTCAACTCTCCCTCTCATTCTACTACTCGTGTTGTACTATCCTCCTTCCAGATGAACCAAAAGAGCATCGCCGCTTCTACTTAAGGCCGAACAACTACGCAGCACGCACTAGAGCAACACTTGGCGACCCTGGCCTCGCCTGACTCCCTTTGCCACTTCCAGGCCATCGCGAACTCTGCTGCCAGCACGAGCCCTAACTTATTGCTGCACTTCGTGAGACCCACATACCACCAAAATGCGTCTCACCTCCAACCACTTCGTCTAGTTCTTCGCATGCCATCGCCCATCTTGCGTCGCCCTCCAACCATGCAGCGCAGCCTTGTTGTGAATCGAACTTCAAGATCGATTCTGGGTTGCCCGATTTAAATTAAATTCGATTCGATTGTTCTTTTTTATATGAGATTCCATTCTCGTTTCCTTTTTCTATGTGATTTTCGATTTTGAACGAAGGAGGAACGAGGTCGGCTTTAAAAAGGAAGGAAAAGGGGGTCGCGTGTATTGAAAAATTTGATTTGAACCGATTTGAAGAGAAGAGGACGTGTGTTACAAATGGTACAGTGATAGGTATGATGGCTGTAAGGCTTAAGTGAATAGAATGGTCAAGTCAATATATAAATATTATTTTAATTTTCAAATTATCTCAATTACATAACTTAAAATTTTGAAACCCTATCGAGCCCTACCACCAGATGTTCATAATGTTATACCCCTATTACAAATGTAATGGAAAAGGTTTCGAGTCCTAATTCGATCGTATGAAGAATATAGTTTTTTGAACCAAATCATTATACTGAATTTTCGATATTAATTTCAACGCGTTAATATCCCATACAACCAAACAATAACTCCAAAAGCTACGACATTTGAAATCCAATAATAATACATTATTACAGATCCAATGGAACTGGTTTCCTCGTATTCGAGACTGTGCCCTGGATCGCTATTTTAATGTGTCGATTTCCAATTTTTATGAAATCGCTTGAAATTTTCAGTTTAAATTCTTACTAACTAAATTATAATTCCAAATCCAACATTTAAACCATTTAAATATTCAAAATCAAACATCGAAATATACAGGTCATTACATTCCTCCCTCCTTAAAAGAATTTCGTCCTCGAAATTACTAAGGTAAAGAAACATTCCAAACCCATTAACTTATCAAAATCCACTTAGTTAAAACTCGACAACCACTTTTCTAAACCATTTAGTCCCTACCAAACATTAGTTTTCATTTCCAATTCAATTTTTTTTATTTCAGTTGCAATTCAAAAATAAACTTTTTAGTTAACAGTTTTTTTCCAAAATTTCCACAAATTTTCTAACACCCTAAATTTTCGAATTTTTTGGGTAGAGACTCCCTTGTATAGAGAGCGTTTTGAAGTATGAAAAGAGAGACAAAAATAAATACATCAACCCACACAGTCGAAAAACAAAATATATATCAATATTTATAATTTTGCGTTATTTAATCTGAAAACGTACCATATATTAGCATTTTTAGCGAGCGGCTTATATTATATGCAGTTTGCATGACCAAAATCAAGCAAAATAGCTCTATATACCTGTACTTACTCAATTTAAACATGTAAGTACTAAAAACATGAAATTTAATAACATTTCATTTATTTAAATAGTTAAAACACATACTCTTTATAACCCAATCATGTTGAACATATATTATAAGCAACTATAAGGTTTCGATACTAACTTAATTGCTTTCAATCATTTCATACTCAATTCGAATGATTTACAACTCAGTTTACTTGCATTCACTTCATATTTATGCCAAACAAACTCATATCCATTTCAAATTGATTTAAAAATCAATTTATTCACTTTCTATTACTACATAGAATTTTATTTACTTCCGTTTACGTCAAACGACAATTTTTCCATGCAAATTCGGTGATATTCATTAAATAAAATAGCCATTTCAGTTTATAGCTATTTTAAATTAATTCCAAATCAATTTTTATTCAATTCTATTCCATTCCAATTGATTCTCAATTGATTTATTTATATTCCATTCGCATCCACATTCATTATATTCAATCCATTTTTTTTTGGCTCGGAATCATCCCATGCTAATATATTAAATATTTATTTCACAAATTTATTTAAGCCAAGCTTCCATATTAACTTAAGTTAATTAATTTTATTTCCAGTTAATTCAATCATATACTTAAGCTCATTTCTATTGCAATCAAATCCTATTTCAATTTTGGATTGATTCTTATTCAATCAAATTCCATTCCATTTCCTAATTTATTTAATTAGTTCATTTACTCAATCCACTTCAAATTTTAATCCCATACTCAAATTCATTCTCGAATTTATTTAAATGATTTCCAAGGCTATATTCAATTCATTTTTACTTACATTGAATTTATTTATAACTTAAATGATCACTATTTCAAACCATTTCCATTTCATTCGACATTATTTCCATTTATATTTAATTCACTTACAATTTAAGTTGAAATTTATTTATAACTCAAGTTCCATTCCAATGTCCACTTTTAATCCACAGTCCAATTTTATTCAACCAAGTTAAGTTCCATTTTTGTATTCAAAAATCACTCCATTTAATTTACTTGAGTTCGAATTTATTTTATACTCCAAATTTGGATTTTATTTTCTTCACTTTAAAATATCACACCATTTATTTTGGGTTTTCTATGTCACTTTTCAATTTTATATGTCACACAACTTATTTTTCACATTTCCATCAATTCTATACTCGAATATATTCACATTTTATTTTTAACTCGAGATTATACATTTATTTATAGCCTAAGTATATTTTTATTCCATTAATTTCAATTTTTATAAGCTATATAACTTATTTATTCACCATTCCATAACCTTTCCTTTAAAATTTATTACATTCAAAAATTTATAGCTTATAATTATCCCGTCACTTTATAATTCAAACTCTACATTTAATTCGATAACATTTCTAATTCCAATTCAATTTTTATTTAACCTAACTTAAGCTAAATTCCAATTCATACAATTAATTTTCCACATTTTCTTAACTTTTTTATTTGAGTTGATTCCATTTCAAATTTTATAACTTCTAGTTATATATCCATTTCACAACTCAAACTTTATATTCAGTATCTTCCCTTACATTTAATTCAATCAACTATTAATATTTGTTTCAATTCATATTACTAGTTTCCTTCATTTATACACATCCATTTCTTTCCAATTCAATTCTTTTAATTAGTTCACTTTACTAATTTTATTCCATTTGACTTTGCTTAAGTTAACTCACCGTTTCATTAGTTCCATTCAAACCACAATTAGTTAAATCTTAAAATTTAATCCCTTTAACTTAAGTTAAATTCCTTTTTAACTTTCTCACTTTAAGTTTAAATTTCAAAATTCAGTTTTCATACTTCTTTCCTTATTAATATCATCCCCACTTACAAGTTCAAAAACTTGTTTTATGATATTTCTAGAACATTTAGCTAGTTCGAATTCAAATACTCGGTACTTATTTCAAATCACTTTGAAATCATGGATATATACATGTATCTCTCTGCATACCAAATTCCACTTTTTAAACTTACCCCAAACCTGGTTTTTATCCAAAACAAATTACCTTCGGGATTTCCAAAATAATCTTTGTTTCCACACAAAAATTCTCATATGAAATTACTATGGCAGCAATCCGTCACTTAGAATCTTGAAAATGAGTACTGATGATGTGGCCGTCATCACCAGAATTATTTTTCAACGACTGAAGTGAGTTCAGTGCTTTATTGCTTCCAAAATCCATTTTTAAATCCAATTTAAAGCATTTTTCTAATCCAAAAAAAAATTCACCATTATTTATTTTGAAATGCCTTAAAAAATCTTTCCAAAAATCTCTTGGATTTAATTTTCCAAATTCTGGTTTGAATTCATTTTTTTAACTCATTTGTATAATTCATACTTATACAAAATTTCATTTAGTTATTGTTAACCCGCCTTTTATCAAGGCTGTAAACAGGCAGGTTCAACCTAAACAACTTCACGACTATCGAGGCTGAAATATGATGGATTCGGTTTAGAGGAATGAAGTTTCATGGATGTCTCGCTTAGCATTGAGGTGAGGTTATGCCGTTCGGAATTGTGGTGAGGTTATGCTGCTTGGCATTGAGGTGAGGTTATGCCGCTCGACATTGTGGTGAAGATATGCCGCTCGGCATTAAGGTGAGATTATGTCGCTCGACATTGTGGTGAGGTTATGCCGCTCGGCATTGTGGTGAGGCTATGCCGCTCGGCAATGAGGTAAGGCTATGTCGCTCGGCATTGACGGCTCGAAATGGGTGGGTCGCTCGGTAACAATGGTTTGACACTCGATGTTGGCTTGGCATTTAGGTGGTTCGGCATTCGGGTGGTTCGGAACCTGATAGTGGCTTGGCATTTAGGTGGTTCGGCACTCGATGGTGGCTTGGCATTTAGGTGGTTCGGCACTCGATGGTGGCCCGACATTTGGGTGTTTCGGCACTCGATGGTGGCTCGACATCTGGGTGGTTCGGCACTCGAAGGTGGGTCATGTTACTTTGAATCACTGAGCATATCACTACGGGGCAGTACCATGGTTACTTAAGGTTGGCCTATGGAGGACTTGGGGTCGATAGAGGTGAAGGGTGTGAACTCGACCGAGGTCTTAATGGGCCTGTATCACCCGAGAAGCCCAACCATCTGGTTTTGGCTATAAATACAACATGTAGGGCTTCTAGAAAATGGATCTTATTCTGGCTCTCTGACTTTCTATTTTCTAAGGCTAAGGTTACTTTACCATTTTGTAATTGAAACTGATTATTACATCAATAAAAAGGAAACTTCTGGTGTGGACGTAGGCCGGAGTTAGCCGAACCACTATAAAATCTATTGTTCTTTACTACTTTCATTTTAACTTGATTGTTCTTCATATTATTACTTTCTACATATATTCTATCTGTGAGTTGTGACTGTTATTTGGTGCTTTCGCTTGGATTTGGGTGTTAGTGACCATTTTTGGCACTAACATTTTGGTGCTTTCACTGAGAAGGCAAGCACTCAGGGATTTTGGAGCTAGGAACTTGGATTCTAGAAAGCAATGGCTAGACCATCAACAAGGAAGCAACTGACGGAAAGAAGCAATCAAGAGGGAAGTCAAGAGGCCTCCTCTGGAGCTGGAGTTTGAATAGGTCAAGCATCCATCTATATTACCAGGGACGAGATGGAGACGATGCTGAAAAGGCAGGAAGACATGATACAGAACCTTTTTCGACAGGTTGGACATGTTGGAGCACAAAGTCAAGGGAACGGACCAACCGCGGATGCTGGCATTGCAGTACAAGGAACCAGAGCTGTAGAAGTTTCTCGAGGTCAACACCAGAACTAGGCTGGAGGGATTGAAGGAAATCAGCAAAGGCTCGGGGGCAGACCTCCAGGATTGGACACCGGGAGAGCGGTGAATGAAGCTCAACAAGCAAGGACCAACGTGAACGTAAATGACCAACATGAAGAGTACTACCGGATACTCCCCAGGACATGGGGGCAAGGTAGAGATGCAAACAGGGGACTACCCCTGGATGAAGACAAGCGGATGGCTAGATTAATAATAAGAATTATGAGAGGAGGATTGTCAAGCGGAGGCTTAGAGGAAGTTAGTCGGAGTCCGTTCACTCCGAATATCAGAAATACAAGGAATCCTCCAAAGTTCAAGTTACCCATGCTGGATCCTTATGATGGGAAATTATACCCAACCATGCATATTACTAAATATATGAGGCATATGGAAGTGCTGGGGGCATCCGAGAAAGTGATGGCACGATACTTCCCTCTATATCTAACAGATTTGGCTGCGCTTTGGTTCAGGCAGCTAGAGAATGGATCAATCAGAAATGGGGTGAGCTAGTGGAATGCTTCATGAGACAGTTTAGGGTACACGTGACACGACCCAAGAGTGTGATGACCTTAGCTTCAATGAAGCAGAGGAACGAAGAGTCCATAAGAGATTTTCTATTGCGATTCAATGCAACGGTGACTTCAGTAGATCGCCCGGATCCATCGATGATTTTGATGGCGGTGGTAGCAGGGGTTGCGGAAGGCACAGAGTTTAAGGATTCTTTGACAAGAGATCCACCACAAGACCTTGGAGAATTCTTTCATGAAGCTGAATGGTTCATTCGGCTAGAAGATTCACGCGTCGAAAGGCGAGAAATAAACATCGTGCAAGGCGAAGGAACCTCTAAGGAACCGACTGGAATAGGCAAGGGAAAGAGGAAACAAGATGGAAGATACGATGGTCCTGACATATGGAAGAAATTACAAGAACCTAGATTCAAACAATATGCTGACTTGACGACAAACCTGGAATGGATTTACACAGAAACTCAATGGCACTCCCTATTGGAAACCACCCAGGAGAAATCCCACGGAACGAGAACGTAGAAGTGGAAAGTATTGCCTATTCCATGAGCTGGAAGGGCATGCTACTGACGAATGCCGCCATTTGAAGGATGAGGTGGGAGAGCATGTTAGAAATGGTAGATTGCCACAGTACATGAGAAAACGGATAACCGCCGTAGGATCTGAGCAACTACCGCCTCCACCTAACAGAACTAATCCTGGATCGGGATCACGACTCGTCATCAATTAATCATGACGGCAAGGGCCAAGTTCAGGACTTGAACTTTGGTCGATTGGAAAAAAAATTCTTAGATTTGATTTCAAAATAAAATGGCTATTCCACTTACACATGTACGGAAACCGAAGAAATCCCCAGGCATGCTCTAAGATGGTAATAGACAGCTCTGTCCAGAGAGGCAGTATCTAGATTTTTCCTTTGTTTATGATTGGACATTAAAAATTTGAATTTAATAAATGAACTTGAATTTTATAAAATAAACCTTTGACTGGAGAGTTAAAGGATGAATATTGGAACTCAATTTGAAATTAATCACATTATGACCCTACTCGGAGAAACGGGGTCCGGAGTGCAAGAAGTGAGTTGCTTCGTCGAAGAGCGACAAGATCAACTCGCTTAACATTGTTCCCCATTCACCGTGAGTGATGGGATCGAGGTTCGATAAGAGCCCGGAGTGGCTGTAATCGGCCTAGGATTTAGGCCATGACATCGCTTAATGTTCAGGGACACTGAACCAGAGTGCAAGGAGTGACGCTGCTTCGTCGAAGAGCGACATGATCGTCTCACTCTATACCGTTTCCTCTCCACCGGAGAGTGGCAGGATGGGATCCAGTAAGAGCCCGGAGAGGCTGATATCGGTCCAGGAGGATCATGACATCGCTTAACATTCAGGGACACTGAACCAAAGTGCAGGGAGTGACGCTGCTTCATGGAAGAGCGGCAGGATCGGCTCAATCAACACTGTTTCCCCTTCACCGGAGAGTGATAGAATGGGATCCAGTAACAGCCCGGAGAGGCTATGATCGGTCTAGGATGACCGAGACGTCGTTGTATGCCCTCGACGGGGGCCAGAGTGCAAGGGATAGAAAGCAGCACCGGAGCACGACAGGATCTTTCTATTCGATCGTTAATATTGGAATGGACTTAGCAAGGGTCCGAAGTGGCCGTCAATGGTCCAGAGAGGCCATAAGATTGGATTATCAATTTCAATTGAAATGGATACTGATTCGGCTTCGAACAGCCAAGAACTTGATTGAGAGTACTATAGCTATGGACAAAACATGGACTTTGGATATTGGGTTTGAGACTATTCAAAACACACCTTCCCATAGCAAGGCATGTTTTGGGGGGCAAATGTTAACCCGTCTTTTATCAGGCCGTAAATAGGAAGATTCAACTAAACAACTTCACAACTACCGAGGCTGAAATATGGTGGATTCAGTTTAGAGGGATGAAGTTCACATGGAAGTGCCGCTCGGCATTGAGGTGAGGTTATGCCGCTCGGCATTATGGTGAGGATGTGCCGCTCGACATTGAGGTGAGGTTATGCCGCTCGGTATTATGGTGAGGATGTGCCGCTCAGCATTAAGGTGAGGTTATGTTGCTCGGCATTGTGGTGAGGTTATGTTGCTCGGCATTGTGGTGAGGTTATGCCGCTCGGCATTATGGGAAGATATTCTGCTCGGCATTGTGGTGAGATTATGCCGCTCGGCATTGAGGTGAGGTTATGCCGCTCGACATTGAGGTGAGGCTATGCCGCTCGGCATTGAGGTAAGGCTATGTCGCTCGGCATTGATGGCTCGGCATGGGTCGCTCGGCATGGCACTTCGGTCAGGGTCGCTCGGTAACAATGGTTTGGCACTTGATGTTGGCTTGGCATTTAGGTGGTTCGACACTCGATTGTGGCTCGGCATTTGGGTGGTACGGCACCCGATGGTGGCTCGACATTTAGGTGGTTCAGCACTTGATGGTGGCTCGGCATTTAGGTGGTTCGGCACTCAATGGTGGCTCGGCACTCGATGGTGGCTCGACACTCGATGGTGGCTCGGCATTTGGGTGGTTCGACACTCGATGGTCGCTCGACATTTGGGTGGTTCAGCACTTGAAGGTGGGTCTTGTTACTTTGAGTCGCTGAGCAAACCACTTCGGGACTACCATGGTTACTTCAGGTTGGCCTATGGAGGACTTGGGGTTAGTAGAGGTGAAGAGTGTGAACTCGACCGAGGTCTTAATGGGCATGTATCACCTAAGAAGCCCAACTATCTGGTTTTGCCTATAAATACAACACGTAGGGCTTCTAGAAAATGGATCTTCTTCTGGCTCTCTGACTTTCTATTTTCTAAGGCTAAGGTTACTTTACATTTTATAACTGAAACCGACTCTTAGATCAATAAAAAGGAAAGTTCTGGAGTGGACGTAGGCCGGAGTTAGCCAAACCACTATAAAATCTATTGTTCTTTACTGCTATCATTTTAACTTTGACTGTTCTTCACATTATTACTCTCTATATATATTCTATCTGTGAGTTGTGACTGTTATTTGGTGCTTTTGCTTGGATTTGGGTGTTAGTGACCATTTTTGGTACTAACAGTTATATAAACCATTTCCAATTTTATAGTCTTATTTTGATTACATAATAACAACCAAACACACCAATATACTGTAATAATTTTAGAAAATTATTCCTTTTACATCAAAATATAATTTGGGTAAATGTAATGACCTGCGTTTTTGGACAGTTTAAATCGACGATAAGCCACACACGTTAGACTCAACCAATTCAAAAGGGCAGAATGTTATGGGGTAAATAAAAAAAAGAGAAAGAAAGAAAACAAATACAGAATCTCATAGCGGAATGACAAAATATAATAATCAAATAAAAGTTCATGAAACTGTTTATAAATAACATTGATTATTCTTTTATAATACAAATCAAAGTTACATATAATATGAATAAATAAATAAATGCAACAGAACAACATGATGCAGTGGAATACATATAATAAGTAATAATAGTACAGAATCTTCTTCTTCGTCCTCCAGAAAGCAGTCTTCGATAAACTGAAAAGCTCAGGCTGACCCGAGAGAATTGAAAAGATAAAACACTCGAGTTAGAAGTAAAAGATCTTATGTAAGTTAAATCAATAGTAAATAAATACGAGTGTAATAGAGTCAGAGATGTTTACCGGGTTTGACATCTTCTATCCTGTGTCTAACACGAGTACAATAACTTAAGAGATGTTTGGGATTCACATCTCCTAAGTATCCGTAAAGCTATCTACTATGTAATACAATATGCTATTATAATAGTGTCTATGGTAAAGTAAAAATTTAAATTACCGTTAAGGCCTTACCCATATCCCCCTCAACATATTTTTATATATTTTCATAGTCTATACAGTAACGTAATTCCTCCGTAAACTGGAGGGATATCAAAGGGCATTCCATAGGTATGGTACAAACAAAACTCGTAGAAGGCATGCTAGGGCATATGAACACGGCACTCGAGGCAATGCTAGGGTAGGACTCTACCGCTTTGTAGAACCGGGCTGGTGGTAATGCATAGTAGCTATTACCTCCCACCTTGGGACACACTCCCACAATCAAAATCGAGGGGTGGTCACCAAATCAATCACAAAGTAATAAATATGGTACTGAAGAAGCGTGTTCGATCGGAGGAATGACCTCATTTGGCCCAGGTATAGCTCCTGTGTTAGTCACATCTAAGCTTACTCATGCGAGTCAGGGCTACGTAAATACCTCATACATAATCGTTCGCCAAACCATCCTACTTCATTTCTGGAATCTCCACTACATATACAGTTGTTAAAGTGGTTTTCGGTATTAGCAGAGAGTATGACAATATTCGATCCCAGTCTCTTCTACAACCAAACTCTTATTTCACACCGGATGGTTCTTTTACATTTCAAAAGTCAATTCACAATTGATATCAAAATATCATATTCACAAAACCATTTCACTTTCGAAATCATATTCACTTCTGGAAATTATCGATAAGATTGGTTAATTAAATCCTCATTCCAAAATCTAATTAACCATGTCATTTCACAAGAAAGTATCAATTTCAAACCCAAACTTAGGTTATATCATCATCAAGGATTTCAATATAAATACTTCAACTTTGCATAGTTTGAGTTTTTAGGAAATAGTTTAGATGGTCATAATTAGTCTTAAATAGTTTAAAATAGTTAAAGTACTTTGAAATAGTTTAAATGATTTAAAATAGTTTAACATAGATTAAAATTAGATTAAATTAGATTTTAAATGACTTAAATAGATTTAAAATAGATTAAATAATTTAATTTAAATTAAAATAGTTCAAAATAAATTAAAATAGTTTAATAAAGTTTAAATGGTTTAAAATAGATTAAAATATATTAAATTAGGTTAGAATAGATTAAAATAGATTAACTAGGTAATTAGTTTGAAATAGGTTAAACTTGTTTAAAATGAATTGGAATAATTTAAATTATTTAAATTAATTTTAAAATAGATTTCGAAATTATATCCAAACATTTTCAATAACTCAATTTCGATAATTCATTTATGTTGGACAATTCAACTTTGAAATTCCAATTTAAATCCTTTGAACAATTAATTAAATCAATTTCAATCTCAACATTTACGCTTGGATTTTCGAAAAATAATTCAATTTATGTAAATCAATTTCCATTTCAAAATGCCAGTTAACCGAATTCAAAATTTAAAGATTTAAAAATCATTTAGTTTAACCAATCCGTTGTCCGTATATAATTTTCTACCCTATGATCAAGTGATACAGATAGTTATCATTTCAATCCGCAACTTAAAATTTTACGGTTATATCATTTCAAACCGCAATTCCGAATTAAATAAAATCCATAAAATCGCTCGAGTCTATCATTTCAACCCATAATGCTTTTTTCCTAATCTGTAGATCGTTCGAGTATGTACCATTTCAACCCATAGGGAACTTGCAGTGTTATAACAATACAAAAATACAACATCCAATCATCCAACATCAACAATCAAACATCCATCACAGTCATCATCCAAACCAACCAATAAACATCAATAGATAATCGATTATCATTAATAGGTATTAAATTTATAATTAAATTTAATATTAAATTAAATGATAATTAAATGCGATAAAAGTCAAATTTAACTAGAATGACAATTTAAACATACCAAACGTCAATCAATTAATTTCTAATCACATCATACATTTAATTTAACTAACATAAGATAACCTAGAAGTTGTGAGTGGGTCAAAATATCCACCTTTGATTTTAAATCGAATTAAAATCCAATTTAGGCCCAAAATACAAACAGTCTCAGAATTCGATCATAATGGTTCCATGTCATCCGAAATTTCGATACAATCGCAGTGGAAGAAACCGCGCCCAAATTCGAGCTCATATGCAAAAGTTATTAAGGTTAGAACGTTTAAATTTTAAATTTTAAACTAAAAGGAATAATAATAAAATAATACCAAGCCATCACCTCTTCCACTACCACTCTCGTTCAAAATGCACGGCCTACCCCCCGGTTGATCGGCCTTTCTACACTACTACTGGCTTCCTGCCCCAACCACCAGCACACCGGCCGCCTCCTCATCGACCACCACCGCCCTGGCCCAAGTCCAGCCCCCTCCTGATGCCGCTGCCGCCACCCTAGACTAGGGTTTCGAAACCCTATTTTGCAAATTTCAACCACCACGAGCACTTCCAGGTCATGCGACCAACTCCAAATAACTCCAGGCCGTCCCCTCAACAAAACCCATTTGCCTATTTTGTCGATTGCTGCCGAAAACAAAACCCCCCAATTCAGCTTTGACGACGATTTGCCGTCAACTCGATCCCTATTTCAAAAAACAAACATTTTTCGTAGACTCGTATGGTTGAGAGCTTCAAAACGATATATAATTTGATATGGTTTTGGGAAGTTTGATTTTTCGATTAGAATTTGAAACTGAATTTTAGGGCTTGAAATTGGAAATTTGTTTCTACCATTGGAGAAAGGAATAGGAAGATAGAATTGTACCTACAGAAATAATGAAATGAGAAATAGCTAGGGTTTATAACAGGCTATATATAGGCAGATTAGAAATGGAAATGAATGGGCTGGATTGATTTGGATTGAACGATAACTACGACTCAACAGCTTGTTTCTTTTTCGAAATGAAAGTGGGTCATCCCATATCACAAAATAGATATTTTAGATAGTTTTGAACTCAATGAAATAGGTTTCAAGTCCTACTTCCATTGTATGAAGAAGTTAGCTTAAAATCGGCTTATTTCAATTTGATTTCAATTGAATTTAATTAAATTGATTTCTATGCATTTCGAGTCCATACGATCAAACGACAAGTCTGATCGCTACGAGTCTTGAAATCTTATAATAATTTACTTTTACGAATTCGATGAAACTGGTTTCGTCGAAATCTGAGTCAGTGACCAAAATGGTTATTTTTCACGTAAATTTAATAAATTATTATTAAATTGATTAAATCACTTTTTAATTCCACTTTTAATAACTAACAAATTTTATCATTTTTGATTACTTAGACATTTACAATAATTTAAAAAAAATTATATATCAATCAAATATTAAATATTACACTAATTACAGTGTTCAATTTCAACTGTAATTAAATCCAATTAATTATAATTTAATTCTAATAAATTGATTATACCTGATTTCAGTCCTTTTTATTTCATCATTCATTACTCTATGCATACTTAACATTGGGTTATATCTTATTATGTTAGTATTCCACAATTACGATATTTTATTTACTAGTTGCAACTTTCCATTTATATTGAATTTTTGTTGATTTTCACATTAGTTATAATTTGAAATTCCAATAAATTAAATTATATTGGTTTCACTCTTTTTATTAAATTAATTATTGCCTTATGAATATAATTGACATTTCTGTACATTTTATTGCATTCACTTTTTACAGTTATCGTCTTAACTCATATTAAAGTAACATTAAATTACATTTAATTGCAATTGATTAAATAAATTGGCGACAATTAACAATGGTCACCATTGATATATTTAATCACTTTAGTATGTTTGTTATCTACACACAAATGTTGTAGTAATCTACACAACACTAATTTTATTCAATTACAATTTATTACTTACTATTTCATTAAATAAACACAACATTTAAATTGTCTATTACTCTTTTAATCCAATTATCAATTAATACACACATTATTACAATTCATTTACAATCGATAACCAACTGTAACTTTTTAATCATTTTATTAATTGGAACTACATTTAAAGCAGTTATCAATCACCTTAAATTAATACTATTACATTTCATTCCAATTATATTCTTATTATTAAAGCACAAATCTTCATTTCTTCCAACATTGAATCATAAAATCCTTATTAAATCAACTATTTTTAATTATCGAAAATTATGGATTGTTATAGCAAAATTATTTCATGTACCCACTCCCAAAACCGTACTGTGTTGAATTACTCTATCCAAGTGTTTAGAAACCCTTATCGATATCATGGCATCCCATTACTCGCCCAGAATTTATACACCACTCAACAGATTAATCAACACAATACAAAACCATTTTATATTAACTAACAAATACGCGCTCATATCTATTAATACACTCAAACTCATTTTAAGGTACTACTGACCCTATCTATAATGAGTAATCCCCATCAAAGCCAAGGTTCTCGCTTAACCTTCAGCTTTGATGCCAAATGTAAAGGCCCGTATCTCCGTACCCTTTGAGTTGACCATAATTCACATCATTTCAACTCAAATTGAACAGAAATACGAATCTTTAGACGTAAAGAAGAAGAAGATATAGAAGAAAATAGAACAACAACACAAAATCTCACAATCACAGCGGAACAAAATATAGCATACAATAACAAATTTTAAATACAAGAACTGTACTGTTAATATACATACCATTATCAGAGAACAGTATACAACAATCAATCTGGACAGTTTAATTACTTGTCCCACATAGTGGAAATATAAATCAAATACGGAAAGGCGCCTTTGTCATCCGGCTCGTCTCCTGAGCTCCATAACATCCTATCCTGAATCTGTAATACTCGGTCTGACCCGAGCACTATAATAAAATAACACCCAAGTTAGTATGGAAAACCAGCATAAGAAAACACACTCAATTTGAATTATTTAAAGTTATCAAAATCCTTTAAAAAACAATGGTATCTCTTAAGACCACATCACACATAAACACGACGGGTTTTTCTCTTACGATAACCAAAACATTTTTATCAAAATCGTCTGATATTATAATATTGTTTAAACAAAGTAAACAGAAAATAGCTGAAATGCAAGCATATCACGTTTTAGCATATTTAGGCACAATCAAAACATACGGCACTTATTAGAGAATGCATTCCATATAATGACTAGGCACTGGGGTACCACTATCACGGTACACATCTAGAAAAATGTACCAAGGACCTCGTTAGGATCCCCTATAACACAAGACTGACCCTATCCCTAACCTGGATAGAACCAAATATGTTATCACCTCTGGTGTTCCCACCCTTCAAATTGAGCGCTCACTTTTCCATGCACAACCATATCCATAATTTTAATATATCCGAGGGCATCTAGAAAGTTGATAGCATACCCTAATTGGGTGCGACCCACTTAGCCTTGTTGCATCTCCCTTGATTTTCAATCATTCCGGTTGATGAGGCTTGAAGCTACGATTACCTTTCAAGAACAATTTCACTTAGAATGATCACTGTCCTCCAATGACGATATTCTGATAACATTCGTCCATGCAAGTTGTCTTGGGTCTGGACAAACCGAATCATCGCCTTCACTATCTTCAAGATATCTATTCCTCACATTCAAAGCGGATCAAAGTGGTTTTTGGATAAATACATCCTATTCCGTCTCTTCGAAACGATCAACAAATTGGCCAAAATTGATATTCGGTTATTTATCTATCAATAAAACATCCATAAGCAGACATTATGCCTTATTATAAATTTTCGAAATATTTATTTCAAAATATCTTTATAAGATATATTTTCAAATCCCTTCTAAAATTTCCAATATTTGGAACGATTTCAAATCCTTATATCTTCAACGGAATATTCCCAAACCTTTCCAATACTTAAAGTATTTTTCCAACTCCAATTTTATGTTCAACACTTAGGAAGTATTCCATTTATTTCTTATTTTCTCAAAATCAATTACAAATTTATTTGTAAATTCTTTAACTCATTTAGAACGAATTCTATAAGTTCTAGTTTCCTTAATTAATTTCCTTTCATATTTTCCAAGTCGACACTTGTCTAAAATTCCAAATATCCATTTCTAACTTGTTTTATGAATTCTAATTCAGCTTTTGAAGTTCACTTTTATTTAACTATTTTCGAAAAATTTCTTTCCTCTTCCCAAATTCCATTTTTAAGAATTTCTCCTATAAATCTCATATACTGAATAAAACCCGTTTCCAGATTCTCGAGTAGATTTATAATTAAATTTCAATCATTGCAAAACTCTATATATGTATGTATGTATGTACGTAAATAAATAAGTATATAAGAGAAATTTTGTTTTTTAAAACATATTCAAGTAATTATTTAAAAATATCGAATAATTTATATATAAACATCAGTAATCCATTTTTAGACAACAAATCGATTTTCAAAGCCGATTATAAAAATTAGAATTTAAATTCAACTCATATTAGATATTTGAAAAATTCACTTCCTAAGTATTCCAATACAAACTAGCTTAAAATTACATAATTAAATAAATAGAATTTCCCTTTATAAATCAAACTTAACCTCTTAATAAAATATATTTTTGAAACCCAAATAACCAATTCAATTTATAAATTCTCATAATTTACCACACATCGACCCCATTTCGATTTTCTAACCATCCCCACCTTTCAAAAATAGAATTCACTATTTTTCCCAAAATCTATTTTCCATAACTCGATATAAATTCACACTGTGAAATTATATTCCAATTTATCGATTCATTTTCATTTTCACTTGTTTATAAACATCATTTATAAATTTATAACTTCTTTGAGTTTCACTTGTTTATAAAACTAATCTCATTTTATAAATCCATTTCTTAATAAATTCCATTTATTTCACATGTCTATTTAAAGTATCGATTTCACTTCCCTTTGTTTTTCTAGAAAAAATCCATCGTTTAAAAATCTTCTATATAAATTATTTAAATCTCTATTTAAATATTTTTACGAATAGTTAAATACAAACCAAAATCAATTATTTTTATCCAAATCAATTTCTTAAAAATAATCCAAATTTCTATATGAATATTTTTACATTCAAAATCTCCTTTTAAATCTTTTCCAATTTCAAAAATAATATTTATGGAATTTAAAATACCAAAAGTTAGGCGAATGCAACTATAGCATCCAATGACTCACATCACAACAATAATTTATAACAGATTACACATCATATATTATTATATATGAAAACAATCAATATAAAATTTGAATAATCCAGTTGGATCCCTCTAACCTATTTCGCTGCATCCAGATTTGTTGATACAACATAAAAATACCAGTCCCACATCGAAGGGGATATCACGGTATATAAGGTCATCCACTATTATGCGGGGTGCATAGGGTCTCATCCGCTAAAATATGCGGGAATATCAATCCAACTACTAATATATACACTACTATATACATAACATTCAAGTGATAATGATAATTATCCAATTATCCAATCAATCAATAAATGATTTTCAACAATTTTAAATTGAATCAATAATTCAAGTCGAGTGAGATTTACTCACCTTGATTTTAATTTGCTGATAATCCAAATAAATTCTATTGCATAGATTCCACAGCTTCGAATCTTATACGACTGATTCCATGCGATTTAACCTCGTATGAATAAATATGATTTTTAATATAATGGTTATGATTAAAGTTCTTAATAAATAAATTTATTTAATCGACTAATTTATCCTAAACGAATACCTTCCTCTGTTACATAACTTCTAGCACTTCCTTCCTCCAAATTCAAACCAAGATTCAGTTCAACTCTAACTTATTATTATTATTTATTTTAAATCAACCTAACCGCTTCTCTGAAACTAGCATGCACACTAGGAATACCATTAAGCTCAAATTATCAGTATACCTGCAGATTTTGAACCAAAAGTAGATTTCAACTGTCCCTCACATGCTACTACTAATGCTCTGCTCTCCTCCTTCTAGATAAATCCAAAATAGCATCGCCGCTTCTACCTGAAGCCAAACAACTGCACAGCTTGCACGCGAGCAACACTTGGCGACGCTGGCCTCGACTGACTCCCTTTGCCACTTCCAGGTCATCGCGAACTCCACTACCAACACGAGCCCCAACCCCTTGTCTCACTTCATGAGACCCATGCCACCAGATTGCATCTCGCCTCCAACCAATTCGACCACTTCTTTGCACGCCTCCACTAATCTTGCATCGCCCTCCAACCATACACGCGCAGCCTTGTTGCGAATCGAACTTCGAGATCGATTCCAGGTTGCCCGATTTAAATTGAATTGAATTCGATTCGATTTTTCTTTTCTTATATGAGATTTCATTCTCGTTTCCTTTTTTCTATGTGATTTTCGATTTTGAACGGAGGAGAAACGAGGTCGGCTTTTAAAAGGAAGGAAAGGTGGTTGCGTGTATTGAACAATATTATTTGAACCGATTTAAAGAAATGAGGACGTGTATTTGAAATGGTACAGTGATAGGTAGGATTCCTAAAAATAAGTTTGTGTGGGCTGATGTGAATGGAATGGTCAAGTCAATATATAAATATTATATAAATTTTCAAATTATCTCGATTAAGTAAGTTAAAATTTCGAACCCTTATTAAAGCGTGCCACAAAGCATTCATAATATTATACCCCTATTTCGAACGTAATGGAAAAGGTTTCGAGTCCTAATTCGATCGTATGGAAAAGATAGCTTTTTGAACCAAATTATTATACCGAATTTTCGATATTAACTTCAATGCGTTAATATCCCGTACGACCGAACGATAACTTCAAAAGCTAAGAAATTTGAAATCTGACAATAATACATTATTATGGATCCAATGGAACTGGTTTTGTCGAATTCCGAGACTGTTCCCCAGATCGCTATTTTAACGCGTCGATTTAAATCAATGATTTCCAAATTTTACGAAATCTCTTGAAATTTTCAGTTTTAAAATCTTACTAACTAAATTATAATTCCATATTCAATATTTAAACTATTTAAATATTCAAAATCAAACGATGAAGAATCTGGGTTGTTGCCTTAGTGTAGCAAATTAATTCGACCATGAGGAGCAAGGGTTCGGCCATGTTTGGGAAGTGCTCGGCCATGGGGAGTAAGAGGTGTTTTGGGCTAGTTTGGCAAAGTGGGGTTGTAGAATTAGAAGGAAAAATGTTTTAACAAATTCTTAAGGAATTTAAAAGTTGAAAAGAAGGAATTTATATTTTTAAAAGTTCACAAAGAAGCCATGGAAAAACATGAGAGCATGGAGGAAGTGGAGAGAAATGAGAATGGAATGAATAAAGCGGGAAGGACAAAAAAACTGCTTTTATATAAAATGTAATTAGTAAATTACCTAAATACATTTATGAACTATACCCTCCACATCCTTTTGCCACATCACCTTGCCTCCTCTTCCACCTTGTACTTGCGCCACCATCTTATTCCCTTCCCTCCATTTTGAGCCAACATTGCATTAATCACTTATTGTACTTATGTTTAACTTGTTTTCAGGTACGTTATATTCACTTTTTCACACTTTTCAATGTTTAATTTTTATTTTGAAACTTTTTATATTAACTTAAGTAAACATACTTTAACATATATTATTACTAACCATTCTTATGTTATTTGTATATGTATGTGTATATGTATACTAAAATGGTTACAATATTTCCGACAACTTTAAATGACGAGATGTCGAAAATTTGGAAAAATATTTCCGGTAAGATTTTTGATTTTTCTTCAAACTAATTATTTTTGTAAACTAATTTTGAAAACATTTCACCATCACTATTTGTTATTTAAAAGAGTTTTATTTTGATTACAAAATCTCTTATTTGAATATTTAAAATTAATTAAATATTTGCAAATCAATGTGGTAAAATTTCGAATTTTTGCAT